>JARQST010000683.1:217852-277722 GCA_030142225.1 Pachycephus smyrnensis
CCCCCCCCCCCCCCCCCCCCCCCCCCCCCCCCCCCCCCCCCCCCCCCCCCCCACAGCGGTTCATCGGGTTCATTATTATTGCCATACGTTATATTATAGTAGCGACGTGTTATATATATATATTTATATGTATGACATAACGTTATACGTTTTTTTCTTAATTCAAGTCACAGCATTTGGACCACCGTTCACGTCCTTTATTGTCCACATAGATCATGAGATCAATGCCTTTCAATTAACGATCGCGATCTGTCCGAAGTCTTGTGAAATTCCGACTGTAAGTACTGTTGTGACGAATCGATATATCGATATAGGATTTTCCGTTATATTCGAATATTTCGTAATTCGATTAACTAACTTTGATAGTAATTTCATTTTAATTCGATGCATACGGTATAATAATATAATAATATAATATGTAATGGAAGCTGTATAATGAACGTGTGACGTCACGAAGTATCGATGAACACTGATATACCTATGTATAGATGCGTATATATTGACTAACGTACGATCGTAATAACTTAGCTATAGATCTTAGGATAATTAAGGGATCGTAATTATGATTATTTTACTGGGGTAAAAACGTCCCCCGTGGCATTAGAGACGTTCGCGAATCCTTTCTCTCTTGCTCCAGATAGCCAGGGGATATTAGACAGATAGGAAACCGGACGTGATTGCGAATCGGATGGATTACGATCGTTATCAGTTTGCATATATATATATATTGGTTTTTTTATATTAATATTTTTGTATATAATAAATATATTCAACTATTTGATTCCCATAGGATGAGCCTTTAAAATCTGAATCCTGATTATGATCGATACGTAATGTATTGATCATTTTGATAGATCGAGGACTCATGCCCCGAAGCTTGTCCAATGGCGAACACGATTAGCACGACGCCCATTAGTCGGCAGCCTGTTATTTGCGACAAGTGCAATTTGTAAGGTAGCGAGAGGTGGGCGAGCGTGGAGAATGGCGATTTTCATGATTTTTTTCGCAGCCGCCATGTTTGCTTTTATCCTTTCGTTTCGCGTTTATTTTCCTGTGATTTCGTTTCGAGTTTCGAAATTACCAAGAACGCATTGTAACGACAGTGCCGGTCGTTACGGAAGGCATAGATAAGGATAGGTTAGGAACAATTATATCAGTGACGTAATAAAACGTGATCTTAGCGGATGACTATGGACCAGGCAAGATCGGCAAGGCCGTATCTCATGAAACGGTATGGGCGATTAAAAAAGAGGGAATACGTCTTTACTTGTGCACGCGGTATAATTGCGTTATGCAATTCAGGATGCGCGAATCTTGGATTAATGTAATAGGAAGTTTCAGGGGGTGGGGGGTACTGATTGATCGGGAAACGATCGTTGCTTTATTTGGTACTGGTGGTATTCAGGTCGGATGATGATTTTGCAATTGGGTTCGAGGTTAGGTATTATTAACGTTAACATTGATTTGTATAAATGAAAAAATAGAGTTTTTTTTACCCTATATGATTTTTTGTATAACGAAGCTTGCGTGTATTTTTTTTGTATTTTTCGCAAACATTACTGGAATCAGTGACGGGGGTGGTGGACTTCGTTTTTGCTCGACTTCGTTCAGCCTCCATTTGCTCCGAGACTGAACTCTTACTTTCGCTGGAATTGCCCCTGGCTATTCTTTGTGCTCTGACTGGAATCGCATTGGCTCGAGTAAAAGGAATTGCTGACCGTACGTTTTACGAGTATATACTTGATATATGATATTTGGAATTGGTACAGGAAAGTTCAGGATCTTTGATGATCTTTTGATTTTTTTTTATAGGGGAGGGGAAGGGGGTTAATGGGAATTGCGAAATTCCAATTGGTAACTAACGAGAAAAATGGATCGATGGAATTTCAGTTGGTCGTACGTGATCTTGTTGTATGTTGACTTAAGAATTCGGACGGATCGTTGCAACACCCTGTTTTGTTCCTTTGTTGTGAAGGTAACAGTGTAAATAGTGATCATTGAAAAATGATCTACGATCCGTTATCGGCCAGATGCGATTTAGGCTTACAATGACACGCCCCTCTTTCAATCCACGAAATTCAATCAGTGTACAACTACCGATGCATTGATCTCGTTTTGAAAATTGCCAATTGTCAATACAGAAATGTCTCCCGATACGTAAACCAATCATACGCAACGTGTCGGATACTTGATTTAACGTTGAAAGATCGATTCGATTGAATTTCATGATTTTCAATTGGATGACAATTTTTATCATGAGAATACCTCCTTGTTCTCCGACCAATGAGACTTTTCCTGTCACTTGCATATATATATATACACACTTGACAAGCCGTGTAATGTTAACCCAGTTCACTTCCAGTTCCACAGAGAAAAAAAAATGGCCGCCGATTTGTATCGAATAATCGTTATGGAACTAGGCCTATCCGGCATCCAATAAAGCGTTCGATCAATTTAATATCATCGATTAAGATACGCCTTTCCCCAATTTATCCAGTTGGTGTCACCGTTGGCATTTCCGGATGCAACCAAGCGACACAGCCTTAACCTTTCACTTCCGGCAGTCTGTGCCGACTCTAGGAAAAATAATCATCCAGTTGACAGTGGTGCTCGGCCAACCGTAACAACTGACCGTGACGCTTGCTCAACCATAGCAAACAATTGCGAGACAAGAGAATTGCAGCTTGCCAGTTGATATAAGCGATCGTGCCAAGATCACCGTCCAATTCTTTTTTATCCCAACTGACCTCCGAGAGTCAGAGGTCAGACGAGTCAACAATTCCCAATGCCCTACTTACAGTTGCGACTGAACTCTCCAGTTGGATGAACCAATTTTTTATATTCTCACCATCCCTCCCAAAAAAATCCAACTCACAGCTGCAACCAATTGATTTGGCCTGACAAATAATCTGCTCGCTCAAAGTACCGATAAAAATCCAATTTGACAGTCAATACCAGTTAGTTTAGATGTTATACCAGTCGATACGTTTTATCCAGTTGGATAAGTGATCAGTCATCGTAAGACAGTGACCTTGTCACCTGGCACAGCCAAAAAAACTGTTACTACTTTAGCTAGAGGCTAATTGATAGACAGGGGTTAAGATCGTAGCATTGATTATCAAAAAATATATTTTTTTTTCATTCTCATTCCATCCAACCAACACCTTCTTTAATTCGAAAGAAAACTGTTCTTTGACTCCATACCAGTTTCGCGCTATACCATATTATGAATAAATGATACCCAACTGGAACTCATATGTAAATCTAAGGCAAGGACGTGACCTTAAACCAATTCTTAACATATGTTCTTATTGTTTCGTTTGGGTATCGATGTGAGTAGCTCCTGTCACCGAGATATTTTGACAACCACCCCCCTCCCTCTATCCCCCACCCTCCCATTGCAATACGTCAACCATGTATCGGGTGATCTCCAAAACTCAAAATGATCTCGCATGATTCATTGAACACGTCCGGACTTTCGACAAGTTCGCCGATAAGGCAATGTCCGCTCTTTGTCGTACACCTAATCGATTTATTGGAAGTTACAAACCAGCCGGTAAGACCGTAAATAGAGATAGCCAGTTGAACCTGAAATTCCATTTATAGGGAAAAGAGTGATGATGGTGATCAAGGAGCGTGAGAAAATTCTTTTTTTCTTTTTTAATCTCAAAAAACCACTTCGACTTCATAAGTCAAGCTGAAAATAAAAAAATAAGAAATCAATTGGATATTCATAAAATTTTCGATACTTCCCACAAGATCGATAACGATCTACGATCATATCGATGGATCATCGTACACGCGTTACGTATACGGACGTATGGGATTAGGTGAGAGCGTTAGATAATATCTAAGTCATCTAATTCCGTGGTAGCGACTTTCTTTCGTACCGTTACATTTTCAAAAGTTAATACCAACTCCCATCAAGATGGCCACTGGCTCTTTAATTTTTTGCTCCATTTGCATTTCTTCTCGTGAGACTCGCCCACGTCGATTTCTATATACTAATTATACGAGAGGGCGTAGCATTTACAAATCCTGTCGAGTAGCACCTGCGTCCAGGTACAGTACGCGTCCTGCAGGTATAAATATCCTTAAAGGGTAATAAACAGGTTTTGCAATACAGTGGGTAGGGTGGGGGATGGGGGTACGACTGTAAATCATTACGCAACATATATCAGTGTAAAATGAACAATTTCAAGTAGTCATTGAGAAACAGTCAGTGTAATCATTATTGTCGTGACCGCACCCATTTCTTTTCTTCTTTTTTACACCGCTTATCATCGTCAACCATTACCAAAACATGAACCGCGATTGAACCCTGGTGAACCCGTATGAACTCCCAGTCGAGACCACACGCACGTACCTTATGAGAATCCAAAACGTAATGATCAGTCCAATCACATATTTATCTCGGTCTGGCGAAATCTTTTATTCTCTATTTAAACCCATGATAGACGTAACTGTACTGTTACGCGTTATTAGAAGAACCTGTCCAGTCCTTCTACTATCTATTATGCTAATGAGCATCTCTCATTGTCAGTTCGACAGATAAGAGGGACTCTGGGATATTGGCAATTCACATGGGTGCATGATGATTATTGACAAACGCGATAGTAAGAATTTAGTAGTGCTGTATATAATATATTATATATATTATTATTATTATAGGAACCGGTGTAGATCCCCCTCCCTAACTTCTGGACCTTGCTATAGGGTGACCAGGATTGGTACCTACGTATCTACCATACGTGTACCAATGACGTAAGTCTTTGGAGAAAGCAGTAAAGCTGGACATCGAAGAGAGTACGTGAATATGGACACGAGGGGGTATTCTTGTCTTTTTCTTTTCTGTTTTTTTTTCTCTTGATCTGCTCTCTTATTCCCTTTCTGCCCACGCCGTCTCCGGGGATACGCAGCCTCCCCGGTATGGATTCGTTTTACGGTCAAACTCCTGAAACGGAGGATCAGGGACGCCGCAGGGCAGTGTCTTACGTAAGACGAGACGAAGTTTCGCGAAACGGATCATGAAAATCTAATTTATTAACGGTCGTTCAAAGTTTGCATTGAGAGTGGTAAGCCCGAGGGTAGTAACGATCGATTGGCTTTAAGACAGATTAATGGACCGGTTGATACGATTTTTGGGAGGAAAAAAAAGGAAATTTTAATCGACTTGCTTTGAGATGATTTAAATTTATTTTTATTCATTGTTGTTTATGGTCCATTGTTGTTTCGTGGAATTTTTTCATTTTACTACGTCATTTTCTGCTCCAGCTTTTTGTCTCTACGGTGTTTCTCAAATTCTAACCGATCGTCAGTTACATCGTTACGTATGCGGAGAGCCTTATGTCATCGACTGGCCAATAAAACGACTGAAACGAGGTGGATCGACGACAGACGGCATAAAGGACTATAAATCAACTCTTTCTTCGAGCGATCAAAGAGGTTTGACGACAGTTTCGTGACTGGGAGCATGTCCAATCGGCAGCTGGATACAGCAATCCGACACACCCTCACGAATTAATCCGCTACTGGGAAATCGATTGATATATGCTTATAGATTATACATTGGTTTTATATATATATATTGGTTATAGAATATATAGGGATATTTCGTAAGGCCCAAATAAAATTGGCAAAATTGGTATCCCTGTTAAATTTCGGATTGGTAAGCAAAAAGAAAAAAAAAATGGAAAAGTCGAATATCGTGAAATTAAGAATTAAAAAAAATTGTTATTGGTACGAGGATTCGATCTGTTATCGATTATCGGCGTCCTTCCGGGTCGTTCATGAGTATTTAACTTAATAAGAGTGAAATTGCGTAAGACAGTGGAAATAGACGCGTGCCGGCGCGTTTGGGTACTCGTTACTAACTCGTATCCATAGGCTAGCCAGTTGGCTACGTACACGGTAAATTAACCTGCGAGATTCCTTGGGCCTTACGTCAGTCAAGGAGCTAATTGGGACCTTGGCAATGTGGATTCTTATAAAGAGCAATGTAACTAAAAGGTACGTTGCTTATTCGTAAAAGGATTCATCGCTTTCTCGGTCGATTTAAAAGAATCGAGCGCCTCTTGCGGTGAAACGCGGTACCAGAGTGTATTTGATAAATTCGGACCCCATTTTTGGGCCCATTCTTTACGTCAAAATTGGGTTAGCAGTGCGGCCCGATGGGCCGATGACGAAAGTTAATAGATATTTTGACGCCATTTTGCCCTGGAGCGGGCCCCCCAGACACGGGCCCCAAATTATTCGTATATATACAGTGATTGTATTTGTGCGTTATAGCTAACTTTGAAAATATGTTTTTTTCAATCAGTCATTTCGACTCAGGCAGGTCAGTACCATAATGGCGGCGATTATTTTACCTAGAGCAAACAGTGCCGTTTCTCCTTATAGACGTTTTAATAAAAACGCCATTGCTATTTACTTGCTCCAGTTACTTAGCATCGTTAACGTACAGTTCCCGTTTGGCCAAAAGCTGATTCATCGAATGATTGCGGATAATTAGTTCTAAAATGACGTCCGTAAAGGGGTATTCATACAGGGGGCCAAGGACGTGAACCCATTCGTACAATTCGAGAGGTCCTTCGGGTTCCGGGTAAAACACTTGGGATTCCGCGTACTCATTATGCTAGCATAGATCCGTAGACGGTATTCAAAATGGCCGAAGTAATAAAAAGAAATGACGATAATAAAGAATCATTGAATTTAAAACACTGATACGAATTTTTATAAGTTGAGATTGATCGATGACTCCGACAAGATCATCAGGAAAGAAAGCAAGGCTCCAGGAAAGAAACGTGTTAATGAGATTTAAAAAAAAATGGCTGACGGAAAGTTTCTATATCATATATATATATATATACATGGCTAATCAAAACACGTTCGAAATTTTGGCGAAGACTGTTGCGACTGACAAATAAATGTAATGCGTCCACGGAATTCTCGGGAGTGCCTGTAGCGCAAAATGGACGGTAGAAAAATTAAGCGTAAATTACAAGCTGCGCCGTGATCCCAGCAGAAAGGGAAAGCATCGCTCCGGGGCCCCGTGTTATACGTATACGCTCCTGCCTTGAGGCAGTTTAACAGTGGGTATCCCAGTGGGACTAATAAATGGGCCCTGTATACGATATTCAAACATCTGGCAGTTGTATTATCAGCATTGCGCTACGCTTGGATTAGCAATAGGATTTTTTTGTTATCAAATTTTTATTTTTCATCGATCCAGATCATCCAGGAAGCCGAAGGAGCAACGGCGGTACGACTGGCACTATAATAAATTCGTTGGGACTTACCGCGTGCTTGGGGGGCCCCACCCGTAGATTGAGTAACCCGACTTTACTTTCCAATACTAAAAAATAATCTGCCGGATTAATTGGATCGAGCACCTCGATCACGAACGATCTTATTCATAGTTCGTGGATCTTGACGCTTTTCTTATATAGATCACTGACTCAAGCATCAATACTGGAATGACTCAGTCATGACTGGAGTCATCATCCAATCACCTGTAGATCGATGAAAAAATGATATAATTCACGGCCATTGTTCGTTTTGAAAAAATTATTCATTAATAGGTGCAGGGGTTGAGTGTATGACGTAACGTAAAGGCGTCGCGACGCCGATTAAAAATTTCTAAGAATTTTTCTATAACGTCGCGTAGGTTGGGTCGTCTGGTATGTGGGCGACGTTTATTAATTCAACTAATCGCTTTATCGAGTATCATGCGTATCCGCCGTGTCGCAGTTTTCAAAATGGCTGTAGTTCGTTTCAACAAATGAGACGCCCAGGCCAATGACTTTTAACGGTCGATAGCGATCTGACAAGTAGTCCGTTTTATACGCGCCTTATAATATATAATAAACGTACGGGCGAATTTCTAATTTCGATTCTTCAAGTATACAAGAGCAAAAAAAAGTGAGTCAAGCTCATTCATTTTTTTTTACGCATGATATTCGACGCCTTTGGATATTCCAAAAAAAATTCTATCCCCGTCCTCGGTCGATGATTTCAAAAATATTCCTCCAAGATGGTGGTACCCAGGGGGGGCGTGGTAACCCGGTATTCCTGTCTGACAGCGAAAGTCAATCCTTTTGTCGCATTGTTGAGAATAAATCGCTCGCGACAATCAATCGCCTAAGGTTTTTCGACGTCTCGAACTTTAGTCATTTTTCAATTTGATCCCCCTCCCCCTCTTACCGATCATCAACTTCCCGGATGACGTCCGGAACCCCGCAGTAACGATCACTCCAGTAAAAGCTTTTCAACGAGAAAGTATAGAGAGAGAGAAAGAAAATCATCCGTCATTAACACGCAGTAGCCTATGTTTCTCTTATCTGTCTGAAAAGTATTGTCCAAATCTGAATCGACCTGTAGCAGAACGACTTGTAGCAGAACGTCCTGTAGAAAAGAATTAGAATACATCTCCCAGTACTAACGAGCCAAACCGAATTGTCTTTCCTTAATGAACGGACAAACACAAAGGACCCACTTCCTTTCTATGCAGACTCGCTTGGTCGCGTGCGGCAGGAAGAAATTATGGCAAAAAAAAGAAGAAAAAGAAAACAGAAAAAAATAGCAAAACGAGTTATTTCCCCGTTTGCATTCTTTTCACGGCTTTCATCTTATCGCGCGACCTACCAGCCGTGTAACGCTTCTCTTGCATAGATAAGAAAAAATCAACGTCCATATACGTATATACAATATATATATATTTCATGCATATATTAAAAAGATGGTCTAACATAAATAATAATAATAATATCTAATACACATTAATCATAACAGGATATATGAATTGCGCAAGAATCTGAACATCCAGACGAATATCCGTAGCTGATCTGCTTGTAGGTCTTCTTTGTATCTTGTCCGTCTTACGCAACCAGGACGTCTCGATTGCACCCGGTTTGCAAGAGTAAGAAAGGAAAAAAGAAGAAAATAAAAGGTCGCGATACCAGACTCACTTTTTTTATTATTATTTCATATATACGTCGTTACACCGTTGAATTACTTTTTTCTTTTGGTTCTCTTTAAAGCCAATAGTAAGGATGCGTGTTAGGTTATTATTTTTTATTGATTTTTCTTTTTCTTTTTTTTCCCTCCTAATAAAAGAATACGCAATCACCGGGTGTTACGCTAGTTAAATATGATTAGATTTTATGGCACACGAATTATATATTATTCTTAGCCATTTTAATGTCTCAAGATTTTGCCATAGCCACGCCCCAACGCCATTTTTATTTATTTGTCTTTTATTTACCTTGCTTACCTGCAGGGTTCACTGGAGGATCGAGCCACTGTGGTAAGAAGTATATAGCAATTCTTATATACAATTATATTATCTTATGGATATATATATATATATACAGATACATACAGTGCTTAAGAAATATAGGGTGTGACACGTAGACGCACACCTACTTGCGGGAATTCAACGAGCGTCTTATTTTTATTTCTACCTTGCGACAGAAATAATTGCGATTCCAGCTTGAAGTCTAAGTGCCCGTAATGGCTCGGTTGTGAGCAGTCAATTTTTTTTGGGACTTTTTCATCATAATCGCATTTAAAGACAATTCATTGCCTAGCGTACTGGACGTTTGGTATAATTGGAAAAGTCATTGGGAAACTTAAGGATAACTGGAAGCAATGTATACTCGTAAGAGAAGCACTTGCAAAGTAAATGGATTAGTGTGGGATAACAGTTAGGGTTATTATAACGAACGGTATATAGGTGTATAGATAAGTAATAAGATAGATACGTGATAATAATCGATGATTAGGTATACAAGAACGTAATGATAGGAGCAACGTAAAAGATGACATCCGTAAATATACTTTTATTGTTCCACCATTTTTCTTTTTTTTTTTTCATAAGCACTGTCAGGAGGGATTACGTAAGATGACTTTCCGTGAAGTCATTTGAAAGCGATCCGCCATAATCCGGATGGGTCCGCCATTGGCTATCCGGAGTCAGGAAGAAGCAACGTACGTACGGGCCCAAACGAACGGAGACACTCGTATGGGGCCCAGTTCGCTTTCTCTTTGCTACAATTTTTTTAAGCAATGTCGATCTAGAGGGACACATAAAATAAGACGAAGGAAGGAGAGGAGGAAAATAAAAAGAGGAGTTAACAAGCTTGAGGAATTTAATTTATGGATCCGGAAGCTGGGGCACTTTTGGGCCCGGTGATGCCTAAGGTGAGATTATACTTTGGGACTTGTAAGCAGCGTGGTGGATGAAAAGAAATGTAAAAGAAATTGATCTCGCGCGATACAGACTTGTATGCTTAGTATATACCTGTATATATGTATGTATGATTGTTATTATATTGATCTATAGTCACTAAGAGTACTCGTAGAAAATGATTTCTTTGCCGATCGAATAAACGGAGAAAGGATTTCGGGATCGAATTCAGTGTAAGGATCGAGGATCCATTCTCTGGATTGATTGAGATATTCAAACTATCAGTCAGTGCTATAGATCGTGATTGATCATTCGTGCTTCGGAGGTTTCGACTAATTGCTACTTTGCATCGATTCTAAATCGAAGGTCAGTAAGATCTTACGTAGATCTTCTAAGATCGTCACGACCCTCTTCCGTTCGCTAACGATCAATCCCAAGCAGTTTAGGTATCTATAGATCGTTTCCTGTCAGACTGTCCCTATCGATCTCGAGACACGTGACGTTTAGATCCGACACGGACAAAAGCAATGTAACACAAGTTTCCAATCATGAAATGATTTTTTTTTACATTAATTTTCTCTGGCAGTCATTAAAAGTAGAAAAATTCATATTAGAATGACTGTCGCGGACAATGATCGACGCATCACTTTCGTGAAGTTATCATCAAATGATTCTGTCTATCAAATGTCAATAATCATTATATTACGAAATACTGTGAATGACACAGACTGGATCATTACGAATGAATAGATCATTGTGGATCCTATCCTCTGTCAAGAATGACATTCTCCGTACGACACCTATTACGTGTGATGACTATTTCTCACAATCAATAATGATCGTCGATCGATACCATGCAAATCTTAGTGTTCGTTATATTCTTGACAATGACGCAATTCCCAGAGATCATCAACGCGGCGGTTGATTCCTGGCAGCAGCAGCATCCTTAACTGTTAGAATGCGAACGTGAAACTGATAGTCGACCTTAGACGATGATAGTCAATATGATGATTATGATGATTCACCACAGCACCCTGGTCAGTTTCACTTTCAATGATCCAGTCAGATTTTCATTGAGTATCGATCGACGATCCATTTATTCAATGTACGTTTAATACCCAGTCATTTAATGATCCCCTTATTTATTATTCCATTTATTCTTTTACATTCGAAAATGACTCCAGTATCTTTCTCAATGATTCGCTCGGACCAAAATGGAATGAAAGGCCTTTGCTCGCTGATACAAGATGTCCATCGCGTAATCGCGCCTTTAGACTGTTGTGGTCATCAATGATTAGCATAGCAGCGATTATCCGCTAATGTAAATTATTACCAAGGCATATAGGTAAACACATGCATGATTACGATGTGTCTTTTAATGCCAGCAGTCGGATCCACTAGCAGTCGAGTACACGTAGGTGGTCCAGAGAGACCAATGGACAGTCAAAGCTCCCACGATCGATAGGTACAGATCGATCAATATTCAATAAATTTGCTAATCAATCATAAACATAGATAACATTAACGTGAAAGTGATTGGATGACCGTTACAAACTTTGTTAACAAAAAAAAAATCAAGTGCAGCATTCAAAGTAAACCAAAGTGTCAAACCATAGGCGTGAATCGATTTTATTGAATCTATCGATCGATTGATTTTCCTCTTTTTTTTTTATTCAATCAATATTTCGCGATTCTACGTATGCGTGTGTATATATACACATATATCTGTCTACACGGAAAGTTTCCCTATCTGGGGCAGAAGGTACCCCACCCCCTGGGCCTTATGGTCCCAGATGTCTCTTGGTCCCCCTGCTGTCCACTACCTCTCGCTTACCAACGTAACTTTGACTCTCGCCACTTCACCTGGGGCTTCACCCACTGGGCCTTACTTTACTAGGAGAGAACAGATCCACGAAAGGTTCAGTCCCAATCGTGCACTCAAACACGAAGGTGCCTTTTGTGTCTCTCCTATAAACTTTCCCCCTCTCCCCCCCTCGCCCCCTCCACCACTCTCCGAAAATAGGAGAGGAAAAAAAATCGTTCTAGCACGTTGCGAATAACGCGTTTCTATATATCCTACGACGCGCAGACCTTAGGAACTGCGTTTTGCGTTCGCGTTCACCAACTCGTGCGCCTCCTCCACATAAAGTTTCTTTCGCACGAATTTCACCTTCAGTTCATGACGATCGCTCGTACGGTTCACTTTCGATTTTTGACTTTTTTTTTTTAATACAACTTCGATGTGCAGACAAACGGGCCAGCCTGACACTTCATTAGGAGCCCGTGTACTCGGTTGCTGAGGTTCCTGAACAGCTCGATACCGAAGAGTTATTAAGAGACGAATTTACGAAAAATTTTTTTTCAACGCACCTAAACCGGAAGTCGTGCTTTATTATCTTTCGTTTTTTTTTTTTGAAAAATTTATCGACGAAGAACAACGTCAGAGACGGAAATTGTGACACGGAAATGGGGCTCCTCAGGCTCTTAACCCTTTTGGGGTTGCTGACGCTTGGAATTGCTGCGAGTAAGTTTACTTTATTATTTGTTATTATTATCGATTAACTTGTACTATATTTATTACTGGAATTCAATGATCGATCGATTTATTTGTTGGATATAAAATATCGATATGTTGCTGTAATGGGAGAAAATATTTCTAGTTTTTTTTTACTATGCTGTAGTTGCCATAAACGTCATTCTTGTCTTCCGACATTTCTACGTGCAATGTATTTTATTTTTTTTAAATAATATATCGTATTTCTTATATATCGTATATCTTGTATAACATTAGATTTGTTATTTGTCGATAATAAATAAATAGGTATCGATCGATCGTGAATGAAATTTTAAAAAAATTTAGAAAAAATATCTATCGAGATAAATCTATTGACTGTTTTATAGCTTTAACGTTATTAATATACTCGAAGGTGATGTAATGGTCAATCGGTATCGATCAATGATCCAATAACCTAATCATTCATAGGTATAACGTATATTCGTAATCGTGATATATAAATAGATATATTTTGATTGGAGGCATTACTATATTGTTTAATCCCTCGCGAAATCACAATTTCATGCTACCTGTGTTCAGAGTGAATTGACGGCCTCTCGCAGCCTCACTGAAATGAAAAGTGGTCCAGTGATCTTTACGATCGTGTCTGTACTCTCTATGTCTCTGTATCGAGAGCGGCTACGGTGCGTTCCTTAAGGTTAGATTGCGACATCGGCAACTGGAGCAGGAGCATATATATATATATACAAGGACGGTACCATTTACGTCTCGAAAATTAATTCTTTACTTGCGCGGATTCGTCATTCGTGGAAGACAATACCGAATTTGCACTATTTGATGATTCAGCTAATTACCAGCATCCTTCGATGATCTTAACCCATTAAAGATTGGCAATCGGATGCCATAGCGAGAGAATTCTTGAAATCCCTGAAAGATCTGCGTAGAGATTATAAAAGATTAGTATAAGAAATTTTGAAAATGATTTATTTCTTTTCTTTAAATCATCACGAGAAATCATTGTGGTATATATGAGAAATTTTACAAATTTTTTTTAATTACGATGCAATTCTTAATCAATGCATGACGACGACGGAGTCATCGAGGAAGGTTCCCAGGGGGTTCTAAATCATTGATTACTATATTGATAATCTAATCACTCTTTTAATCGAAGGATTAATATCCGGCAACACGAATTATTAATAACTGCAATCCAAGAGATTTTTCTTAACGGCCATCTTGTTTTTTTCTTACGGAACAACAAGTTTACGCGACTATGTAAACGATTATTATAGAAATTCTTGCGTAGCTACGTAGAGATGATGTCAACGTATCGTACAGGCACTGGACCCGTTGCAGCCTCCGGCTTAAGGATCATCGAGATTTATTTCACGTCTGGTAAATTTTTTTTTCATAACAAACACTTTTTTTCAGAATGCCCCAAGCTGAAGACTTCACCAGGACGAGAGATCCTTTGTTACACATCAACCACCGATGTTGATCGACTCAGCGAAACTATATGCAGATGCACCACACTGGTCCATCAGGGTCATAATCTTCATAATCTTTCTGCCACTGGTAAGTCCTTATATTGATCTTTAATATTTCCCAATTCTTCGCCACGATGACTGTATCAATTTGATTAAGAATATTTATAATGAAAATTATTTACACTTGAGAATGCATCATGCAATCTATATGCAGCATCCAAGGATGCATCCTTGCACTTGTACCACTGATATTCGATTCCTGTGACATTTGAGACTCTCATCTATTTATGCATGTGTATATATATATATTACATTGATATAATATATAGAATCTAGATCAGTAATTATACGGGTGCACGTAAAGTGCATCGATGCAAGATGCAACAAGAACATGACGTATGCAACTAACCGCGTACGTACTTTCCGGCCGCATGCGTTATAAATAATTCATCAGGATTACCGCATGCGATGATGCGGTTCTTTTGGAAATATTTTTCTTCTTTTTCTTTTTGTTCTTTTTTCTTCTAACAGACTATGTCATCATGTTCATCGGTCACTCGCCGATGATTCTACGAAGTTCAAGGGTGATGAATATTCACCGAATAATTTGATTTGCATACAAGAAACGTTTAATGCAATTTCGAGGATTTCTTTGAAAAATTTTGACAGTCGATCGAGAGATCAATACACTTGCTTCTTTTTTTTAAAAATAATCGATGAATATTCATTAGGTAAAATTACGTATGAATATTCATAGCCAGCTTGAACAGTATCAATGGTACGCTTAATGGAACACTTTCGTTTTCGACAGCACGTGTTCACGGGATCACTCGAGATAACTCCTCGAGATAAATCCTTATAGATAAGACTGTACCAGGTTTTAGGTACAGTTTTGAATATGGAATGAGCCGTATAGTTACGTAATGGAAAGATGTCTTTTTTTATTATCCTTTTTTCTCTCTTTCTACTTTTACTTTCCTGCACCAGGCGAAACGATGGAAAACTTTTTTTTATCTTTCCTTTTTATCTTCATCTTTATCTCCCGCGAACTTCTTCTGGCTGCTGGAGATGAATGGCTCCTTGCGATAATTCCTTACTAATCAGGATATCATTAGCATATTAATCGACAACGGATGTAAATATTCCTTTTCCAATCCACTTTCTCAGCAGAGCGTGACTCTTCGGCCAAATCGCGAATGTGGTCCATAGATGCTGTACAGATGATACTTTTTTTTCATCTCTGATTAATGCGTCGAGGACCGTGAAAGTATTCGGAGAAATTTCTAAATAGATTATAGGGATTTTACACGCGAATATCGTTGATCCTTGATAACTTTCAGTTGATAAATCTTCTTTTTTTTCTAAATTGCTCTTAATATCAATCACTATAATGGACCAATGGCGCGGATCATTGAACTTGGTCAGCGAAAGTACTTTCCACCCAGCAAACGTAAAGCCTAGTCCAGGCGTATATTACCAAAAGTGTATAAGACCGTGTGGGATGAAATTTGATAAAGGTCAAATTTTCAAATATGACGTCACTGTGAAAGATTACAAAAAAGAATAATGCGTCTTTGTACCATATTGAAATTCCGCGTGACACGCCCCTTTTCAGATCGTCACAGATCGGACCCGGTTCCCTTTCCTTCATCCAAACTGAACTTCGTACCCGGGATGCTGTAACTGGTCCAGCAAGCTTATAGTATAGTGGGTGGCAGAGTGGAAAAAAAAATTTCGCAAGTGCTTTCACACGTAGCCACCATGTGTATGCCAATCGTCGATTCTGTCGCTGGCGACCTCGGGGAGTCGCGTGCGCGCCTTTATCTGGGTCAGTTGGGATCTTTTATGGTCCTAGATCGACGGGCCTGATTTTTGATGATAAAGGGGAGCCGATTCTTCAACGTCTCGTTTATGTATACAGTCACTGTTAAAAGCCAATAAAATTCGCATATAGTCGTCTCCTTATAGTCCGATCGACCTTAACACCTGGATTGGACCAGAAGAGCAGAGATCTTTGATCTAACGAAATCGAAGATTCAAGATTTTGCAATCAATAAATATATATATATACACACAATGCTGTATAACAATAGCATTATACGATCGGCCAATTCAATGGCCCCTCGGGTTATCGATTTCGTACGGCCGTCTTCTCATTAATACTTATCGATAATAATCTGTCATTGAACACTTTGGTAGATACCGATGCATACTCAATAATCCGTTGCACAATTTAGTATCTCATAAGTCCACGTCCTAGGTCAACCTCGGCTCCCTCCGCTCCAACCCAGTCCCCTGGATCAATTGTGTCACCAGGTCGAACGTGACGGATACTTATTGTTGTGATTTTGATGAATCGTTAAGTATCGATTTTTTTAGCGCGGGAACAATGTCACTTTCAAATTTTCAATTGCGTTAGGATTTTATCGAAATTTGCTCTCGCGCGTTGCTTGGCACTTTGTATGGATTTTTTTTGTTATTATTGTTACGTATCTTTGTTCAGCACAATAGGCACAGTGTGGTTTACGTATCGATCGAACGATAGATTATTGATTATCGATCAATAATTGGTCACGCTCTCGTTATAGGATTTAATCGAATTATTTATTCTTGACTATATATATATATCCTTAATTTACACCTTTCTTCCTGCTTGGTCGTCATTGAATTCCTGATGATGACTTCCATTCACTTTTGCCGTGACACTTGACCCCGGGTGCAGGCGTCTCGTGACGTCACTGGTCCGTCAAGTTTTTTCTTGTTGTACGTTTCTTTCGTTTTATCGTAATCCTTAAATGACTTTGAATTACAGCGTTACAATGACGAATGATTTCTGGGTGAATTAAACGCAGGATACGCGAATCTTGTTTTGACTTTCAGGAATCGAAGATTTCCGGAAGTCCTTGAAGGAGGTCAATCCGGTACTACAGCTTGTCGTTTCCGTTAACGATCCGCGCGGATCGCTCAAGACTTCCGCCAAAGCACGACAGGAGTCCGTAGCGAGATTCGCGAGGATTTTGGCCGAGGTAAGAGAGCGAGAGAAAAAGAGAAGGAGAAAAAGTATAAATTAATCGAGTATAAATTCCTCGATTACGTGACGTCATTTCCGCTTGCGAAACAAAAAACCGTGGACTCTTGTAATTGACGGGAAAGAATCGTCGTCGGTTGTTTCTGTGAAAACGAAAGTTATGGTCAATGCACTCTACCCGTAACGATCCACTAGCGACGCGAGTGAGCGTCTTTGCTTTCTTTCTTTCTTGAGCGACGATCAATTGATTATCTTGTATCTTTTTCTCTTGATTAATCATACTTTTAACCAAACCGAGCGAGTTAACGGTTAACGGAAGTCACCAGTGGATCAGTTAATAATTTTTATTACACTTATCACGGGCCTTGCTTGAATTAATTAAAAAACTTTCATTCACGTTTATAGTATGGTTTTGACTTTCGCGAAATCTGCATAATCAAATTATGCGAATTAGGATGCGTGAAATTATTTTTATTTTTCATATATATATATATTTGTTTTTTCTTAATTATTATAGGTGGACGGTATCGAATTGGACATGACAGCAGGATCCAAAGAGCGTCTGACCCACTTCGTGAAGGGACTGAAGGACGAGATGGTCAGGAAGAAGAACGAGAAGAGAATTTTACTTGCACTACCAACCAAACCCGAGGACCTAGCAAAGCAATACGACGTAAAGGCGTTATCAAAGTGTGTAAAATATTATAGAATTGATCTACAGTGACGTGTATTATTATTACGATTTAATTTTCAATTTAACGAGCAGTCGATAAAAATATTTATCAACGCCTTGGGTATGAGATCCTTGCGCAACGATACGAACGAGCGACGCGTCGAGAAAATCTGAAAACGTCGATGCGCCTTAAAGAAAAAAAATAAAAATAAATAAAGATGGCCGGTTCGTGAGATCCTCCTATCCTTGAGCCAGTTGCGCATCCAGTCCCGCTAGAAATGCCGCAATCACCTGCTGCACCAGTTGATTACAAAAAAAAAATTAATAAAAAGAAAAATTATGCCGCACCCTGTACAGACTATCGATTTTTATCTGAGCTGAGAAATTGAATCTGATAAAAAAAAAGAGAATTGGTCCTTTGATTTCAGATACGTCGACCTATTCACACTCTCCACTCATTATCTGATGGATGATGACGAGTCATTCAACACGTTCCATCCGTCCCGATTAATGGGCCTTTTCGATATGCTGAACACTGATAGTCTGGTCGACCTGATAAGCGGTCTAGGCGCACCCAAGAAGAAGATCTTGGTGTCGTTGCCAGCAGCTGCTTACAAATTTACCTTAAAGGACAAAAAAGAGAACACGCCCAGATCAGCGACCAATGAGAAGGCGCCTGCTGTTTTGAGTCGAAAGGAAGTAAGTGGCTTTAATGATAATTCGTCAGGTTTTTTTTTGGCACGTGCGCAATACTTGGTTTTGAAAACGTCGAGAGATCTTATACTATCCCGACACGTGGTCGGTGTCTGGACCAAAGTCCAGATCACCTTGGGAGTAATGAATCCAAGAATGACTAGACTCGATTAGTCACTGGTTGAACTTTTGACTAAGCGTGTATAACCGGTGGCACAGTTCTTAAGTGGCGGATAAAGGATGGCCGATTTGGGTCCCTGTCGGGCCCAATGTTGAGGTCGGCTAATCAAGGTGGGAGATGAATTGACAGCTTTTTGGGCCCTGACGCTATATGACTTATCTATGTGAGATAGACGGTGTTAGCTTACCTAACGGGGCCTGCTGGTTCTCTGGGACCGGTACACCGTGCCACGTGCTTCGGTTAATGATGTAATTAATAATCTTTCATAATTGCTCGACGCTTGTTACAGCTTTGCGAATTGATGAGCGAGGGTGAATGGACTGTAGAGAGAGACGAGGATCTGACTGCCCCTTATGCATTCAAGGACGACACGTGGATCGCATTCGAGGATAAAATTTCGGCTGGTATTAAAGTACGTGATTGTACTTTGAATATTTTTTTGTTTGGAGCATTTTGATAAAACGGATTTGATATTTTATTTTTTTTATTTTTAGGGAAAATATGCATTACTTCGTGAACTTGCCGGACTTGGAATTCATGACGTTGAGAATGACTCGAAAAATGATTGTGGAAAACCTCTCACTCATGAAGTTTATCATTCCTTCACTGATATGAAGAGGAAAACTAGAGCGGCTGTGTTATCGTCATTGGAAAATGATCTTCACGTGAGTAATAATTATTCTTATTGATTGATGATTAAAGGTTATGTTGCGATTTGTTTACCGACAGTCGGTATTGTTATCTTGTGAGTGAAAGTAATTAGTTATTAGGAAATATCGATAGATGGCGATTTTGTATTTCAGAGATTGTCGGCAAAGATCGGCATTGTTGTTATCTGGCGTGGGAAATTTAATTGTTGTATACTTTTTGATGTTGCAGCATGCTCAGATTCCACACACGTCCCACGTGAAGTCATCAGGATTCAGGATTGTTCGTGTGGTTGATACGGATGGACATATTCATGCAATTCGCGAAAATACACAGACGGAGTTTACGTGCACCAGACAAGGATATTTTGTGCATCCAAAAAGTTGCAACCGATTTTATCGTTGCGTCAAGTTCAATCAAGGGATCGACGATTATTCTGTTTTTGAATTTGATTGTCCCGCTGGGTTGGCTTTTGACGAGCGTACTGAAGTTTGCGTCTGGCCAGGATCTCTTCCTGAAGGATCACCTTGTCCAGGAAGTAGTGAAATTGCACCGGTTCCTCGAGCGAAATTCCAGTGTCCCGATCATGCTGGATACTATGCCGATCCTCAGAATTGTAGATGGTTCTTTGCCTGTTTCGATCTTGGTAAGATTTTGTCCTTTGATCCTTATAAGGTGTATAGTTTTTACTTTGGATACCAATTTTGT
The DNA here is from genome assembly GCA_030142225.1 of Pachycephus smyrnensis. NCBI lineage: Eukaryota > Metazoa > Arthropoda > Insecta > Hymenoptera > Cephidae > Pachycephus > Pachycephus smyrnensis. Next base: position 237,972 of record JARQST010000683.1, read on the forward strand.
ATTGTTTTGTATTACAGGTGGACCTGAATTGACTGCTTATGAATTCCGTTGTCCATTTGGATTGGTGTTTGATGAAGAAAAATTGATCTGCGAATGGCCTTGGCTTGTGCCTGGTTGTGGTGTTTCTGGATACTCTAGAACTGAGTATGGTGGATCTGGTGCTGGACATGCAGGCGGTTCTGGATATTCTGGTGCCGGTGGTGCAGGATCTGGTATAGGATATGGAGGAATTGGCGGAGGACATGCTGGTGCAGGTGCAGGTGCAGGATATTCGGGTGGCGCTGGATCGGGACACTCTGGAGCTGGAACAGGATATTCGGGTGCTGGTTCGGGATATGGAGGTGCTGATGGTTCAGGACATTCTGGAGCGGGAGCAGGAAGTGGATATTCAGGAGCTGGTGGTGCAAGCCATTCCGGAGCTGGAGCAGGAATAGGATATTCAGGAATTGGTGGCGCAGGACATTCTGGAGCAGGATCTGGTACAGGATATGCAGGAGGTGCTGGTTCAGGACATTCTGGAGCTGGAGCTGGTATTGGACATTCTGGAGCTGGATCTGGTTCAGGTTATTCTGGAGCAGCAGGTGCAGGCCATTCTGGAGCAGGAGCAGGAACAGGATATTCAGGAATTGGTGGCGCAGGATATTCTGGAGCAGGATCTGGTATTGGACATGCAGGAGGTGCTGGTTCGGGACATTCAGGAGCTGGATCTGGTTCAGGTTATTCTGGAGCAGCAGGTGCAGGCCATTCTGGAGCAGGAGCAGGAATAGGATATTCAGGAATTGGTGGCGCAGGACATTCTGCAGCAGGATCTGGTATTGGACATGCCGGAGCTGGATCTGGTTCGGACTATTCTGGAGCAGCAGGTGCAGGCCATTCTGGAGCAGGAGCAGGAATAGGATATTCAGGAATTGGTGGCGCAGGACATTCTGGAGCAGGATCTGGTGTAGGATATGCAGGAGGTGCTGGTTCAGGATATTCTGGTGCTGGATCTGGTTCAGGCTATTCTGGAACAACAGGTGCAGGTCATTCTGGAGCTGGAGCAGGAGCAGGAATAGGATATACAGGAATTGGTGGCACAGGACATTCTGGAGCTGGATCCGGTTCAGGTTTAGAATATGCAGGAGGCGCTGGTTCTGGACATTTTGGAGCAGGATCAGGAGCCCAAGGAGGATATACCGGATTGGCTGGAACAGGCCATGTTGGAACGTCTGGAACTGTGTATCCCGGAACTGGTAGCTCTGGCTTCTCTACAGGAGCAGGATATGAAGGAGCCGGTGCAGGACACTCTACAGGAGCAGGATATTCTGGATCCACTGGTGCAGGGCATTCCGGAAGTGCAGGATATTCAGGCACCACTGGCGCAGGACATGCTGGATCTGGTCTCACTGAATATTCTACTGGTGCAGGAAATATCGGAGGAACAGGATATTCCGGATCCGATGGTGCAGGAAACTCCGCAGGTGTAGGATATGCAGGCGCTACCGGTGCAGGACATACCACAGGTGCTGGATACTCAGGATCAGCTGGTGCAGGAATTTCGTCAGGCGCAGGATATTCAGTATCAACTGGTGCCGATAATTCTGGTTTAGGATATTCAGGCTCCTCAGGTGCAGGATACACTGGAGCATCCGGTGCAGGATACACTGGAGCATCCGGTGCAGGATATTCCGGATCATCAGGCACGAGATACAGTGGTGTCACAGGCTCAGGATATACAGGCGCCACTGGATCCGGATACGATGGAGCATCAGGATCAGGATACGCAGGATCTACTGACTATGACGGTTCCGGCCTTACCACAGTGTATGACGGTTCCCATGGAATTGGTTCCACTGGAATACTGACAGGACACGAAGCAGGATCAACTGGCTACAGCGGTGCCACCGGAAGTAGCGCTGCCAAAGGACACGGCGTGATTTCCACAAGCACCACAACTTATCACGGAAACACAGGATCTCATGGTGCATCTCCTAGTAAAGGATCCTTTACAGGATCTACAGTCTATCATGGTAACACTGGATCCGATGGTGGCTACGTCCTTGGAGGATCAACAGGAGCTCATGGTGTCCTTACCAGCGACAATACAGGAGGATACGTAGTAGATGACGGATCTTCTCATGGGATTGGATTGTCAACCGGAAAGACTAGCACTTTTTACGGAAATACAGGATCCCAAGGACCTTATCTTGTAGGAGGAACCACTAGTGGTGCAGGATATCCTGCAGGAAGTACTGGCTACTATGGCAATGCTGGGTCACCCGGAACTTACGTCGTTGGAGCAGGATCATCGGACCACTCTGGTCTCTTCGGAAAGGGAGTGACTCCTGTGGGAACCACTACTTATTATGGTAACGCTGGTTCCGGTGGTTACACTGGTACCATCATCAGTGGTGACAATATCCATGGAGCAATTGCTACCGATGCTTCTAATTCAGGAACTCTTTTGACTCATGGAGATGTTGCTGGTACGATCTTGGGAGGAACTCAGGAACAAGGAACGATCATTGCTGGATCAGCAACTCCAGGATACGTCGAAACCAGTTCTGGTACTCCTGGATACGTTATTAGCGGAGGAGTCAAGACAACTTATACTGGATCCTCATCTCCTGGAACAATCATTCATGGAACCTCTGCTCCTGGTGTCCTTGTTACAGGAACATCTGCTCCAGGAACTATCATCAAGGGTGATTCATCTCATGGAGTTCTTTTAACTGGACAAACTGCACCAGGAGTTATCTTGGGTGGTACGGTACAGCCTGGTGTTGTTATCGGAGACTCTGCAGGAAGTAATTATGCCGGAAGTGGTACTTATCAAGGAAACACTGGATCCTCCGAAACTGGATCCATTTACACAGGAGCTGGTACCACCACGTATCATGGAAACAGAGGATCCTCCATAAGAACAGGATCAGGATATACCGGAACCAGTACTACGACTTATCATGGAAAGACTGGAACTTCCGGTAGTGGTAATCTGTTCAGTGGTAGCACCAAAGCCGGAAGTCAGTTCACTGACACTGGTTACAAGACCAATGAGTACCATGATAACGGCGGACGTGGTACTATCATATTAAATAATGGCTACATCACTAGTAAATATTCGGAAACTGATCTTCCGGATTATAGACCAGCTTACGGATCACTTCCGGATTCCGTGGTTTCCGGTGGTAGAATTGACGGAAGTGGGGGAGTCATTCTGGGCACTACATTAGCAGGAATTGATGGCTATGGTACCAAACTTGCAACTGGTGGTTCTTATACTCAAGGAGGTTTCACTAAGACCGGAAGTACGAAAACTGGTATTACCACTGCCCAACTGGGTGGCAGTGCCAGTTATGTAGCAGCTACTGGAAGACCACGTCCTAGACCAAATCTTGAAAATATTGGAGCCAAGGCCTTTGAAGGTAATACAGGTTATGGCGGATCAACTGTTGCTACTGACGTCAACAATTTGGCATACGTCACCTCAACTGTTGCACCGGAAGTCTATGTCTCATCAACACCCGGAATTGACGTAAGTCATATTGATGCGTCTAGGATCACATTGGGAACAACCAAATCTGGAGTATCGTCAGGATACTCATATGCAAAACCAACTGTACAATTCAACAGCAGAAGACCAACAGGTTCCACGATTTCCCCAATTTCCTCAACCTATGGAGAAATTCCTGTTGCTGTTACGACACCAGCACCCCAACTGAATATTGAAGTTTACAATACACCTTCAGTTGTCACATCTGCACCAATCACAGCTGCACCTGCAGTTGTCAATACGTACAGTTATAGAAGACCAACTAACGTACAATATCAAGAGACTCTTTATCAAGCTGCCAAACTTCCAACTGGTCCAACAATTTCCTCTGTCAGTTTTGGCAGCAGACCATCAACCATTAGAAAATATCCAACACCAACTGTGATACCTGTGGGATACACAACTGGTCCCCTAGAGAACTTTAAAAGTACAATTTATCAAGCTGCCAAACTACCAACTGTCATTTCCACTGTACAACCGGTTGTTGACAATGGATACAAGACAATTGTGTCATCCACAGTACTGCCAGTCAACAATGTTGTCAACACTGGTAAATTCACGTACAAAGATAGCAGATTCCAAACTGGTACATCACCAACTGTTCAACCTGAAGTTGAAATCGATCTGTCATATCAGCAACAAGGCTATACCGGCGACAAGGAATACATTGCTGTAACAACAGCTGCACCAGCTGTCAACACCGGATACAGTTACAACAGACCCAGAAGACCATTAGTAACAAAAACACCACTTAGTACAGCTGCACCAGTCACAGTGACTTACGAGCAACCATCAGTGACCTCACAGCAACAGGTAAAAGAAAAAAATCAACCCTAATTCTTCTTACAAATATTCTTCATGACTGTCAAAATAATCAGCAATGTCAATTGTCATTCCAGGTACACTACGTTCCTGTAAGCACTGTCGCTCCAGCAATTGGTGTCACTTACAGAAAACCATTCCAGCCCATTGGCGTCACTTACAAACAACCAACTGTTCAAGTTTCGTCAACTCTAGAACCAGCAACAGTTTCTCAAGGTTACAGCTATCCAAAACCTTCTGTCCAATTTGTGAGCACAACTCCAGCCTCCTATACAGTATCACAAAAAGTACAACCAATCAGTACAGTCTCAGCAATTGCTGGTGGATCTCCAGCGAATCTTGAAATTCCAAGAAACGAAGTGCACAAACTGGTTACCAATTACGAAGCACGTGGAAACGTCAAGTACACTCCAAACGTCTATGATATTTACACCGGCGATGCTGGTCCCAAGTACGTTACATCTGGACCAGTTTCCAGCACGCCATCTTATTCTGGTGAACAATACAACAAACAGTACGTATCCAGTACAGTGATACCATACCGGAAACCAGTGACGCCATCAGTCACAACAATTTCCGGTGGTTACAGTACAGGATATTCAAGTACTCCACTGTACGAGGTGACAACAGCAAAATCACCAGCTGGAGGCAAAGGCAAGATCATCGTGAAACTTAGCGACCTGCATCCTCTTCTTCTTGGCAAGATTGGGGCACAATGTACCTGCAAGGAAGATCCCTACGCCAATCTTCGTGGTCCCGGAAGAAAGTCACTACGTATCCCATCCTCGAACGGTCCCATAGACCTGGCCAATTATGATGAATCCGATATCTACGTTGACCTTGAAACTGACAAGAACTCAGGATTAAATGGACCTGGTTTGACAGGCAACTACTTGTCCTCTACAGCATCTCCGGGAGCAGTATCCTCATATAGGACACCAGTAAGTAGCGTCTTCGGGGTCAGTCCCAACAGCAACCAGGGTTACACTCTACGTGGAAGACCTTCCACGACCTATCTACCAGTATCCTCGACCTCATCGCCTAAGGTCCTCTTGAGCAAGAATCGCGGAGGTCCAGCAGGGTCTTCAGGACCTTCGTACTCATCCGGAAGTGAACTAGGAAGTTCACCAGCTTCGTCCAACCATGGAGATGTTCCTCTTGGTCGTAGTGCTGGTTCTGGAGTGAAGTCTCCCAAGGCTCTAGGACAATATGGAGCCAATGGTAATGCTGTTGGTCAAGCTGGTGCTGCTTTTGATCGTTATGGACCTGGTGGATGGCGTGGCGTTGATGAGACTCTTCAAGGTAGTACCGACTGCGCCAGACCAGGTCTCTTCCGGCATCCTAAGTACTGTAACAAATTCTACGCCTGCCACTGGGACGAATGGAAGCAAAGATTCACCCTCCACGTCTTCAACTGCCCTGTACACCTCAGCTTCGACAGCAATGCTGGTGCCTGCAACTGGCCAAGCAAAGGACCTGCCTGTCAGGATGACAATCTCCTTGTCTAAGCGATTAAAAAGATCGATAGATCCTCGAAGCGATCCTTGGTACCTACTTTGACTCGACCATCTAACGATCATAATGACGATTATCCAATTGGATCGACTGATTGGTTGCTCATCAACATCCTGAAGTAATCAACTTGTATTGGAGTTGGTCTGTGAAAGAACCAGTTGACCAACTGGACTATGAGACTGTTGATGACTGGTTCGTATATGTAGAAAGTCATCAATTCTAATGTGGTGAAAACCGATCGGTACCGATCCATCAATATGGATCGCCGGCAACTCGAGGATCCTGATGTCATCACTATGTAAATAACCCGTTTTTATTGTCTCAAAAAAAATAATTTTTTGTACATATCGGAGGAGCGACGGTGAAAATATTGCTGGACATTTTTTTTTGGACAAGAATCCGTTTTTGTTTTTATCTTCACCTCCGTGTTATAAATTTCGTTATCACTCGTGTAACGCAATGATGATCCGCTACGGGAATCGTTCATGAATTTTGTATATAATGACGATGACGATGATAACATGAAAATCGTGTAACTTGAACTTTTACCAGGATGCTCGGCGAAGCGCGAGCGTGAGAATTAACTTTTTTTTTCTTCTTTGACTTTAGGAAAGTCTATTATTTTTTTTTTGTTTATTATATCTACTTGTAGCGTCATTGTCATTTTACTTTTCTGAATTTTTTTTTCTTTACTCTTATCACTCTTCCTCACTGTCTCTCGGTTGGACTATTATTTATTTATACTTTATCACTAGCAAGTAAGGACAATCAGACGACGAAATTCGAAAGACAAAAGATAAGGACCAGAGAGAGGGAAGGCAAAAATAAAAGAGTGGTATACCAAGAACAATTTCGAATGGCATCGAGCATCTTTGCAGCTGAGAGTAAAGCTTCGAAAAAACAAAAACAAACAAAATGGAGGTAATACCTCTTCTCTTGTACCCGTAAACGATTGATCGACATTTTCGATGATCGATCGATCATAATCGAACCTCCGCTTGTAATCCAATTACTCGTGCCATTTACCACGGTTATCTATTGTAATATTATTTCTGAATAAATATCACAAGATAAAAATGTCGTGTACACAAAATCCTTTCTCGGTCCGTCAACATCCGTCACGGAGCCTAACAACAAAAAAAACCAACTGACCAATTGGTATCCAATTTCCAATTTATCGCCTACGGGCGAAAAATCAAGAAAAGTAAATCCTATATTTCTTACTTCTAATATCCACTAGTTGTTCAACTATGGTCAAATGGTCAACTGGTCAACTGGTCAACTGGTCAACTTGTCAACTGGTCAACCGATCAAATGGACAACTGGTAATACTTGCCGCCTGTCTACCTCGGGGCTAAACTTTCGATTGCTCCAAATAGCAAAGGCGTGGTCACTATACACTCTCCATACAGTAGCGACCAAAATCATTGGCTTGGAATAGTTAATTCGATGACCAGTTGACATGACTCTTTCTATATAGTCTAGTCTGCAATAAGTCTGCTAAGCGAGCCGTTCAAATGAGCTCTTGCCAAACGGAAAACGCAAAACGCAGGCAAAATAGAAAGCCGGGTTCGTCGAACCGCGCGATGAAACTATTGGAAACGGTTAAACGGCCTGTAAAAATGCCGCGTTTGGAAGTGAACGACGGAAGCGAGAGAAAACAACAAAAAAACGAAGAAGATAAGGGATCAAGGAAAAGGATAGAAAAGACAATAAGAAAAAAGTCACTGTTAACCGCGATAATTCTGATTAGCACAATGGCCGCTTTCACCGTCGATTCCATGAAAACTGCTTATCCAATGATTTTAACGATATAAAAAAAAAGTGAAATGGTTCCTTTCTTTAACAAATATTTACAAATAGATATTAACTCGTTATTTAACTTGTCGTAAAATAATTCACAATGAAAAATTCTATTTTACACAATTTTAATATCTTTCCACTATATATATATATTTTGTGTATATACATACACACACACAATTCAAATAGATATAGTCGGTCCACGAGTTCAATACATTTTTTTGCCAGTTCGAGAGAAAAACAATCCTTAGGAAATCCCACGCGGCTTTCCATAAAATCACAAAAATATATACTGAAATAAAAAAAAATTATTTTTACATTATTTTTATATATTTTATTAAAAAAAACACATTGAACTCATGAACGGACTGTGTAATTGTGAAAATTTGACAGATATCGATGCTCAACAAGGAAAATGAAATTTTACAAAATTTTAATGTCTATCCACCGTATATACAATTCGGCTAGCGACCTACATTACCGATTTTGCAAAAACTTTACAAAGATCAATGATTAATCCCAGCATTGATTACGTGATTGGTACCACGACGTAGATATTACCCAATAGGAGAATATCGAGCCCACGCATTGTCAGATCATTTAGAAAATCTCCAAGAGCCTTGCCAACAGGGAAGAAAGTCTGATCGGTATGCTTAATGATTTCGCAATTACGTGGTTTGCGACACGAAACAGAGATTCGGACTACAGAGAAACGGTCGAGCGTTTTGATAGAATTTCAAAAATTCTCAAACGAAAGAAATACAGGATTTCCAAATTTCACGTAAACAAGAATCATCGTCATTCTCAACCTAGTGTCAGATACCATTACTCTTATACAGACTCAACCGATAGGGATTGCTAACAATGGAAATTTCCATGATCATCCCATATGCATATGTAGGAAGATAATTGCGAGTTCTCATAGCGGTACGCACGTAGCATGTAATCGCTCATAACTTTCAAGCGTGTCGCTCGATTGCGATTCGCTCTTTAGAATACAGAATTTACCGCTCTTCCTGATCCCCTTAGTCCGTTAGACTTCACTGACTTAAGTGTGTCATGAAAAGTGAACTCATTTCGTCGACCTACTGATACCTTTTTTTTAAACACACTGTATATATATAAAGAAAGCATACGTGGTACCAATACCTTTCCTTGAGTATCAAAAAATAAAAATCGTATACAAAGCACGTAACACGTTCTCCATATGGAAGTATATGCCTTAATTAATTTTAAAAAAAATTAATTGACAAGGATAAAGCATAAAAAATTGAAGCAATTATTAAAATGATTCTGAGGAATAATCAAATCATGAGCTTACTCGTTTAATTAAAATCATTATCCGATCGCCTTGTGTCCTACGGATAGAATTTTTCTGTTGCGTAACACTGTTCCAGCAACAGCTGTTGTTCCTGTTGCCGTACCTTTGATCTGGTAGCAACGGAAAGATTTGTCGAAAAATCGATATACTAGAAGAAAAAATTGCGCAAGGTCACGGAATTTTGAGGTCCGTATATAAAATGACGAAGTCAATTATAATTTGGACCTTTTTTGTTGTTAAATCTAGTCGTTACGCCTTGTATAGATACAAATTTTTTTAAAAATCTAATGGCTACCCCCACCATTTTTATTGTTGTTATATAAATATTGTGAGTGCGTGCGTGTCCTAAAAAAAAATTGACAAGATTAATCGATGTAAAAGGAAATGGCGACTGTATCGTGATTTGGTCAACGGTCAGTCCATTGTGTCTCTATCAAAATGGACGCTCGCGTTATAGTACAGGGACGAAGGAGAAGTGGAGGAAGGGAGTGGGAATGAACATAAGCAGAGGAATAAGCGTAGCAAGCCAGAAAGGAGTGGGACTGTCCATGCGATTGTTACGCTGGTAGGAGGTGCCCGAGGAGGAGGTCAGGTAGACCTCCACCAGGACAGAAGTGATATAAAGCCATTCGCCGTGGCAGTCGAGTTTAACGCACCTGGAACCAGAGGTAAGACAAGACACCCGTTGCCAACTTCGGCCAGCCTAGGAAAATCATCCCTGCCACACCACATCTGACCATCATGTGAGTCATTGAGTTTTTGCAAAATTGTTATCAAAATTTTTATACGGTATCACTGCACTCTTGAGACGTTTATCCCGGAATTATTCGCGAAAAGTTTATTATAATAGAAAAAAAAAGAAGGAAGGTTGAAGTATCAAAGAAAAGATACAATGTTGAATAATATATTGTATATTTGTTAATTAACGTATGCGTCCGATTGTCGCTTTATGAAAACGACGTGGTAGCTTGATATTAATTTATAAATTGGACCTTGATTTATTGCGTCTTTCTTTATCATAGTCAAGTATACATTATGTTGATGAGGATTAGAATCGTATGCAGTTTTTTTTTGCGATATGGGTCATAGTGCAGTTTGTAGTACGTAAGATTGTAGTAGTCGGTATATATAGGTGTATGATATATTAATAGGAAATTGGTAATGTGCAATTGGTGCAAGTTGATTGTTGTAAGCAATTTTTTCTGTTCAACTGTGAAATTTAATCAGTTGTGAATTCAACACTGTGTACTTCGTATGTTGAGCTGTATTGAGATCAGGTCACTTTTTTTCTTTTTCTCTCTCTCTCTATCTCTGCAGCAATATGGTATTGCAAAATACAACGGGTGAGCAAAAAGGAAAGATACAGAGTAGATCGTGGCGCGGACTCGTTTGCGAAATCGCAAGTAGTTACGGTAGCAAGAATTACCTATAGGCATAAAGTCTGTCTTGTGATAGTGAGCATTACGTGACATTATGTAAATGTCGATGTGGCAGGTAAAAAATTGGAATAACCGAGAAAGTCATTAGCATATTACGCAGCTAAGCGTATTCAGCCAGGACTTTTATTCGTGTGAGTGTCTCAAAGGACAAAGCGGAAACGGGAAATCCGGAAGTGTTGATTCGACAGATTTCAGAAACACGTTGAATCAATCAAGATTGACTATAAAAAAGAAATACCTAACAACACGTATTACATGAAATTCAATTTTTCGAAATTTTCATTTTTACGTAATTCACAAAAAAAAATGGGAAATCGATTATTCGAAAGCCACAGATCATATACGATATCGATCAATATTTGATCAATTATCGATTACGTTAATCAGGAAAAAATACACTGAGATTCAAATACGTGGAATGAAATTTTTTGCTCTCGTTTGTTATCACTCTCAAAAGAAAATGACGCAACAAATCGCAACGAAGCGGATTTCCAGTAAATTCACTGGGGACGCAACCTTTTTACAATGGCGTCAAGAATTCCAGTTCCGTCAGAGGTCAAGCACGAGCAAACATATTAATTCTTTAAAATGCTTTGATTCTTTTTTCTTTCACAAGAGACACAACAATGATATAAGTCACTAATAAATTCGCTTCGCAGTCAGCGCGCGCCTTTTGCGTATATCATTCTTTTTTAATCTCTTTCTCTTTTTTCTCATTTCCTAATCACACATCTACCGGGGAATTGGACCTTCGCAAAGAATTCGCTCCTGCCAATCAAAAAGTACCGGTTAACATTCACATATCGATAATCTCGCCTTGAGATACGAGAAAGTGAAAGGGACTTAGGCGGTTTTGTCTCCCGGATTGCTGATCGGTTATCGGATACAGGCTGTTTCAATTTCTCACTGTCACTTCGATCTTATTATAGTATCTGCTTGTGGTATATACTCTATATTGCTAGGCATTCTTTTTATATTATATATAAAATACTTACTACTAAAATATACCTGCTTAGCTAAAAGGTTGTAGACTGATCGGTATCTGTCGAGGCCATTTTTTTTTGTCTCTTGAATCTGTCTTTCTGTAAGGTTCAAGAAGAGAGTAAATAATCAGGGTAACCTGGCACGCAAGTATCGTAAAGGAAGCCGCACAATGAAGTTCAACTGGAAAGAAACTTTCCCTTTGTGAACGAATAGAAAGTAGAGTACAGTATGATCAGAATGATCGATCGTGCGTAAAGCGACGCCATTTTGTTGTGGTAGTGTTAAAGATCATTAGTGATTAGACGAAGAATCAAGTATTGGATATTTATTATTGTTGACAGACTTTGTTATTGTATAACTCCGAGTATCTAGGTCATGCGTCTTGTTGTGGTGAATTTTATGAAAAATGATCTTGTATGAAATAGTTTGTTGCGTAATAAGAAAAAAAAGAATATTCACTTTCTCCCCTTAAAGAAGAGGCTCGTTCGTAATGCTCAATGCGCTTGACTACTCGAGTAGACTTGAGTCGTTTCGCAACCTCAGATAAAAGGTCCAGTACAGTTGGGACGTGGGTTTCGGTTTACGATGTTGTCAGACGGGAGAATCCAGTTGGGATGGCAACTGGTGGTTGTTGTGTGGAATAATGTTGAAGTGGATGGATGAGATGGTGGGAATGAGAAGAGGAATGAGAATATGTTGTAGGTCGTAAACGCCTGGAGGAGTGAAAGTTGATAACCAGCTGAACTTTGCTGTGGTTACGTCTGAGGTTTACGATAGAAGCGAGGGAGAAAAAAGTCATTGAAAAAACAAAATGCGATTAACGTTGAGTTAGGAATAAGGAAAATTTTGTATAAAACAAGAAAGAATATTTATAGTATATAAGTGGGGGTAGTTGGTTGGTTGATAAATTTTAACAATTTTTATTCTTTTCTTTGATTTAAGGGTGGTGTGGTCGGTGGTGGTATTGGCGATGGCTGTAATGGCCGAAGCGGCAGTACCAGATCCACCAACTTCCGGTATCACAACTGTCGGCTCTTTAAAATTGGCTACAGCTGCTGATTGCGCTGGTCTCGTTGCCTTCTCTGCAGTTGATGGGAGTGTTAATGTAAGTTTATGGAAATTGAAGTTGGATGTTGAGGAGAATTTTGAGGGGTTGTCTTGATTGGGGATGATTTTGTTGTTTTTCCTCATTTAGGATGCCAAGATGGTGCTGTCGAAAACTCTAGTGGACAAAGGCGTCGGATACGTCGCTGAAACTGGAACGTTCACTACCCATTGTCCGGGAACGTATCAATTTGGTTTTGCTGGTTATGGCAATTCTGATTTACGCTTGACTCTCAAGATGAAAGCAAACAAATCTAACAATTGGAATCCTGTTGTGAGCGTCGGTCCTGGAGGCGGTTCCAACCTTGTTTTCCTTGACGTTGAAGCTGGTGATCAACTGGCTGTTTTCGTTGAAGCTGGAAAAATTACTAGTGGCACCACTTTCACCGGGCACCGCATTGCTAAGAAGTGAACACGGCCCTGGCCCTTAAGTTTTCAACAATTTTATTCACGCGTCTACAGTCCTTGTCAGGCTAACTTTTCTCTTCTTCTTCTTCTTCTTTCTGTATTTCTTTGTTTCATCGGTTCTCTTGACGTTCGACAGTTCAGCGTTCACGGATACAGTTACACGGTGAACTCTGAACTTTTGAATTTGTCAAGTATGCTACGATAGCACGGAACACTTCAAAATTTCAACCGGTGTCTTATAGCTACTCGTTATGTACCTTTTTTTGTATATATTCGATTTTACTAATCGCCACGTGACAAATTTGGAGTTCCTAATTCGAGGCAGTCATATTGCTTTTTTTAAAATGATTCGTACCCTTTTTTTTGTCATTTTTTTACACACACTGTGATAGCTTCTCCACCTACCATCTATTACTTACATTACATGAAAACTCTCTGATAAAAGTTATTGCGTTACACGAATGATGCGACTTCATCGAAGTGTCTTCAATTATATATTCAGTCTTGTTTGTTTTGATGGAAATTTTCTCTTTTTCTTTTTCTTTTTTTCATTCGGTGAAATCGCAACGTTCATCCTAGTTTATCACTAGACAATTGTACAATCTGATTAGATCCTCTTCTTCTTTACTGTCTGATACGTTTTCACTGTCTCTCTATATTCCTATTTTGAAAATCCTCTCGTGCCTCTAAAGATTCTACTTTCTCTTGGCTATTCCTTGAATTCTATTCTTTTCTATCTTCGACTTTTTTTTTTCACTTTTCCATATTTTCCTAGCTTCTTTGACTTTCTGAAAATTCTACTCTTTTCAACGTTTCTCACACTGTCCTTTCTTATTCTGTACTTTCTACTATATCTCTTCTCTATGAATCTTCTTTCTTTGATTTCTCTCTTTCTTTCTCTTCTTTTCCTGAGTACCTACCAGTATTACGATCTCAAATACAATTTGCTATGTCTTGCCATAAAGTACCTCCTTGTTACAGGCACTTTCGAAGGACTGTCAATGCTAATTTTACTCTTATTACGATTCTTTCCCACCTCGAATCTTCTCTTTCTTCTTCTCTTTGCTTCTTCTCTCTATCTCTCACTTTCCTTTCTCCTTTCGCTAAAACTCCTTTCACCTTCTCGATACTTTTTCTGTCTTACTTTCTTCTCTACCTTTTCTCTCTTTCTATTCGCTCCTCCATCTTGTGCCTTGCACGACCTGACCTCGATTCTTTTACTTTACTGACGTACCTAAAGTTTCACTTTGAGGTTTCTTGAATCTGTGTCTCTCTTTGAAAAACTTTATACAAAACGTTCTAAACTTTGCGATTCTTATTTCCTTTTTCAACGTCTGTTTCTTCTTTCATCAATTAATCGTTAGACGAATCTTTTCTATGATATTCTTCCTCGTCTGTCTTACCTTTCTATCTTATACTTTCTGTCCTTGTTCTATCTTCTCTTTTACTGTCCTTCCCTCTACTCTACCATCTACTTTTTTCTCTGGCTTTCTTTGTTCTCCTTCTCGTTTTATTATCTTCAAACTTCTCTATACGAATCTTTCCCCTACTCTCTTTTCTATCTTTTATCTTTTATCTCTCTTTCTTTCTTTTCTCTTATTCTTTCTACCTGTGCCTCTTAAGTCTTCAAGCTTTATCTATACTTAATACTTTTCTCATTTCTATTATTGTCTCATAAATTCTACTGTCTTATCATTCTCTTCCCCTTCCATCTCTCTCGTTCTCGTTCTCTTTCTCTTTCTCTTTATCCTTAGTCTATCGTACACTTCTCCTACTAAGAAATGAGATACTCGATGCTGTGATTAGTACATTTAAATTAATTTCTTATTTTCTCACTTCCTTCTCTTCTTTCCATTTCTTCTCTAATCTATCACTTTCTCTCTCTCTCTTTCTTACTTTCTTACTATCATTCCTTCATCGATAGATTCTTTATAACTATATCTCCATCCTTTCATCTTTCTTCTATTTTTCTCCTTCGACACTTCACTGCTACTTCTATACTTATTCTATTTCAGTTCTAAGCGTCTCCACTGCTCGCTTTCTCTCTAGTCTACTTTCTCATTACTTCATCGTCTCTCTATACTTATTCTTTAACTATACCTTTACAATCTGTATCTTCTGAATTCGCATAAACGAAAAACACTATGTACAACCCTGTATTCTATTCTAATTCTAATCACTACAATCAGCCCTTTCCAAATCTCTTCAATTTTACCTCACCGATCTCTTCGAGTCTCTATCATCTTTCCTTCCTTCAGTTCTTCGCATTACTCTCAAACTATAATTTTATAAGAGCTGTGATTACTATTCGTTACCATCTATACCTAATTCTAGTACAAGCATCGTAACCAGTGGTATAGCAACCACTATTGCATGACAGCAACTACTTTCGTTTACACAACTATCTCATGTTTACCACTTACTACTATAAAATTCTATTATACTATTCTACCATTTCTCTTTTACTATCTGCTCTACTACTATACTATTATCGAACTATCCTCACCTCTGTTATATGCTATCTCAACTACCATTGTCTTGTCACAAGAATCATATATGTACAATAAACATTGACTGACTATTCTCATATATTTTTCTATTTTCACACTTAATAACTCACATGCGCATCTGCCATTAATTCTTTACGTATATATTCTTTCCTTATCAAACTATCAAGCCGTTAACGATTTCACTCTTTCACTATACTCGAAATGCCTATACTTGTATGTTTAATTACTTCCTTTATATCTCTACTATTTTCCATTCACTCCGTTACAGGAGCTCACCTCATTAAGCAGTCTTATTACTTTCACTCGCGACTGTACTCCACTCTTTTTTCTCTCTTTTTCCTTTAATTGCCTTTCTTCAGTCTCTACGTCACTTAGCACACCTCTCTCAAGCTCGCTATCACAGACACAGTTTCTGATAGAATCGCTCCCAAGAGTAATTGACACAATTAATTAATTATCAATAATGTATAAGGCGATTAATGATACTTGAAGAAAAAAAAAAACGTATAACGTATTCGCACTTTATTCGGTGCTTGCTTTATACACTTGCATTGTATACGTATGCATGCGTAAGCAAAAAATGTTCTCCCTTTACAACAAAATATTAACATTGATAAAAAAATCTATAGTTTTATCCATACAGACCAATATATTAAAGGCATGACAAAAAATATATATATATTCAGACAAAGTTCAGAAGATTCGTACCATCAGTTCAAATATTCAGATTGACAGGTGTGAGCTGAATATCCTTGTAAACTACAAGTACAGGATAAACCTCCTCTTCGAGGAATTCCACGACTTGTTCAGGCGCCCTTCCGACAAAGGTCGAAGGATCCAGCAGAGCATCAAGTTGTCCCAAGATGGGCGCAAAGTAAGGATCTCTCTTGATCCTATCAACAAGATCATTGTCCAGGCCGTGTTGCTTGACCTGAGCACCAGCTTCATGGGACAAGACACGTATCTTCTCGTGACAGACTTGTCTATCGCCACCAGCCTTGACCATCGCCATGATGACATTTTCAGCAGACATAAACGGAAGTTCCTGAGCTATGTGTCTAGCTATAACGTTAGGATAAACGACAAGACCTTCAGTAATATTCTGAAGTGTCATAAGTATAGCGTCAGCTGATAGGAACGCCTCAGCTAGTGTAATTCGTCTATTGGCTGAATCGTCCAGGGTCCGTTCCATCCACTGTGTCGCTGCAGTCTGCAGTGTGTTGTTGGTTAAGGTCATAAGGTGACGAGCAATGCTGCAGCAACGTTCAGACCTCATTGGATTACGCTTGTAAGGCATAGCGCTTGAGCCAATCTGAGTACTTTCAAAGGGCTCTTCGATCTCCTTCATATTAGCCAGCAATCTGATGTCACTGGCAATCTGGATAATTTAAATAATACAATTTTACAGTTTTCCCAAACTGGTAGAAAGATCCAACTGGATAGCTTGTCTTACCTTGTGAACTGTAGCTCCTAGTGAACTGAGTACGTTCAGACATTCCACATCAACTTTTCTACTGTACGTCTGTCCTGTGACTGCATAGTACTTCTCGAATCCGGCCATCTTGGTAACGAGAGCGTCGAGACGCTTGACCTTCTCTCCATCTCCCTCGAACAGTTGCAAAAAGGACGCCTGAGTACCTGTCGTTCCTTTGACACCCCTGAATCTCAGGTCTGTCCTTGCCCTGCGCAGTGCCCTTTCGTCCATGAGTAAATCGTGAAGCCAGAGGGTCGCCCTTTTGCCAACTGTCGTCAACTGGGCCGGTTGAAGATGAGTGAAGCCAAGAGTTGGCAAGGAACGATACTCCAGTGCGAATTTACTCAGTCTTGATATAACGGCTGCCAATTTTGGCAAGAGAATGTCGAATCCATCTCGCAATACCAGTAAGTCCTTTAAGAGGAAGAAAATAATATTTTTTTATTTCTTATCCTTATCTTTTTCATACCAACTGTTATCCTTACGATATATCTTACTGTATCCTTACTGTGTTATCGCCGACGTAGCAACTGGTTGCTCCAAGATGAATGATCGGCGCTGCTCTTGGACATTGGGAACCAAAAACATGAACGTGAGCCATCACGTCGTGTCGCGTCGCTTTTTCTTCCTTGGCTGCAGCCTCGAAGTCGATGTTATCAACCTGAGCCTCCATCTCGGCAATCTGTTCCGGCGTTATCGCTAGACCCAATTCCTACAATTGACATCGCTGGGTCTTAAGGTGATATTCGCCAGTGTGTTTTCAAAATGAACGTGATGTTTGGCCATGGGTGGTGAAGATACAGGAAAGAGGTGAGTGCGCATGCGCGAACGTAATTTTCTATCTAACTATTTTATATCCCCCTCCGCACCTGTTAAACGTTCCTTTATCTGATTAGATAAGGAGGGCTTGGTTCTCGGAGTCTCACCTTTATAATCACTCCTCGATTTCATTCGTTTTAAACGTCTTGACGCTGCTGCGTGTTAAACTTACGCAAAATGGTGTCCATACAGACGATCGGCGGTATAGTGATTAAAGTGTTGAAATTGGTGAGACAAATCTTTAAGTTTTACGTTAATTTAGAGTTATCACAGTGTACAGTCGCGCGAGACAATTTTTTCGATGGATAATCAACGATGGACTTTATAAGGATATGTGATATATATTTTGTGATAATCCTTACTACAACTCTTCAAATTTTAATGTTGTCTTGTCCGATAACGTCGTGGGACTTTTTTTTAATTTTATGTAAAGTACGAAGTGTCGTGAACTTTGGGGTCGAAGTTAATTTTTTTTTGAAAATACGTCATTTTCATCGGATTCAAGTTTTTCTGGTACCGATGGGCACGAGTCGATTTACGATTGTGAAAATTGAGACATCGCGTAAATTACCGGGAATACAACTCATTCAAGAAGCATTTTGATTGGTGAATCATTCCTAGTCTGATATCAGCTTCACGATAAGACGCGGGTGTTTGTAGAACGATACGGCGTATGACACACGCACAGATAGATACGCGTAGCATTATTATCCATGCGTCGATTAGCTTTTTATTTTACTACGAAAAAAGAGAAGAGAAAATGCATTTTCGAAATTGCGAGAAAAGACATTTTTTTAAAAATATAATGGAAAAACACAACCATACATACAAAAATTCGTCTTTCAGGTGGTAAACCTCATCATCCTTATACTTTATCGAACCGGATACAGCGGAGAATTTTTGGGTGTCGGCGGAACGTGGAATTTGAATGAAGACAAAAATCCAGATGCAGAAATTGTCGCTTCCGGTATCTTCGTTGGATTCTTCCTGTACACTACAGTGGTGCTAATTACTTATTGCTTTGGTGACTTGAATCACAAAAAGACCCTACAGGCACGTATAACGATTCCACTTAAGATTTTTGGCTACGATGATACTATTTTGGTTTTATTTTATTTTTTAAATTTTTTTTTAGGAAATCATTATGAATTTCGTGGGGATGATCATGTTCACTGCCGTGGGCGCCACCGCCCTTCATTACTGGCACGGATACCAAAGTGAACACAATTTCATTCACGTCTCGACGGAGAGACAGGTAATTTTGAAAAATTATAAAACTAAAAAAAATGTAAATTTCCCAATTCTCATAAATATTTCATATCTTTCAGGTCGGTCTTGCATTGGGTACGCTTTGCATTTTCGAAGCCGTAGCGTATCTTTTGGATTTGGTTTTGAGTTTCTTGCAATTCGCTAAAGAGGAGTTCCAGTAAGGGAGCGTAGGGCATCTTTTTTTTGTAAAATCCAAAAAACTGATACCGCATCGCGGTACGCATGAAGTTTTGAAAAAAAAGCGAATCAAAGTGCTGCGAAATTAATCTCTCTCTCTCTCTCTTTTTTCTACACGGCCATTTTCACGAAGAACGTTAAAATCAAAAATTCGCACGCGCATATGATACACCTGTTACGTCATTACTGCCACTCATCCGCCCCCCACCCCCGCGCATCAACGATCAATACACGAAATGAGAGAATTACGAAAAAAAAATAAAATAAAAAAATACTTAAAAAATATATAAATGACTGGAAAGAACTGCTTCCAACCGTCAGTACAATGTAGCGATTACAAATAATTTTTTAAGCAATTTTTTTAATCACGTGACTAATTATACCTTACAAATACATATACACGTGACTAGTAATATTTTATACGAGATCCATACGGATGAATGATCTATACGGATCACAACGAAGGATGTTCAATAAACTCAAAAAATTAATAAAAATCAAAATTCTGTGTATATATATATACATATAACACACACGATAGTTTCCACTATGGCAATTCAGACCCTGAATGCCTTTAAAAAAAAACTTATGTACATTATATCAACCAAATAAAAGTAAATAAAACCAAAAAATTTTTTGAATAATTCTTTTCATTTCCACTATCATCCAACTTCGTCCCAAATAATAATCAAATGCAGCATGAAAATACGTAAACGACGTAAAACATGAGATCATATGTTAATTTTCACCAATGAAGATTCTCACGACTTGAACTTGCGCACAGATCATTTGGTCCTCTTGACCGTGACATCAATTCTTGACACCCGTTACAGTATTATGCACTGTACTGTCGTAAAAAAATTTTTAATATTGCGAAAAGATCAAAGATCCAAAATGGCGATCAACGAAAAAGTCATTTACACGAGAGGTCAATGACGATTGTACGCCTTCTGGAATTTACTATATATATTATATATATAGATATACGTATAACTGTATATACAGGTACAATCATACCACCAGTAGCCGATCAACGACCCGAGAATACATGAATGAATACTGCCTATACTATATAGTGACCACGAGAATGTTGTGACTGTACTGCTGCATCAATTAATCCAATTAACCCTCGAGACGCAGAGAATCGCCCACAGTCCCTAACACCCACATCTACTTAATAAGCTAATTAGGAACATCTGACCTCAATTTGACCCCAGTTGAAAATACAAACTCAGTCATTACCCATGCGCTATTTTTTGTCATTATACCATATTTTTTTTTTCTTAAAAGACTATAAAAGAACGACTATTTCCATAGCATAGTCTATGCTCCAAAATAGTTTTGTGTAAGAAGAAAAAAGTAATAATAATAATACCACCACCCTTTGTCCCCCACCAGGTCTCAATCTACCATGAAAGAACGTCTGTACCATTGAAAAACTTTTTTTATTTACCCAAAAAATTTTCCTTCCCACACTATACCAGCCTGTACATTATTTCTCTATAACCACGAGGTACAGTCCTATCAAGATTTCCAGGACGATTAACCATTGGATGATACCAAAGTGATCAATAGCATGATCCGGTTCAGCCAAGGTCATCACCTAGATTTCATCCAAGCATACCGCGCCTCAATCTTACGTAACTGATCGATGACCTGAAAAAAGAGTACACAGCTCAATTGGCCGCACCGAGTGCATAAAAAAATTTCCATAATCATTATAGCCTTGCTGCCAAAAGTCATCACCGACGAATGCGCAAAAGTCTGAATGAAGCTGAAGACGCGAAACGTAGTAAGGATGAGTAATCGTATAGTGAACGGTGAAGTATATACTATAATATACATATATATATACAGAGGCGCACCCGACTTCACTATTGTACATAAGTGCATATACTATATATAAGTATAGTTGCGCACTGGTCGTCAGTAGACTAAAAATCAAGTGTGTGAAGATTCGATAGGATTGAAGAGGCATACAGTGACACGACAGGTATTGCTGCAGCTTCAATCTTACGTTGTGTGTGTTGTAGCATATGTATATATATATATATATATACTGTGACCTGATACCGTCGCGATAGTGATTCCTCGTAATTGCGTAGAGTAAAATGAAGTGTGTATAGGATGCGTAGGAACGAGCGCATACAGTAACGGCAGTTGTGAACGCAGCTTGTATCTTATGCTGTGTATATAAAACAGAGAAGTATGTATATATATATATATCTACTACGACCTGGCGCAGACAGCGCTGTCGTAGTGGTTCCTCGTAGTGGCTTGTGCAGCCTAGTGAGACGGTGTCACGCTTCGTGTTTTCAGTTCTACTCGCGACGTGAACCCTGGTGCTGGATTGCTGGTTCCCCGAGGAACATTTATTCAGTGTTGCTGGTACTACGCCATTGCTGGTAGTCTGCACGCTACCGTGGTTGGGTACAAGAGTAGTATCCGTGGGGGGTTGCCGTAGTAAAGCGCAACAGTGAAAAAGGGGGGCGGGCAGGGTGCTTCGCGTAGTAAAAACTGATAAGACGTGTATACGTAAGTGTGTTGCGTGTTTTGAAATACTGCCGAGAAGGGAAACCATGCGCTGTAGTGTTGTGAAGCTTTGAAAGGCGCGGTAGCTTGACTGGAAACATTCGTCTGTTTACGGTGTCGACTAAGGTGTGGTTCTCCTATGGCATAAGAATTTTAACACGGGCGGTATAGCGGTTGGGATAAAATTTTTATTGCTGTTTTTGATTTTCTATGGTGGTTGCGCGTGATTCTTTTTGTCGGTGAATAAGAATAAGAAGAGTCTGAGGACTGGGTTCGAAGAAAAGGTTCGTTTGCATGAGTGAGACGTTCAAGCTGGGCGACGGAAAAGGAAGGCACAAAAGGGTCAGAATGGCTGATGAGACTTTGCAGAATTCTCATGGGAGTAAGGAGAGCGACGGTTTGAACGCGACGGCGATAATTGCTAAGATTGCTGAAGTGGTGAGTTTTTTTGTTTATGGTGACCATTTTGTTTTTTATTGCTACTGTCATTCCACGTGCGTCTTCAATCACGTTACAGGTCCTCGCTGTCTTTGCCGTGGGATTGATCGTAGATCCTTTGAATTCCTTCCAGCAGATATATTACAAGCCAAGGGTTAAGGTCGACGATATAGCGATCATCTATATCAGCCTTGCTGGTTATATTATCATCAATATGCTCTTCCTCATTGGATATCTGATCGGCGATCGCATACCGAAGAAAACGGTAAAGTTCTTGGACGGTTGCACAACTGGGCGACGGTTCGATCTCGTTGCGTCACGATTGAACAATTTTCACGGCATCGCGACGTTCCGTGAACGTTTCGATGCTTCGTGGATTGGATTGTCGCGCTTTGTGCTTCTCCCTCTCTCTTACGTATCTTGAAGTCGCACCTCGCCCACAAACCTGACTGACTTCATTATCGATGTGGTGGAGTATAGAATAATTAGCAGTCTTAGCAAGGCCTGCTCTCGTGCATGTGTTTTAACGGGACGTTTCTTTGTCGCTTTGAAAACACGCCCGAGGCCAACGCATTTGGGCGAAGACGTGACAACGCGCGACGAATTACGATCGACGACTTGAATTCGATCGCAGCGACAGCAACGATGCAAATAACGTTTTTTCTTTCCACCTGTTTCAGTCGATCCTCTTCTCGGCGATGGGCGCGTTTCTTCACGTCGTCGCGGGAAGCGTGATCGTTCACAATTGGCGACGTCTTGGCGGCAGATACGTTTCGCTCGAGAACAATGCCGTCTACGCCAGTAAACAATACTTGGATATGTTGATATCGTCGTCGGTCTTTACGTTTCTCAACGCCGTTGTGTTTCTCGTCGATGTCCTCCTTACTTTTAAGTCTGCGTAGGTCTTTTTTGAAAGAAAGAAACGCAAGAAAGTAATATAAAAGAAAATAAAGGGGTCTTCACAGTAAGACAGAGATTTATTAAAGGCACGATGATGGAATATTAAGGCGAGACGCGGCTGCGTCAGATCGATCGTAGCTTTTAGGTTCATTTTGAGTTGTGGATTGTGACGATAGATAATTTAAAAACTTTCAATCACAGTCGTATGACACTTGACAGGTACAACGCTATAACCCAAAGTTTTCTTTAACATTGCAATTCCATCCATACGACGTCGGCGTCGCGTCAGATTATCGTACGAACGTCGTTAATTAGAGCTCTATAGATTATAATTAAAGTATTTAATACGTAACAATCTGTTTGTATATCATTTATAAATAAATATTATAAATCCCAAAACCACGTGGTAAATCCATTAAGAAATAACGTCTCTGAAGTTCGCCGTTGATCGTACGTCCGGCAATGGTCGAGGAAGACAGCCTAAAAATCTTCAAAGGTATCTTGAATTTATTCAATCAAAAATGATGGGACCGTCCTGTCTGGGCCCAGGATGCGCCCCGACGACAGCAGGCCCCTGCGACGACGCTTGCTCGTTACCAATGGCCAAACCGATACGGATCTTTCAATTTGTAAGAAAATTTTAAGCTCTCACGCGAAACGTTCAATTTTGACAGTTTTTCTTTCGAATTTTTAGTTGCTGGTCACGACTCTCTTTGCTCTGACGATATACACAATTTCGAAAAATTCACCTTACAAACAAGAAGAAGCCATACTCCTGACTGTACTTTTTGGAAGTTTCCTCTTCATAGCACTCATTGACATAATCAGTCAATTCGGTGGCGATCCCATTCCAGACACCCCGGTAAAATCTTCATTCCTCGTTTCTCGTTTATAAATAATTCTGAAAAACAAAAATCTTCCCGTAGATGTTCCTCTTTGGCGTCGTTGGCACCCTCCTGTTCCTGATGGCAGCTGGAGGCATCTTCTTCATAAGCAAGAGAAACGATATCGTAGAAATATGGAGATTGACATTGGCAATGGCACTGGCAGCTGTCTGCTCGCTTCTCTTCCTACTGGATATCCTTTTGATCTTCCTCTACGGCTATTGAATCTTTCTCTTTTTTAACCAGATTTTTTTGAATACCTTTATACGACGTCTGTCACTGAACATTGTACATAATAGAAAGCGTCCAATGTCGTCGATAATAGTGAATTGGAAACCGATACTACGCCTCAACGTGATTCTTTGTCCTTTAATAGTATCACTAGGAATAATTAGCTATATAATTGAGTAATTTTTATTTCTGATTGCACAACGAAAATAGGTCAGCAATATCAGGAAATAATTAGCAATGCTCTGCCTTCTATTAATAGTACAACATAGTGAGCATGTAGTGTACATAGTAACAATGCACTATATGTTATGAACTACATTTGTGCACTGCATAGTACGATAAGTAGGTACAGTGTAAATATTTTATTGGTATTTCATTGGACACCAGGTATATATGTATGAAAGAACACCATGACAACCATGGGTACAAAACAAATGGGGGAATGAATGGAAGTCCCCGTCTTATTTTCATTGAATCATTGATTCGCCGTGAGTGAATTCGTTTGACAAGATTTTTCAGAGGAATTCGAAAAGAGCGGAATTTCCAAAGTAAAGAAGAAAAAGAGATGATGAACTTTTATGGTTAGATGCTTCAGCGTGAATTTTGAGTATCCAGAGAATTTTTAGTATATCCCCATGGGCTTTTTAGGTTGGACACCAAAGAGCAACGACGGTAGGAGAAACAAGTCCAAAACTGTCAGACACTCCCAAGACTTGCAACTGGACTGTGACGATCCTCGTGGTCCATCGGGAGTCAAACCAATCAGGATAATTCTACTAGTAAGTAATGATAAAAACAGCAAGGATCAAAATGTCTAATCAGGAGATTAATAAAATTTTGAATAATTACTAGCTGGTCACTTTGGTCCTGTTCGCATTCATCGTTTACATGACGGCTATGGAGTCATCGCCCCTCACAGACGCATCATCGATCCTCCTGATAGTCCTTACGTCAATTTACGTATTTATCCTGGCAATGGATGTAATCAGTCAATTTGGAGGAACAGGCATTCCCGATTCACCGGTATACCGAAGAAAAATGGAAAATTCCAAAAAATCACGTAAAACCCATTCGTCTCCCTCATTAGATGCTCTTCTTCAGTGTACTGGGTGTCCTGTTATTTGCCACGGCAGGACTCGTGATAATATTTCACCTATACGGACGCAGTTATCATTGGGGATTGCTGGTAGCATTTGCACTATGTCTAGTAATCGCTATTCTCTTCCTGCTCGAGCTGTTCCTTATACTCGTGTGCGTATTGCTGCAAAAAGTCAATATACAAAAAACTGCTAACCCCTCCCCCCCCTTCCCCTAACAATATACAGTCACTGGCGACGAAAATGCAATTCAGCAATGAAGTGTTATCCTTGCATCGCTGCACACACCTGCGGCGCAGGTCAGTTAAGGACTCTTTATCAGCAAGACAACGATAATCGACCAGTTGACTCGGACGTAAGCAATATTCAGGGGGATAGAAGAAAGTGCATAGGTTCCTGATGCATTCTTAATTCCCATACAGATATCAAAGTACGATGCAACGACCAGTGTAAGTAGTTGCAGACAAGCACCGATAATCGAAGATACGATGGATCCAATAGATATATGTCACGCCTATAGAAAAATCGAGAAGGTACACAGACGTCAATACGTCGACCGTCAGAGCAGCGTGCCGTCAGTTGCGACTGTAGAGATTGCACAGGTGCAGACAGAGCAGAGAAACGTATCGAATACGGAGATTCAGGTAATAATGACAGGAGTGAAAATAATGCAGAAAATTGCACGGGGGATTAAACGCATATAAAATTGAATTGCAGACGCAGGACGTTGAGAGATGCAATACTTGCACCTGTCATAGGAAAGCTTGTACCCCAATTTATTCCCCCTGTTTACGACCTGCTGCATGTGCGCACTGCGCTATTTATCCTACGATAATGCACCTGATGCACAGTGACCTGAATGCATCATGCTGCGGCGAGTGAGTAGAGTTATTGCTGGTGGTATTGCTGATTCTTTTTTTGATGAATTTTTCGTCGGGCAGCTGCAAGTGCAGTGGGGCCATCGAAGTGCATCAGGAGGAAACGCAGCGGCAGGAGGATCCAGTGACAGGAAATGCAGCAACGTCAGCATCGCATACGAGTGAGGATACGAAATCGAATTTGGTATTTGTAAAGCAAAGAATTGGAGAATAAAGAGATGATGTATCTGATTTTTCAGATTTAATAGTAGAGGAATGTAGATCTAGGCAGTCCAGGAAAATCCCACGTGTATATGAAACTCGTAAGAATATAATGATAATGAATTAATCCAGATGATTTTCGTAGGATCATAATTGTCTGACATGATTAATTGCTAAGCTGGATAGTCGACTGTCTTGTTGCTGAATTTTCTTTTCTTAACCTTGGCTTTCCTTCATGACAATTATTCCTCAAGGTCCCTGTCCCACTCACGGCTCTGGATTGGCTGCCAAACTGGCAGGACTTCCTGACACTGTCACTAAAGTGACACTTCCGGATTGCTACGTCAGAAGGAACAAACGCACACAGACGCCCAAGCAATCCGTCAGCAGCAACAAAGAAGACAAGACTGTGAAGATCGACGAGTCGGGTAAACGGGAGGAAACGAAGAAGGAGAATAACGCTGAGGTCGCTGAAGAAAAATCAGCAACCGAAGTGAAAAAAGAAGAGGGGGTATCCGAGAAACAGCAACAGCTTACGACTGAGAAAACAGTGGAAGAGAAATCTCCGGATAAAGAAAATCCAAGAGACATTGAAAGTGGGACAATGTGAGGGAACAGAAAAAAAAAGAGAAACTTTAAAAGCAATAAGAATAATTTTCAGCTGTAAACGCAGCGAAGGTTCGTCCAGCAGGGAATGCGCGACAAAAAGGAGCAGTAAGGTTTTTCAAAAAAAGAATAAAGTCGATCTTCTCAGATCCGAGGACACGCAGGACAAAATTTTACACAAAAATTGTGGATGCATCCCCAGGGTATATTTTGATTTATAAATACCAGGAATTAATTAAAATTGCAGGAAAATTAACAATTCTTTTTTTTAAAGCCGTATCAGACATGGAGTGGATATTGCGGAATGTGTGGTCATCCTCAAGTCGCTGTGAGTCAAGTAAAAAGAAAATTTTGAAAATGGACTAATCGATTTTACAATTTTCAGTCTCCAAGTCGATCACAATCAAAACCAGCTGGCGACTGAGTCAATTGTAATAGCAATATTGCTGAATGGGACTGTGTATATTTATATAGTGGGACTCTCTAATGATATGAATTAGTTAGCATAGAAAAAAAAATTATTTCATTCTTTATTACGTATGTCATTTCATTAATAGGACGTCATTAAAGTACAAGAGAATTAATAAGGTTCAATGGTTATCAAGTAGATAGAAAATTAGTCGGACATGTAGATTATATAAAAGTACAAATAAGTTATGGTACAGTTGTTTTTTTATAATTCTTATTTAAAAGATTACGATATAGTGTGAGCGCAATAATATTCTGATAATAAGTAAGAACACTGGTGTTACCTACTTGAATAATGACAATATACGTATGTGCGATATACAATAAAAAAATACATGGCTCCTGCTCAAGGAGCTAGGGTTTAATGATTTTTGGTTTTTTAATTAGAAACATACGTTCTATTAAGAATAGGCCTGGCGCCTTTTGGAACTGCATTATCAGCAAGAATTGCTGACTGCGAATTGCTGAAGATTTGACTTGTGTCGTTGCAAGTAAGCACTGGGGACTCATATTTCAATGGGATAATTGGAATCGGAGCACCTATAAGAGAATGATGACTGTATGAGTTTCTTGGAATATAACCAATATCGAGTGCTGGTAATAAATTGTTAGTCTGATTAGAATAATTTAAGGTTAAACCACCAAATGGTTTAGTGTAATTTTGACAACCGCACAAGACACCTGTGAATGCAACGTTACCAGCCTGGTGCTTATTTTGATTCCAAGCAATAAAATTGGTATTAATATTTGATAAGACATGCGCTTGATCTTGAATATGAAGATTCTGAATCGTATTTGGACTGTACATTGAATTGTTGGGACTCAAAGGAATGTCATTCTTTCCGCTATTTGTTAGAACCATTGTTGGATATTGCTGATGAGTACTTCTATCATCTTTAGCATCGTTTAATAGAAACTCAAGAAAAGCCTGTCTACAATTTTTATTTTTTAAACCGTTCTTAATATTTCCTGTTAAATTATTTACATTCGATTGTTTGTCAGGATTATTCGTGCCTGATTTTATATAGGATTGTGGTGGGAATCGTGGTACAAAGCTTTCGGTAGAATTCCATTTACCGTATTCAGCAAAGCTACCGCACTTTTCTTGATTTTCCATATTTTGATATTTCCTAATATCTCCATCCGACTTACTCTCGAGACTCTTATAATTAGACAAATTCTCAATTTGATTGGATGCAGCATTTCCTGATGCTGCCAATTCCATGAACGTGTATTTATCAAAAAGATTCAAAGAATCATTATCCTCTGCTTGACAATGATTCTCAACGTCGGCATGATCAGAATTCTTCTCTAGAATCTGAAGCCACTCGGCTTCGCTATTCTGAAAATTATCCAAACAATCCAGTGAACAATCGATGTCCAATTCATCATTGATCTCCTTCTCTTGACTCTTCGACGATGAACTATCCTGCATTCTGTTCTGCTTATTCAAGAGAACCGGTGTTCGTCCATCCTTAATGTATCTTCTTATTTTCTGTTCCAAATATTCATCACGAGGTCGTCGTCTATTCTCACATCGTTTAGCTTCAGTACCGATGATAGTGGCGGTGACAAGAACATTTCCCCTCTCGTCGCAAATTCCGCTCTCCTCAATCTTTCCCGAATAATCTTAGAAGATTAGAACAAAACACCAAAAAACAAAGAGACACCAAAAAACGTCCGATTGCTACGAGCGAAGGAAAAAAGTCTGATACATAATTTCGCAACCTGTTATCATCGTACGTAAGAGATTCTTGATCTCTGGTCGACCTTTCCCCAGGGGGTCCCCTTATCATTAATCCCAACACCACACTTTTCGCAATATCTAAAGATACGTAACAACATTTTGCAATGAAATTGCAATCGACGGAAAACTTTGTCAGGACTCTAAAGAATCATCGAAAAATAACGTTACAGATTCGAAGCAAGACAACGATCGAAACCAATTACTTTAATAGTTTCATAAGTAAATAGAAATCGTCCTCTTACGAACCATTTCTGCTTTTGCAAGGTAGATCCACAGCCGACGCCACGTGCTGAACTTGTGCTGTTCGCTAAAGTTGAATTTCATTTCCTTCGATGCATAGCGGCTCGACAATGGACTTCGATAATTGCAATACTCGCTATTGTAATTCACAGTGTCACCCATTTCGACTTATTATACTTAAATTTCACGAAAGAAAGAAGACCGCTACTGAAATTCACAACTGTACCCGGATCAGCTGATCGATGTTGCCTGAACGACGCTTGCCAACCGACTGAAATTCAAACACTGCGTCCCTCTCGCGTCGCAACGACGTACTAGTTGCGCGAAACGTTTTCAAAGTTTCAAAGAGCATAACAGCGGTCGTTACATATTATCGTTTGTGAAATAGTGAAATAATCATGTTAAAAAGATAACTGCGCCGAGAAGGATGCTTGCGAAACATAAGTCGAGTTGGCGTAAACAGTAAAAAACAAGGAAAAAAGAAAAACGTATAAATACGAGAATAATCGATAACCGTTTCCTTGAAAGCATTGATCGCGATTTAATGGCGGCCAATCGTATAGAATATACAAAGGTTATTCAACGAAGAAAACCGAAGTTTCTAAGCCATGAGAATTCGAGAAGGCTTAACTATAATGATAAATATATATAAGATATAGCTGCTTCTACCCACGTCCTAATTTTACGTGAGACAATGAATGGTCACAATCATTGTTTTCCATTATTGTCAACGGTTTCATGGCCGTCGACGTTTGCGATTATTCAGTCCCACCTCGCTCGTAGCAAAGGCACAAATTCTTGCGGATAATAACGTCAAATATAATCTTACCACATTCGAAGGGAAGACAGCAGGATGAGCCCAATCCACGCTGACCTCCGAACCTTCAAATAAGGTACCACGTTCTGGTACCAACCTTCTTCTAGCCATGGCGGCTCCTCTGTGCGTTTTGTATGAAGCCAATGCGAATTTTGCTTGCCCGTTAGAGTTCCTATAGACAGCAACCTTCTCCACGTCGTCGGTGATGGTGTAGATCTTCTACGAGGACAATAAGAAAAGTATTTTTTTTCTACTTCTAATACAAAACTAGACCATTGATTATTATAATCGTTCACGTACCTTGATAACGACTTTGCTGTCTACGTTAGGTGGTAGATAACCTATTGTCAACCTACAATTATTAATACTGGCGACGACGCCGATTCGACGTCCAGGAAGTATCTCAAAATTGTCAAGCTCGCGAATCGCCCGACGTGCGTATTCTGCTTTTGCGAACATGACGAAACAGTAGCCTCTATTTGTACCTGAGAAATCCATCATCAGACGAATTTCGTAGACTTCACCCATTGCACGGAAAACTGGATAAATTTCATGCTCGTATATAGTTCTCGGTATTTTTCCAACGAAAACTTCGCATCCAGCACCAGGAGCATCCCCTGTCCATCCTGGCGGTGGACCACCCAGTTTTCTCTGACCGTTTATTTGCGTTATTGTAAAATTCGAATCTGTCATCAGCTGGAGTACCTGTCTGCTGGTTTCTATTTGAGCGGCCAGATTCATAGAGCGATCATTGGTAGATCGATTGACTGATCGATTTTTGCGATTATTCTTTTGATCTGTATCGACAGGAATTTCATTTATCATACATATATATTTATAGCTTCTACTTTATGTAAATTAATAACATACCTGATTGCTTTTTATTCGATCCACGAGAATATTTTGTGTTCTCACGAATTCGATCCTCGTCTTCCAATGATCCTTTTGGATCGTTTCTAGTACCTGGATCGAAATCCTGATCGATCACTGTTCCCGTATCACGAATGTCCTTGGTATCCTTCTTCATTTTTTGTTTTCTTGAATAATTTTTGATGTACACTCAATTGATTTTCACTTTCACCAAGATCGTCAATGATACTTATAAACGCGTTTAATCAAGGGCGTAGAAAATGATTTAAAAAAACGATAAATCAGTCCAAAAGCTTCGATCACTACGTCGATCAAAATATATCTCTCATCTTCCCTCTAAATCATATAAGAGCTCACAAGCGACTGATGCACTTTTCAATACGATGTGGCTAGATTGCCAGATGTCAAGGTTCATTCCAAAAAAATAAACCCCTGCGCAATGATTGGCCTGTCCTCTCATCCCTTGCGACTATATAATCCAATAAGAATCGTCGACTCTTCTCACACTCGAGGGAATGTCGTACTGCGGGACAAATATCGTAATTCTATTGGCTAACTGTGCCCAGACAGTTTCTATAGAAAATTCGAGACGAGGAGGATCTTTGCTACTCGCAGGAAAACTTCCGAACAGGAATGCACACGTCACGGAAAAGTCTTGACAATGCGTAACGGCTAAATACATTGTTGCAAGAAACGAAAAATACGTCTACAGTACCAGTCAAGACGATATCGCCATTGTCGTTATTATTATAAGAAATTTCTAGAAGGATTTTAGAAATTTGAAAGATACCAATGAAAAATTCATAATCTTTTTTTTTCTTTAATATTTAAACCCAACGAATTAGGATTTTAATGCGACCAATTGTCGAATAAATAACTTTTTTATAGATTTGATAAACAATCTCAGGTTTACTCGATATTACGTACCTTAGTCTTATCTGGACCGGATTTCTGGGAAAGTTAAATTTTTCTTGTTACAACCTACGCCATTGCTTCGTGTGATAATAGTATTGTTCCCAGCCGTACACACGCCTTATTACGCGACACAGCCTACAACCTGAACTCACCTTGCGTATCTCTTCAGTTGCCGTTCAGCAATGCAATTCGAATGTCCGGTCGTTTGACTCTCCGCCGTAGTAAAATTCGTTTCGTGTCTTTGACTTCCTGCGATAGTGAGACAATTGCCAACAAGTGATAAATATACACTGGAAACAGTTTATACCGAAGGGAATAATTCGCGTGACGATCAAAATAGTTTCCAATAAAAAAAAAGGAAATAAAAAAATGACAAATAATCATCGCTTCGTCAAGTAATTCAATTACTACCGTAATCCGTAAAAATAATTAAATATCTAATTAATAAAAAATGTGGAATCGCAAAGTATACGTCAGAATTGTCGAAGTGGTACGTATATGCGTTAAAATCCAAAAAAAAGCTATTATAGTCAATACTCAATTTTGTGAATTACAAAAAAAGTTTCTCACGTCTTCATAACAATGTTGCATCGTCCAATTTCTATGGTACTGTTCTTAATCGTATGATAGAGAACGTAGAAAAGATTCTCACGTATGCAGACTTGAGCAACAGTGTTGCTTAAATTTCCTGAATGTAAATCATATCACCCTCGTGGTTTCAAAAGGGATCGGATATTAATTTTTTGAAAATTTCTTTCAGTTTCTATGCATCGCCTGCGTCGTTGCTCTTCGCGTTACGGACGATGAGAGCAGACGAGTTTTTCATTATCTAAGAAATCGGAGCCGTGAATGGTCATTGCTCAATAACGTAACGTGGGGCACCATAGGTAATACCATACTCTCTTATTTACTTGTGGATTATTTCATTGCGTTAGACAATGGCGTATTAAATCTCTGTCTCCTGTTGCAACTATTGTTCATCAGGCGCTGCACTTGCAACTGCAACCTGCGGAGGATACGTGATAGTCACCGCGGGTCTGCTGTTAGGCGCGGCGAGCGGTGAGTTACGTGGTAGGAAAACGGTGAGTCTCGTGGATTTATTGTATAATGGTATAAAAATAATTCGGAGCAACTCGTAGACTTGTAATTATAATAATGATCATGCTTTGAGAAATAAGTCAGCGACAGAACGTGGGAAACTCAGCGACACAACAAGTTGTCCGAGAAATCGGCATTGACCGGCAAGGTTAATGGTGTTCATAGTATATATATATTTATGTATTATATAGAAATATGCATATACGCACCTTAGTACGCAATAAGTAAGCATGTAACGCGTCTATTAGCCACGTAATCCCTATGCAAGTATAACAATGATTGAGTCATCAGGGTGACTTGATTATCTTGGATGATCGTCGTGTCTCTGCATCCTTCAGATTTCTTCTGCTGTCCTTCCTCTGCTTATTCTTGATGATTATTTTTCTTAAGGAATTCTTACTTCTCGGACTGGGCGTTGTCTTGTTTGGTATCGTTGGTTCCCTGTCATTGGCGTCGATTGACAGCGTCCCTGAAGATCTGGTTGACAATGCTGCTGTACTTGGAGCTCTTTGTCTTTTGACAGCTCTCGTCTTCATTGTTGATTTGCTGATCAAACCGATTGGCAAAAAGAAGAAGAAGCACGATGCTACTCAGACGCTTACTGATAAGGATTTAGGTATTTTTAATGTGTATCAGATGGTGATAATGGAAATGGGGTAGTTTAGGTTAATTTGGGCTTTCATGATATTTTGAGAAATTTCATTGACAGCTAAGTCGGGCACGACCACTTTAATGATGATGGAGAAAGATGCTGGGACTCAGGCTAATGGTGGGAAGATTGGCAAGAATTTGGAAAATGGGACTAGACGGATTAATGGGACTGTCAATGGGGCCTTTGACAGATCAAACGATCTTCCGGAAAATCATAGTAAACATACTGAACGGGAACCGGAAAGGGAAGTGGAGAATTCTGCTGGTGGAAATTCTCAGACGGTAATCACTGATATATTTGAGGAAGAGAGAAATAGAAAATTTGAAAACGTGGAAAGACAGCTGCGTGAATATTCGCAAAATTTTGAGAATTCACGGCCGTTCCGTGACTCTCAGAGATATCGTGATCACGATAAATCATCAAGACCTGTAACAGGGAGGAATGATTTTCGCGAGAACGATAGGTACCGTCCAGCAGATGGTCCTCCAGGATATTTTAAAGTTCAGGATGTGTATCAACGACCTGAAGACGAAGTAGATACTCCACGCTTTCCAACGACCCTGGACAAACGTGGTGAACCGATCTTTGCCAAGATTCTGAATCCCGGTGTGAAAATCATGAAGGTTGATCGTGACTATACCGATGATCGTTTTGAGGATTACAGGTAAAGGATTTCCTCCATATCCTGTATATCAGGATACAAAGGACTGCTCACACGCCCTTATATAATCGCAGGTATTCAGATTCCAGTCAGTACGACAACGTGCCGACCCGTATACGCCGTGAGTCTCCAGGAATTTTGAAAAAGGATCGTGACGTCACTTTTGGAGCAGCAGTAGCAGGAAACTCGAGGACGAATCGAATCCAAAAGAAATTGCCGGACGAATTGGAAATGCTCGAGGATACTTTTGGTGCCCTTCAAACATCCACAGGAACTCAAACAGTTCCGTCATCCCCCACGGATCCCGGATATGTTCGTCATACAGCAAGCAACTGGCCCCATGACAATAAATAAGCAGCAAGAGGCCCAATTTTGAGTGCGACGACACTATCAATTTGGAATGAAAAAAAAAATGATGAATTTTCATTTGAAAAAATTTTTTTATTTCATTCGGAAGTATAATAGCAGACCGGCATGACGGACCTTATCTTTGTTTACAGGTAGAAAATTAGTAGACTTATCTGTAAATGAGAAATTGCGTGAACTTTTCGAAATTTCGAGTAAACTATTTTAATCGTTACGGTGAGAAAATTCGCGATTCTCTGTTTTGGTATATAAAGATTTAATGTTACGTGACGTCATTCACGTGACGGACATACGAGTTACATAATACACTCTCATATAAAGTATCATCGTGATAATTAACCGTGTTAGTTTTTTAAATCGTTATAACGGTATAGTTATATTTGTCT
This sequence comes from Pachycephus smyrnensis, assembly GCA_030142225.1. Classification (NCBI taxonomy): domain Eukaryota; kingdom Metazoa; phylum Arthropoda; class Insecta; order Hymenoptera; family Cephidae; genus Pachycephus; species Pachycephus smyrnensis. Next base: position 273,136 of record JARQST010000683.1, read on the forward strand.
CTCGTGGAACCTAAATATTCCATTCTGTAAATCTTTCTTACAATTTATAAATAAACAATTGTCAAATATTCATAATCGAATGCTTACTGGCTGCAACTTTTCTATCGGATACAGTTAGTGCGACTTTAGGCCAACTTTAATTATACTGGACGCACGTTGACCATCTTCTTTTTTCCTTTTCTTTTTATTTTATCTTATAAATTCGATTCCGATGACTCCTCGCGTATACTAGGTATATTCTCGATTTTTCAAAAATATATTCGTTGCACAACGCTAAATGGAAGACGCAAGGATAACAAGGAAGACAAGGGACTGGTGAGCATTGCGAAGAACGTGAATAGAAACGCGCCTTAATTCTAATATTCTATATGAAACTAACCTATCCTGAATATCGAATGCTGAGGGAATTCAGGTCATTTTTTTTCTTTCCTTTACGTCAACATGTAATATACGTATTCTTCTAAACGTAAATAACTATCCGTTCCTAGACGTATTTACAAAAACAAAAAAAAAAGATTCATCTCGTTAACAACTTGAGCATTATTATTATTATCATCATCATCATCATCTAGGACATATCTATATTTTTATCTCGCAACCTTTCTCCGCGTCATTTAAACAATCTTCACAAATAAATAATACAAAGCAAATACGATAGGCGATTCTTGATTAATTAGCCACGCCCTTCGAGTTTTTTTCTTTTGTCAGATTAATTTTCTTCTCCTTAATATCTTCTTTTTCCTGCGCTTTTATCTTGGACCAAAACCGATACCGGCACCTTGGCCGTTCGTTGCTCTCTGCTCCATCGTAATGTATTGTCTTATCAGTCGTGAAATCTCGTGGGCCTGTTCCGTCTGCAGCCTCGTGATTCGTTGTTGCATCAAATTGCCACATTTCATGTCCAAATACAAAGTTCCTTCCTCCGACTTGACCTTGCGGGTCGATATTACTTCGGAATATGGATAATGGTAAAGAGTTTCCTGAAGAAATCATCGAATCATTTAATAAACGATATAAAAATATTTTTCAAATAAAAATTATCCAACGGGACTTACGTGCGTGACCAGATCAATGAAATGGACGCCATGTCTGTTCAGTGCCAAAATATGATCACCACCTTTTTCCTTTCCTTCGGGCACTCTCTTCACGGCAAAGAAACTCGATCCGAATAACGGCCATTTTGACAAGATTTCTAAAAATCGTATTCAGGTTAATTCGTATCCTCTTGGTCAATTCTATTTTCTCTTCACTTACCCAGCACTTGCGCCTTGCAACCTGCAGGTGCAGTGTGCTGCACATTGTTCCAGGCTTGCTGAACCATGTTTGCCCATTGCTGAGGTCGAGGGTCACGTAGACTCAGTGCAGGTTTCGGAAGTAGATACTTTATCTCCTTGGTCGATGGCTCGTGCGTCATATCCGCCGCTCTGTGCAAAAGGGCGGCGATCTGAGCCATGTCGTACTGAAAAAAGGATTTTTTTTTTCAAGTATGATCAACAGGATTGAATCAGGTGAGATTGTCCCTCGTCATACATATATATTATATATACACCACTTACGATAACTTCCTCTGGTAAATGTTCTCCAGGTAGCACCAAGAGGAGACCTTCAAGATAATCCGGAGCTATTTGATTGAAGACAACCTCAATGTACAAGGCCGCGTCCAATCGAAGCGGATAATACCAAACGGATCTGAAAAGGAATGCAAGAGGAAAAAACATAAGTGAAATTTCACAGACTGCAGATGAATCTTTCCCTCTCGAACTTTCCATCGCTCGTGAAAGCAGCGTAACACGCACCTGCAGAAAATCAGGTAAAACACCTGATGATTCTTGTGCAGTTCCGTCGTCACGTCAAGGACGTACTCGTCCCTAGCAAGAGGCATAGTGAATGCATCTCCATCAACAATGCAGTACAATGAAAATTCATCCATCTCATGAGGATTCCTTACTGATATAATGCTGCACATTTCTTCGATAACGTCCTGTCAAAAAAAAGATATCAAATTACAATCACAATAAATGAGGTTCTCAATAATCTACAAGTACCAATCAAGCTTCCTGTTACCTGAACAACAGTTGTACATTTGGTATTGATAACACGTTCCGTACCACCAGGCAGTCTGTAGATTTGTCTCTTGGCATTTCTACCCGCGCTAATCGCCATGATTTCCTCGACACTGGGTACATTCTTCCTGCCGCCATATTTCACGGTTTTACGCAAATTCTGCAAGCAGACCGTAGCCGTGCCGTGATAAGCGCGTCTCTTATCGTACGCTGCTGTTTCCAGGTACTTCGTCAAGTACGGCCTGAGTCCTTCGCTGCAGGTGAAATAAGCAGCGACGATGCTGAAGAGTCGCCAGCCTCTTTGACAGCTGTCAGGATTTGGACTCTTGTTGTTCGTCGTTTGTTTCATCAGTTGACAGTAGACCTCGTCACGCAGTGGTTCGTATTTGTGACAGTGCTGATTGGAGGGAAAGTGAAGGAAAAAAAAGGTAATTAAAAGGAAACAAAAAAAAGAATCCATACATACTCCAGGACAAGTATCAAAGTCTTCAGGTATAATTACCATCAGTATGGTGTAGACACACTTGACCTCACTCATATCCGGTGGCAATGGCTGATCTCCCATGTATCTCATTAAACAAAGGAAACACTCGACAGCCAATGAGCTCAAGTCATTCTCAAGTCTGAGCAAACTCTGCTCAATCGGAACAGCCGAGTACTTGACAAGATCAACTTGTTCCTTCCAAGTCCACTCGGCACCATCTTGCTGACCTTTGCCCTTTTTGTTCTTCTTCTTGCTCTTCAGGGACTCTATCACTTTCAAGGAACCACTTATAGAACCGTCTGCCGTCTTCAGCATCTCGAATCTGTAAAGTTTGTCGATCGGTTCAAAATTTACTATGAAAACTTCTGGTCCTCGCTTTGATCAATTACTCAGACATTTTTTTTTCTCTTTCCAAGTAAAACCTTATCCCTACTCGGCTCTTAATCCAATAAACAATACGTTCGCAGTGTCGGACTTCGCTCAGAGAAATGAAGAAGACAACGCTACTGAAAGCTTCTTGGTTTGATGCTATACTCTATCTGGGAATCTTCTATGGCTGCCGTGTGTTATGCTTTCTCAACACGACTTGTGTTCTGCAGCCTCTTGCGTAAGGTGCTAATTACGATATTTCACGTTAATTTCATTTTAATTGGAATACACCGATCGTGGTGGAAAGACAGAGAGAGCGAGAGAGAGAGAGGGGTGAGATCATCAAATCTCGAAATTTCATTAGTAGATATCGTTTTATAAAACGAACAACACGACTAATTCCATACACGCATTTTTATCGTGAAAGTCGAAATTGTAATTTGTTCCCAATAAATTATGCATATCTGTATCCGTACCTACTTCGTATATTAATTAGATTTCTAATACGATTTTATCGATTCCTCTATCGATCATTCCATATATCTATTACTCTGTACTCTTATATACCATCATCCATATAGAATATACTTGATCCATATAGAATATACGTACTTTTCGGTACTTTGCCGGAAATTGAGCATGGCGTATTGTAAAAGTGAATGTTTCCCGTCATTAACAACTGGACCACTCTCGTAAATGCTCTCTTCCTGTATCCTGGCCGTATCCTCTTGCTGCCTCCATTCCTGATTCTGGCTCTGAGTCTGATTATGATTAGCGTGCTGATTCTGATGACTATTCTGATGGTTAAGGTTATTCATATGATTGGTAGCTGTTATGTGATTCGGAATGCGGATGGGTGGCGAATGATTTTCATGATTGCTTACAGCAACATGATTCGACTGATTGTGCGACGGCGAGTGCGATGACGCATTGTGATTGGTTTGTGATTGGATAGTTTTTGTCATCTGGGAAACATGGCTGTCGTGGTGGATCGACTTGTGCGCTGGCTTGTGCTCGGTCTGAAAGTAGAAATGAAAAACAATTCAATTAAAATCATTGTTTTTTTTCTTAATTATACATATTCTCGCTCTCGCTATCACGACTAACAATTTATGGAATAAAAGTCAGAAAGTCATTGTTGAATTTTACAAGGAAACAATATGCACTATTTTTATACTATGCAAGTTTTTATATATGCTTTTCATTCTGTGTGTATTATACAATTTAATGAAACTCCCTGTATCACTTGTTCTACTACCTGGTATATAGTGTATGTATTATACTATATATATATTAAATGCAGTATATACAGATATATACCACTCTCTTTCTGTCACGCAAGAAAACAAGTTCTTCCGTGCACTCGTATACCTGTTCCGTTCTCCACGCTGGCTACTACGCTGTGCTATGCAGTCGATACGTAAACTGCATGTTTACATGGAATGCAGCTAGCATGCAATCGTTAAAAAAACGCAACCAGAAATGACGAGCGAATATATGCATAGATAAGTGCATTACGCGAATTCGTTAAAAATGCAAGATGAGAATTTCTAATGAAATATTCTTACTTGGTTAATTTTCTATGTGCGAGCGTTGAAAGACGGGAGAAAAGGTGCGTGAATGTCGGTGAGGGGGGGGGGGGGGGGGGAACGAATGCGGAGATGACGACCC
>JARQST010000683.1:277732-309273 GCA_030142225.1 Pachycephus smyrnensis
CCCCCCCCCGCCCCCCCCCCCCCCCCCCCCCCAAAGAATGCGGAGATGACGACCCTGACCTAGATAATTAAACGCATCGAGATGCATCTTGGGATGCTGGTGCAGCTGGTAGCAGAAGGAAGTGTTGGAATTTTATTTCGTACTGGGGTATAGGATGCTGGAATAGGTTTTGATTAGATTGTTAGTGTTTGGATGACCTGCTTTTGAATTGGTGATTATTTTTTTTGAAAAATAAAATTTTTTTCTGATAGGCGTGCGACAGTAATTTTCTAGAGAGTCGGATGTGAAAGGGGATATCTCGGGATTCCTTACACCTGTTTTTGATGTTTGAGTACTGCTTGATTATAATGATTTATTTAATGAGGTTGCTAATTTTATTGGTTCTTTCGTTTTTGGTTGAGGTCGTGTTTTTTTTATGTAATTTAATGTACTGGCATTTACTTTTCTGTCGATTTGATAGCCTTTGACCTTCTCGTCCAGCTTCTTTAGAGTCTCTTGGATCGTTGTCAACGTCCTGTCGTTGCCTTTTTCCTCCATCTGCATCTGATTTTGGGTTCTGAGCTCTTCGAATCTTTTCAAAATCTCTCGCACGCTTAATTTACTACCATCTGGATTCTCTTCCGTAATCGTCTCCATTTTTGAGTGTTTTCGCTCCCCGTTGGCTCGCGATAACATCTGGTCGCTGTTATAGAAATCCTGAATTAATCCTTCCAGTCGCAATTCTTCGATCGTTGGTTGTCGCTGGCTGTAGGGTAATTGAAATTTTTTCGATTCCAAATTCGACTCGTTCGTGGAATTTGGGGAATTTCGTGAATTTTGTAGGTAACAATTTTCCTCCATACGCAGCTGGTCGATCGTGGGTTGCTTGGAATTTCGATCGATCGAAGATTTTCGTAATTGACCTTGAGAACCTTGAGACATCGGATTCAAAAATGACTTTTGATCCAATTTCGATACGTCGATTCTGGGAATATTCTCGTAATCGTAACGTTGCTGCAAGCAGTCCCTCTGTTGCGTAGTTTCCTTGATCTTTGGACGATTTAGAATTTTTGGCATTTTTTGAAAATCCTTTTTTTTCTCCTCCAAAGGACTTTCCGTAAATTTCGTACTTTTACTCTCTTTGCAAGAGAAGAATTTTCCAAATCTACTCTGCGAATTGTTCTCACCGGACGTTATCATGTTTTCGTACTTAGGTCTGGGTACTTTTTCGAAATTCGATGCTTTTTCCAAAAACGCACCAGAGTCATCGGTATGCCCATACTCGTCACTACTCGAGTCAGATTCCGATGACTTAACCAGAAGACTGTCAGGCGAATTAGTCTTTCTGTCCTCGTCCGAAATACTTTTAAAGTCTCGTTCGAACTTCATTCCGAAGTTGGCGAAACTTTTTCTCTGACGCGCCATTTTCGAATCGTAATTTTCATAATGCTTTCTGTAATCCTCATCCATACCGATAACATCCCCCACCTGTCTCTTGTTATTATCCAACAATTTTCTATCCCCCAGCATACCCTCGTTCCTCTGCATTTCCTTGGTCTCGAATTTCCTCAAAAATTCCGACCTCTTCAGCAATCGCTGACCGTGCGATACCACCTTGTCGTTATCGCTCCTGCGAAGTTCGCTCTCTGAGGATTCCGAAAAATCCGTAAACTGACTTAAAATTTCAGGACGATGCTTCTGACGTCTCCTTAACGTCCTGGGAAGTTCAGCCCAATTGCTGGACAGTCTCCTAGAGAAGACACCCTCGGTGTCCGAAACTTCACGCTCCATTTTTCTTATCTTCAACTGTCCAACTATCATCCAAAGTACAACCACTTCACTGAAGTTCCACGCAAAAGCACATCCTCCACTTCGTTACAGCACGTACGTAAGTCAGCATCGCGAATCACTGATTTAAAAAAGAAGAAAATCTAAAAATTATTAAAAAGCAGCTGCCTCTCGAGTGCTAACTGAAAACCGGAAGTCCCAACGGCGACGCAAGACGCAAACGCAAGATGCAAACGCAAGATGACAAAACGAGGTTAGGTCGAGGACAAGGTGATACTTCATGTAATAGAAATAATAAAAAGAAAAAAAAAAGTTTCAGGAGAAATCGAGGGAACATCTGTCCAAGACTCCGTACAGAAATGGCTAATGGTCCTGATGAAGATGCAGCTGATTATGGGAAGCTGCGTGACAATTTTATTAGAAAATGAAGAAACCACGTATACATAATGTACAGAGAAAGAAGTAGTTCACCGAGGGAAGAGCTTCATTTCGTTTTTTAACCATAATCGTCAGCACCACTACAATCATTCTCGTCATGATGATCGTCATCGTCATCCCGACCCAGGCACACAACTCTCATCCACAGGAGTCGTGAGAAAGAAACGAAGCGAAGGACTCTCGTGGGATTTCGCGGCAGAAGAACAATACGCGTGTTTTAATTATAATTATCGCGTCGAGTAGAGTCTGATCTTCCGAATGGGAAAGGCCTAAAAAAAACTTTCCTACGTCTTAAGAAAAGATCCTAGTACACTTGTGAACCTGCCTTCACTTTTCTCCAGTTCATTTTCATCCAGATCTCATATCATATATATAAAACTATATATATTATATAAAATTCCAAAGACTCTGGCAAGTGGTAAAAAAAGTTAAATACAAAAATAATTGAAAACTAGAATCATGCTAGGAAGTAGGTACGAGCTAACTGTCCATTCTGGCAAGGTCGAGAAAATCCAAATAGTGGGCTCTCTCTTTGAGAATGACAAATTCGTTCCAGTGTGTTTTATCCAGCAGCCATTCCGCTACTTGCGATAGAATTCACAGTTGGCTAGGTTAGCCTGTCGACGTAGTTCGAATTGACGAATAAAAATAACGTCACGGATCTATATTGACAGTTTTAATAACGACTCGAGTGATCTTGTTATTTTCGAAAGAGAAGGATGGATGATTGTACCAAAAAAAATATATATATGTATGACCCTATTAAGAATTGAGGAGCGGCTGTATGGACCGGAACAAATGAAATTGTACCAAGGTACATGTATGTCCCCCGGAGGCCATGACTCATTGGTACAATGAGAATGGACCTTTTGGATGCTGTGACGCTTTGAAAGATCTATAGGATTTCGCCATTGACACGGCCGCGAACTCTCCGGAGAAACCGAACGCTCTTACGTAATTCGATTCGCGATTCCTATCTAAGCCCGGTATCAGCTGCAGGCTAAGTAATCAGGAATTGAAAGTGTTGTGACATTTTTATTGCGAGCAAATACCGCAACTGGGATCAGCCCGTTCCGTGCTCCTGACTGATTGCGAAGGATCGAAAATAACTAGCAATTGTTCATAAGTCACAATGAATTCCAAAAATAATCAAAAAATCTTATCCGTTAACGACAGTAAAGAAATACGATTAAAAAATTTATAATGACCGAGAGAATTAATTAAAAAAAAAATCCTACAAGTCTCTTATAAAATTAATGCAAAAAAAATCATCCGTCCATTACGTCATGGAGCCAGGCTCGAGTAACGCGTAAAACAAGAATCGAAGCCTTAGGCTACGCACACACCAAAGTACGCAATTCCTTTTGCGTAACAAGTATGAAATTCCTTAACCATCAAGGTATACCTGAATCTACAAAGCTTTGTTATCGTTATCACAAAGTTGTATTGTGTCACAAAATAATATTCATCCAATTGGATTCACTGTGCGCGAAAATAAACAAGCTGCTTTACACGAGAGCGAAAATTTTCAATAATAATCTCAAACGAATTTTTCGATTCGCTTAGAAACAGCAGGTTTTATTATTTAAGGTCGTTCACGATATATTTTATCCTTTAAGACGTTCCCGCCGGTATGACGCGTCGCGACGCTCTATACTCGAGCGTCGATTAACTCGACGCCGCAACTGCTCGACAGGTAAGTTGTGCCGTTCGGTAGTAGGGCCTTCGAAAGACTGATATCTGGGTCGATCCCCACCATCAAACCATCTGAGCCATATGCAGCTAAAACCATTGGGACGCGACCGTTGCTGGATGCTAGAGAAGAGGGAATATATATTGCTGCTTGGTGGTTGCTTGTTATTGCTGAATCTTTTTCTTCATTCGCATCCATCCATACAAGCTACCGGAATAGCATGCACGGAGTTCCGTTACGAATTTATCATACCTGAGAGGACGTTTGCGTGGACGTTTATATTTAGAAAATAATCCAGCAATTTCTTATCTTTTTTTTTGCAAAAAAAGAACAGTAAAAGAAAAGAAGATTGAGCAATGAGAGGTAACAGTTGGCATCCAAATGATTTTAACCTAGTGCAATTAATCTCCATAAAAAAATCAAGAAAATGGTCACGGAAAATATATGCTGTCAATTTATTTTTCTCTTCTCTTGACGTTTACTTGTCATACTTGATGAATCAAGAGAATCAAGAGAATGAAAAAAAACTTTGTAAATATGATAATGTCCCTTATTCTTTGATCCAAGAAATATATATATAGCGTAGCAGTGCGACAGAGAAATAGAAATCGGAACCGGATGAGGGAGGGTCTGAGAATACGTTGTGCCCGGAAGTGACGCTACAGTGAATATTCCCCAGAAGACTCTAGAACCGATACGTGGAACTCGCCACCAAACATTTCTTGGTTAGAATCTACGACGAATCCATCCTTTCTCTTGATTACAACAAAGCTCATCTTTAAAGAGTAAATAGGACGTTAGATAAGCAATCCATAAGAAAAAAATGGATACCGTCTAACAAGTATATAATAATTGGACAATTCACCAAAATGGCGGCGATTGGTAACCAGCTGTAAATATAATAGACTGGATCAATTTCGCAGCTCGAATTCGCGTGACGGATGAATGATGGGAAATGACGGAAAGGAAATGACTCGAGCCAGCGTTAATTCGTCACGGTAATTTCTGCAGCAAAGTTTAATCGAAATATGCAACTTCGACGCCATGATTGTTTCCTGGATTTTCATCGGTATGGCAAAATCATCCATATTAAGATATACCGGTATATACAGATATAGAGTATGGATATGTCAAAGCAACGTACTTTAAATAGGTAGAAATTTCTGAAACGTCTATCCACGTTATATCAATGTATATATGTATACCAATATGTGTATATACCATATATATATGTATATACTCTACTGAGATTGATTTAAAACGTTAGAGACTTTCGATTCCGCGGGCCATAAGAGCATGATAATTTAGTTACTTAGGAAGGACGAAATGGGACTTGTTGCTCAAGGCAAAACGTAATCGGTTTAAATTAGACTGTACCTTATTTTACTATATATTCGATAAAAGACTAGCTGTCACTATAGTAAATTCTCTTCGTTGCTGTTACCGGGTTTTGACTGTAAACAGCATTGATATATAGATATAGGAACCCTAAAGGTACCCTCTTAAGCGTGTGTATATATATAGTCTGACTTTAATCGCCCATTTCCTACAAGGGCAGGTGCAGGCGTCTTAATTCCTGTGTGAACGTAGCCCAATGCAGTTTAAACGGTCAAAATTCTTGTGGGATATATTGAGGGGAAAAAATTTTTTTGAAGAGGTCTTGCGATTCATTCAAATTATTGGACTTTCTTGTGCGAAGTTAATACAAGCCTTATATATTGTATCTTCTTTTTTTTTTAATATAAGTAAAAGGAAAGGTGCCTTTCTGTATCGCTCTTTTTGCTATACTACGTTCGACCAGGAATTTCAAGAGAATTCTATATCGGGGCTGCCTCGAATGCCCGTAAGCAATGTAGGTATCAAAGAAGGAAAAAAAAAGGGGCGTAAAAAGGAACAAGTATCTAACCAGAAAATCCGTCGAGCGTTAATTCAGCAATTGCTTTAATAGGTTTCTCGGGGTTTCTACGACTGACCGGTAAGACCGGTTCACCAGTCAATATTCTCAAATCGAAATAGAAAACTCTTGCTTACGTCACGTAGCCAATGGGACGCGTGACATTTGACGAGGAATTTTCATTGCTGGTTCTTCTTTCGCGATTTAGTTTCTCTGCGCGTTGCTATTAGCTTCTTGTGAATTGTAGGAATGGTGCGTTGCTGCTATTTAAAATTGCTGATAATTATTCAGCAATATTGCTGATACGTGTTTATGGATACCTTGACCCATTTTCTTTTTTATATTAGTAATAACAGTCTCAAGAGCAACAGCAACGCCGGCTTGTACTGTAGGAACGGTTCAGCAATGTTATGTACTTATATTGCTGAAAGGCCTGACCTCTTCTCCTGGGAAGAGAATCAGGAGTAAATTTGGGCCAGCTGCTGCCGGCCTCGCAGGAAGATAATTATCTCGTGGAATTAGCAATTCAAACCGACTTCCGGTTCACGTGGCGGGAACAGCAAGTTGCTTGAACTCCAAGATACAAGCAAGGAAATGCAGAGTGTATATATATATATATATATAAGAGACTCTGTTTTACAAGACCGGAAATCATTGGAAACTCCATAGAGCAATGTAAAGTTCACTACCTTGCTGAAAAGCGCAGTTGCTTATCTGCATTCCAATTGCTGACGTGACGCGTATGATAATTCATAACGAACATCGATGAACCGTGTTCTGTGACCTGAGTCGACCTTAATTACCAGCAACGCTAATCAAGCAATTACGTGTAAATATATATATATTTACCATTTCTCTACGTTGCTGGAATCTTTACAGTCCGGTGAAACTTTGCCGATATGTCATGTATCTTCGTATGTACATAATTAAACATATATACAGTATATATATATATTTATATACAGATACCTGACTACTGGAGAGATCGGATTTCTAGTTATCTACGAGACAGATATCCGAGAGAAATAAATGCAGAAAAGAGATTATTGCTGCTGACTTAATGATTGGCCTTGAAATTTATGCCGGAGGTTGGATGATTTATTTAAAAGAAAAAAAATCATTAAATCCCACATTCACCAACGGTTTCGTACACTTGCGAATTAAATTCGAGATTTCTGTGGCTTTTCGGACTGATTAGATTGCCGATTAAATTGATCCTGTTATCCAGCAGCAATTAGTGGTTGATCCGCACCGCGCCGATTCATAATTCCGTGACGTGTAACGTAATAAGGTGCTCGCGGTGTAAATTGGCTTTCCAGTCAGTAGTCATATGTGCTGGGCAATGCCTCCTGCAGCTACAGGTAGTTCCACATAACCTTTTAACTGTCCGTTACTCGTATGACTTTTTTTTGTTCAATTTAATAATAAATTCAAAATATCCTGATTTATCATTGAATCGAATGAATTCAACGCGTCAACTATGAGTACCGTTTTAATTTTGAGCAAATTTTGAGCAAATTTTTGAATTTTTTTTCAGACAGATGTAATGATTGAATGGAATGTTCATTCCATACTATTGTCCTCGTCCCACGGAAATGCGATGTTTGTTGTCGATGCGACCCACGCGTTTTCGCCTGCGTTCCTTGGAATGCCGTTTTCTCGCTGGTATAAAAATGCGCCTTAAGGCCGGCCGCACCTTCCGACCAATGACGATTCACGAGATGGTACGACAGGCTTCGCGACGTGTATATATGTATATATATGCATCATTGCGTGTATTTTTCTATCTTCAGGCTGACTATCTGCATCCTATACCTACTACCCTTACGCAATGGGCCCATTGTGGGGGCCTGGCACTCCTTTGACTTCGCATTTTCTTTTTCTTTTACAAAGGCAATGGCGATCCTTTCAAGGACTCTCATGGGGGAGTCCTTTACGGGTCAATGAGAATTCATACATGGATTCACATATGACGTATTACACGTATGCGCATTACGCTTTTTACTATACACAATTTTTTTGCATCATTAAATCATTACGCAAGCTTCCGATTGTGGATTTTTTCTTGGGCCCTACGAAGGGGGGGACTGTTCGTCACGTGGGACTCATTGTTCAAATCAGAACGAGTCATTTATGGTATTCGATTGGACGAATCGATAAATTAATTAATAACCGGAAGTGATGACTCACCATTCTTATGTACTTGTCGATCATCTCTGCTAGTTGAGGCGCCCTGCTTGTGTGCAACGGCAGTCTTACACCTGAAGATATTTGAAGGGTACACACACCAGCCCTGACCGAACCCACGGAGACGATGTCCTCCAGGGGTAGCGTTTCCAGGATGGACAGATCTCCACTAGGGGTGCGTTTTATTAATCGGAGACCATGATGAGACACTGCCACGTGTTGGGCCTCCGGATGCTGTGGTCCAATCTGAAAGGATCAATTGGAAATGATTTTATGAAATTGAATTATTCATTTCTTTTTTTGATATTTGTAGAAAAGGGGATGGTTGGCTACTTACGGAAACCGGAAATATCCTGGCAAAGTACAGCGGCCATTGCTTTGCCATGTCCACGACGTTTTTCTTTATGGTAATCTTGTGTTGAGTACTTTGAAGGTTCTCCAAGGTGATACCATAATTGTCCAGCATCTTCAACATGTTCTGCCTGTCCTCCTTGGTGATCCTTATACTGGACGTGGCAAGGACGTCGTAAGCCACTTGACAGAATACAAGATGCAGGGCTAAGGGACTCGTGAGATTTTCATTTGGCGCAAACACTTCCTTCTTGACCCTCAAGGTCCAGGTCACGCGGTTGTAGGTGAAGTGAGCTGTCGAGGTTTGAGGATATAATTTCGTATCAACGATCTCTTGGACCTTCTCTATTTCCGGTTTGTCCTGAGGCGGAAGTACCGGTCGCAAAAATTCAGGCCACTCCTCGATCTCGATCCTCTCCATCTTGTCTGTCTGATGGGTCGAGGCTACGCTTGATCTTCGGTCAAGGTCACGGTCCATCTTCTTGTACGTTTGACGCGTCACTGCGAACGACTCTCTTGTGTTTGGTACCACGCCGAAGTCTCTGGAGGATGGCATCCCGAAGCTGTCTCTTGACTTTGGTGAGACGTCTCTCATCATACCGAAGGCGTCGCGCTTCACGTTACCATTGTCGAAAACGTCCCTGGAGTATTTAGGCTCGAAGATGTCGGAGTTCAGATCCTTCCTGGAGTCAAAGTCTGAACTTCTGTCCCGGGTCGAACTTGCCAGGTCTGTACTGTCCTTCCCGTAGAAGTCTTTCAGCTTGTCCTGATGATTCCTGGACTTTTCATACTCAGCCCTGAACTCGTGGGACTCTCGTAGATGCTGCTGGGACGCAAATATGTCCCGACTTTGGCTGAACATGTCGCGCTGATTCTTGGGGAAGTGTTCGAACATGTCGGAGTCCGGGGAGGTTCGGAAAGTTTCGCGGGTTTTCGGCTCTACTGGCGCGGGGGGTGAGCGCGGCTGTGCTACTCCGGATTGGCTGAAGAAAAAAATGTTAGATTTTTTTTTGATTTTGTTTAGGGTTTTTTTTTGTTGAAAATGTTGAAAAACTTTTTAATTTAGTCATCTACCTGTGGTTGTACATACTGCCTCCTCTGGGACTTGGTGGTTGGGGTGGTGTAATTGGGGGTGGTGGTGGTACAGGTCGTTCCATTCTTTCAATTTGACTTCTGACTACTTGAGCCTGTGTCATCATGTCCGTTGTGCCTTTTGAAGTGACGCTTTGCGCGTCATCAACTGTTGAAGCGTAATCGTCCCATCTTCCGCCTGAAAACTGAATATTTTTTACGAACTGCTCGTTAGTGGTATATGATAAAGATGATGATTTGTTTTTGACCTAGTTGTTGCTCCAGCAACAGTTTCCGGTTATCTTCGAGCCTCTTGACCTTCCCGTCTTCACGTGGCAGCGCTGGCTTTTCTGTTGTCTTGGTAGATCGAACGCTGTGATTGGCCGTGACCTTTTCCAACCTTTGACGCATCTCGGAACTGAGCTTAAGCTTTCCGATACTTCCGGGCGATGGTCTTTGCGCGCCAATTTCAAATCCTGACCTAAAAAAAATTAAAGATTCGTCAATAAATAATCATTAAAATCTGTCTTACGGACGTGAAAAAAAAGAGCTTACTTAGATTTCTTTTTCTTTTTGTCGCCATCTTCTTTACCGTGTCCATTTTCATGCCTGGACCCACCTGAGGCCCCTGTCCTCTCCTCACTACCCACAATATTTTCTATTTCAAATTCCTCCCACTCGACACCACCCTCCATCGATTGATCAGCCTCCACCTGATACTCTTGATATTGGGGTGTTATCTTTCTTTGTTGCTGTTGCTGCCTCATCTTGAACTCAATAAAACTATCTTGACTCTGAGCTTCGTTCGAGTCACTCGGTGGCGGCCACCTAAAACAACGATTAAGCAATGCATAAAAAATTCTGAAAAAAAACAGTAAACCAGCAATTGCTGGTTCAGATACCAAAAACCATAACTCACCTCCATTTTCCAATCCTGACAGTCTTAGCTCTTCCATAAGGATCCAAAAATGGTCTCGACTCGGATGGATCATGAGACTCCAAGGGAGGTGGCATCGGTGGTGGTGGTGGTGGAACACCCTTACCATTGCTGGAACTTGACAGATTGCTGTCAACGCTACTCTTACGATTCTTCAATTCGCTGAGAACATTCGTAAAGTTGCTCTGAACGTTTCCTTTGTTCCCGCCACTTCGTTTGTTCTCAGAAGTGGCCGAGGTCTTCCGACCCTCCCCACTAATTTTCCTTGGCCCGTAGTCGTTGCTGATCTTGCGCGCAATGTCCGAATTCTTTCTAGACTGTGGACTCTGTGACCGATGAACCTGGGCCTTAACGGTAACGGTCTCTTGACGCTGATTGGTCGGCGTCGATTGCGACGGCATCGCGCGCTTTTCCGTCGACCAAAGCTCACCGTCTTCCGGTTCACGAAAAGACACCTGAGAAAGGGACAGGTTACGCTTTACGCCAGGGGACCAGTTGACGCGTGAAAATATACATTTATTGGGACCTTTGCGTATTGCGTGTATCGCCTTACGCAGTAGGAAAAAAAAAACAAGCAGCGCGGGGGGGGGGGGGGGGAGGTCAGGCGTCATCAGGGTTATCCTCGAGGTCGAGGAAGCCGCAAGGATGTGGAAGCTAGTGCATAGAGAGCTAGATGAAAACGATAGGTACCTTGGAGTAGCGTCCGATAGAATCATTGGGCCCCATTTGGGCCTCATTTTTTGGGGCTGGGGGGACTAGATTCATGCTGGAGGGGCCCGCGGGGTACACCATGCCCTGGAAACACACACCCATGCCGCAAAACACGGCTCAGAAACCCATAGAGACGCCATTAGGTGGCAGCCTTTGACGCCTTTATTAAGAGTTATCGCTAATGAGATGCTAGTAATTTGAGTTATCGGCGTGATCGACGTGATCGACGAGTTAGTATTCGTTATGATCGAGTTAAGATAGACAGTAACGCTGTGTGATTATCGATTATCCATTTGAGAATTTCAATAATCGCTCTATTACTATTTATATATAAAATATCCTCCCTCTCTCCCTCTCTGATTCTTCTTATCGTCTTCATTCCTTATCTTCATCCTTTCTCTTTATCAAGGTGCTTTGAGTCGTGCGTCCAAAAAAAAAGAGGCCAATGCAATATTTTACATGTGCTTGAGCATAAAAAATACCATCTCCGATCCAGCAAAGGGGTTTTAGAACGAAGAATATTTAAAGAAAAAAAAAAGGTAGACATTTTCTTTTTTTTACACTCTGTACAAATTTAGTTGATTTATCCACAAGGTGTTACTCGATTTTTTTTTAAGTATAACAATTTCTTTACTCACCGGTTGCTGGGCCGCATTTTGCGGACTCTGAACCAGCAACTGCTGCAGGGCCTGATTCTGGGCCAGCAACTGCTGCTGAATCTGGATGTTCTGAGCCATCGCGCTCTGAAGAAATGCCCTTTGTAAATTCTGCTGATAAGCCGTCATGTCGTTGCTCTGATTCGGTGGCGAATTTGGATATTGGGGTAAACTGAGACCTTGCATATTATAGATAGGAATTGGCATAAATCCTGGACCCATATTTACGCCGGTCGGATTCTGCGGTGTTGGCACAGCCTGAGCTGGACTAAACATGGGCATCATCATCGGCGGTGACATCATACCAGGTGCCAGAGGGTTGAAATTGAATGCAGCATTTTGATTTGGAATATCCATATTACCCCCACCCTTTATTCGTACCGATAGTTCCTCAGGGTTCAGTTCCGTCTGCGTATCCAGCAACAAATCTCTGGTTATGGAATTCAAGAAATCTCCAAACGTTTCAGACTTCTGCTTTGTTGCTGAATTCTTTTCATCACTCGTGCCCTTTATACTTGCTGCTAAACTTCTTGCGTCGGAAAGCTCATCCAGATTTCCATCCAGCACTGGCATGAACAGTTCATCCAGAAATTGATCCACGTCTGATGCTTGACTAGGGACGCGAACGCGTCGCACGTGCGATGCTAAGGATGGCGCTTCGCTGGTGTCTGACATTGCTGATGACTTTACGCCATATTCACTCTTCTCTATATAGGCTCGACTTGATTGGCTACCTGGTAAAGCTCTTTTACCTTAAAAAAAAAATATTATTTTTCACCTGAAATAACGTATTGCTGATTCGATGACTTACCTGGATACTGGGACTTGATGAACCTGGTCTGTGACCTTATGTAGCTGCTTTTGTCATCTTCGGATCTACCAGCTTGACTGACTGATTGGATATCGGGATATTCAAAATCGATAGTCAGGTCTTCCTCTTCCAGGATATTCGGTTCTGTTGTTCTTGTTATTCGACTGTATTTTCGTTCCTGGATCATTTCTGATCTTGTCATGTACTCCGCGTTGCTGACGGCTGAGGTCTCGCCTATTCGTTCAAGGCTGTGATAACGTTCGTTTAGTTTTGACGACGACAAGCCTAGGTTGGTGAGCTTGCTGGGTGCTGTTGCTACTTCTGATTGGAGGAGATTGTCCAGACTTCTGCTACGTTGCTTCTCCTTTTCGAAGTATCTATCGTTGAGGGCTGATTTTCTTGACAGTCCAGTCTCGGTAGGTTCCAAAACAGCCTCGTGCGATTGTTTTCTAGCTGGTGGTTTGGCAACTGGTGGTTGTGGAGGTGGAACAGCTGGGCGTCTCGGTGACTGTATTTCTATCTCTACAGGCTTTTCCACGACTTTTGGTACAGGTTTTCTTTCCAAGGGTTGAAAAGTCTTCAAGACAGGTGGTTCCAGTTCTTGTTCCAATTCGCGAATTACTTGTGCGTGCTAGGAAGTGTAGTTAACGAAAACAATTAATATTCCTTAAAATTGACACGGGGTGAATAAATAAAGGAAAAAGCATAAAGTTAAAAATATACCTCCCGCTTTTTAATTGGTGGAAAACTATTTTTACGTTGTTCCAGGAACATGTGCTTCGCAGCTGGGAAAGCCGGTGCCAATTCCATCTCAGAGATTAAATCCAAAATATAATCAAAACCATTGGTCTCCGTCACAATTGCATCTGGACCATCCAACTGGTTCCACAATGTGATGGTCCAACCGGAATTATCAACACCATGATTTTGTACAGCCAAATCAGCAAGTTCTTCACACGTGGTCCAAGAGTCAACGGCGCATGTTATTGTCTCACCTGATATTAAAATTCATCAGGTATAAACCATATATAAATTTTCATATCTATGTATATCTATAGTTGCTAGCATGATAGAATCCATTAAGGCAGCAGATATTTACCATCGTAAAATCCCACAGCCAAAGCCATGTTCACACGGTTACGGTTTGCACGCCATTCCAGCACGCAAGGAGGATAATTCCTAGGGACTTGATAAATGGTTGGCTGATTGTTGTTCATCACACGGAGGACTGTTCTTTCACCCTGAAGTAATTTGCGCTGGCAGTATGCCTTGTAGCCATCATAGGCATGATCGGAAACGTATCTGTTGAGAAAAAAAAATTGAATAAAAACATCCAACAGATTTTTGAAATCGTTTGATGATCATAGAGATTTTTCGGACACTTACTTTAAGAGGTACTTGAAGAGAGTGTTGCTGGGTTGAAAAGCTGACAAGCAATTTGCTAGCAACAACCAGCCACGTTCCTTATTAGCGTCGTTATCATTTTTCCAAGTTTGATTAGCTAATTGACAGAGAATTTCGTCTCTTAACTTTTCATTGACTATTCCTTTGTTCACTATGTAATCTCCCAGTGCCTGTTCCCTTTTGCCGCTGAGATTGTTCTCGTTCATAAAGCGTAAGATCATCTTGAAAATCATTAGGGAGTCTGTGTAATCTTGATCACGTGCCTTGGCCAGGAATGGAGTCTTGATTGGTTCTCGTTTCATACCAAAGATATGACTTTTGAAGTAGATATTGGTAAATTTTGAAAATTGATGCTGATCCACGTCAGAGGGTAGTGTATAATTGTGCGGTAGTGGTACTACCGAGCCAACAACTTTAAGTAAATTTCTTTCAGTGTGGGTTGGCTGCCAATCTGAAAATAAAATATTCAATTATATCGCTGATACGACCTGGAATATTTATTATATAAAATAATGATAACACACCGTCTAATTTGGAATAGATAAAAGCAAGCTCTGCTGGTATTTCCAAATGATTGACACCAGCAACAGCTCTCGATGCTCTTTCCTGCTCCTCTCGCTGTTGCTTGGCCTTTGCCCTTTCTCTACTGGCCTTCTCGATCTCTGCCCTCTTCGCCATTTCTTCCTTGAGTATCGTAAACTTCTCACGTTCCCTTCTACCCCTGTACAATTTCTGGGCCATTATCGCTCCCCGTTTCAGGGCCCTGAACTTCTGCCTCTCGCGATAACCTCGATACACTGCCTGAAGTAGCACGGTACTTCGGGAGACATTCAGGAACTGCCTTCTGGCCAAAAATCCACGGGTATACCTAATTTTTAAAAAAGTGAAATAGTTTTCAAAATTGTCATAAGACTATCAGGCGCCATCTTTTCATTGATAAATACAAATTTCTGGTACCTCTGCACTGTTATTGCTGCTCTCTCCAAAATTAGAGCACGATTGTACTCCAGAGTCCTCTCCAGGGATTCCCTAAGGAATACTCTGGTCAGACCTAACTGATACTGAGACTGTGAATCCTGGGGTGCAGCCTTGTCCAGGATCATCCTACAGAGTTCTTTGTTTGGCGCGCCACGTGGTAGATTGTTTGGTACCAAGTATCGATAACGATCTACGAAGTGAGCGAAGAGCAATCGAACCGGATATCCGGTTTTGCGAATTCGTATAGTCTCCAGCATCCCTGTGTAACGTAATTGCTCCAGGACGCATGGCATGTCAAATTTCATTGGTGCTTTTTCTGTGTTGGGCTTTATGCAGCGTACGAACCATGGATTGCATCTGAGATGATCAATTTTGAAAATTATTTTTCGAGTTGCTTTAAGGAAGACTTTCTTTTAGAAGGGGTTTCTTACTGAGTCATTGAATCCAGCAATTGCTGGAGACTGTCGTGAAATCTTGCTGAGACTGTTGGCGTTCTTGGTTTCATGGTGACAAATCTTCCGTTTGGTTTGTTCATGGTCTTGTTTGCCTCGTGAGTTGTTCTTACATGTTGAAACATTTTACTGACCATCTACGATGAAGTGATATTTTGAAAATTTCTTTTTTTTTTGTTAGACTTTAGAATAAATTATTTGAGATATTTCTTACGGGAATTTTACTGCTGATCAGCAACTCCACTACGTCCGGCCTCAGAGTGTCTCTGTTTTTATCCAAAAACCCGTCAACGTTGTACCAAACTTGTCCGGCATAGTGTTTAATGGCAAATTCCGCAGAATTCATTCTAGGCCTAGAGTACAATTCGCTCAGAGCATGATTATAGTGACATTTTTCCAAAAAAGATAAATCCGATGCTTTTGGAAAGTTGCTTTCGTCATCCAACAAGTGTAAAATGCCAACTGGTTTTTTCGCGATGAGATGAATAACGGGAAGATTATCCTAAATGAAAAAAAGAATAAGTTATTTTCAAAACTCACCAAAAAATTTAATTCATCTAATAAAATACTCACGGTATAATTGATAGTAGTCCAATCGATCTTCTCTTTAGCATATTCCTGTTGTTCCAACTTGAATATATGTTTGTTAAAATAAAAATGAAGATTCTCATTGGCATAATTAATACAAAGCTGTTCGAAGCTGTTCTCGGTAAAATTCTCAAAGCCAAATATATCAAGAATGGAAATGGCCGCTGTCTGCTTCGTTCCCTTATAAACAATATGATTGACCCTAGCAACAAGCCAAGAGAACAAAGAGCTATAAAGAGCCTTAGCAAAGGCATCTCTAGCGTCCAATGCCTGATCGATATTTAATGGAGTAAAAACTCTTTCGTTTCTAGCCTCAGTAGTCTTAGTGGTAAGTGCCCTGATGATGCCATCAGCATTGACCTGAAGAAGATGAGCAGCCCAACGTATTTCAGCATCCGAACCAACTTCGACGCCTTCCTGACCGTGTCTGGTTTGTTTACGGTGAAAATAAACGTTGCCCAAATGAAGAACACTTCCAAGGATCTTGAAGATGGTGTCCTGTTCATCCGATGAGAATCCCAGGACCTGCATTGCTGACAGCAACGCCTTAAAATCCTGAGTATCGTTCTTCCCGTCGATCTCGCAGCTGCCACCCTGATTCAGGTAGAAATACTTGTCCGGGGTCAGGAGGCCATATTTATCTCTGAATTGCTGATCGAGTCCTGCCAGGAGCTCGTAGAAGACATGGTAGTTCCTTTCCTCTGAGGCTTGAGTGACAATTCGGCTCTTCTCCAGGAGGTACTGGGTCACACGACCTCCCACGATGACGCCACTGATAAAATTGAAGAAGGTTAGGTAGCTGAAGATTTGAATTTTTTTTGGATACTTACTCCCGGAAGTGGACCTCTAGGTATTTTCCAAAACGACTGCTGTTGTCGTTCCTGGGTGTCTTCGCGTTGCCAAAACTTTCCAGCAACGGCGCTGCTTCTAGGATCTGCTCTGTTACCAGATTGCTGGGTGCTCTGTTTACTGCTGCTAAATATTGCATCACCAGCTTGGTCGATTCCGTTTTTCCTGATCCGGATTCACCGGATATCACCACCACTTGATTAGCACTGGAATTGTTGGCTGCTGACACCTGACTGTACGCTGAAGAACCCACGGCGAAGAGGTGGCTGCGGGGTTATATTGATTTTGATTATATTTTTGGGATTTTTTTCAAAGTAAAATAGTAAAATTCAGGTTAACCTACGGAGGTAACGTGCCAAGGATCCTTCCTTCGTACAGCTTCACTTGGTCCAGACCGTAAATATCGAACATCTTGTAGGGATTGACGGCTACTAGGATACTTCCTGTGTAGGTCTGCAATGATTATCAATTTTTATAATAAATCATAAACAATTATTAGTTTCATTGACACTCACGTATATTAACTCCTTGTCGTATCGAATCTTCAAGTTCCATAATAAAGACGCTTCGTTCAGGTCCCTTGAGTATGATATAAATCAATAATAATTTTGAGTATAATTTTCAATTAATATAAACAAATCATCAAACTCACGATAACTGTATCATATCCTCCACGCCATTTTGTCCCAAATCCTGCCTGGGCTTGACGCCGCTGAGATTGGTGAGAGTGAAAATTTGTGGCTGTAAAGAACAGATCGAATTGATGATTTAAAAATAAAAATAGTCATTAAAAATTCATACTAATCAATTAAATAAATCGCGCCGATCATTCCTGTCGTTAAAATATAAAATTTTTCATTACGTTTTTCATAATCACTAGCATACAAATATATGATAATTTCTCCGCTGACTTCTTACTGGTCCTCCATTTTATTATCTTCTTACTGATCTTCGTCCTGTTAACAATTCCCTGTCTCCTCGAGTAAGTACTGCTGTCACTTTCCGAATCCAATATCATCGATTCCTCGAATGAGTCATCGAGCGTCTCGACGTCGCTGACGGTCGACGATGACGAAAATCCTTTCAGTCCTTTGAGAACCGACAATGTGCTTTTGTAATGCCATTCGACGAAATCCTGTCTCGGGGCGCAGCGACATATTTTTTTATCATTAAAATCATGAAATTCCGTAAAACGAGCACCGTACGAATTCCTCGAGTAAATCGAATCGGTATTCGTTAACGATGACGATGACGATGATCTTCCTCTTTGCGAAACAGGAATCTGATAGTCTGATTCACCGGTATCAAATTCCTCAAGATTTATGTATACTTGCTGTGATTTTCGAATTACTGGAACGTCGTATCGGGGCTGAGAGTCTGCCATATCTTTATCTTGCTCTTTCTTTTCTTGATTTTGACTTCGCGCGCCGATCATTACGGCCTTTCTTGATACCGCATACGGGATATCGTATAGGGGTTCTAAGTCACTGGATTCCATCACTGTCAATTTTTAATGATATTATTCAAGATGAGTCACACGGCCTCTATTGATCATTATTCTTTATTCTTGATTATTCGAACACTTTGCCATTGCCAAATCATTTTTTTCTTGGCCTTCACTACTCAAGAGACTTCTCTTGACTCTCGGCCCGAATTTATCAGACACCGGCTGATCTGAGTTTGCACTTGCGAATCCAACGGCGTGGTTATCACCTTTTTTTTTGGTATCCAAAAAATTTGACGAACGCGAAAAAAAAGGAAAAATGTGATGATTCGAGCGTGATAAAAATCTAAGAGAAAATTTTTAGTGTAAAAGTTAAATGACTTTCTCCTACTTTGTTGTTGCTTTAATCGGACGTTGTTATTTTGTAAAATACAAATTTTTGAACTCTACGCCACTGTGCAGTGTCATCTATAATGAGACACCGCGCGAGCTACGACTCCATTTCTTGCTGTATACAAATGTATATAGTGTGTAGAAATTGAAAAAAAAAAACAAAATTATATCAAAATGCAATTGGAGTCTCTGTAATACGAAACAAGATCATTCTTAATGCAGATGAACAGTGCGGATAGTCAGACAGATCAAAGATGACTGATCTGATCTAGCAGCAACATGAATGATCTGTATCACGTTATAGAAAATCTATACTATAAAGTAATCCTATAGTAATTCCTGTAAATCGATAGTTCGCCATCTTGCAATGTACTTTCATAGCGATCAAGTCTTTAGAGTATATACTATATATATATATCTATATAGTGCCAATACAACAAGACGCCATATTACATAGCCGCCAATGAACACTTTCGCGGAAGTGACGTATGATCCTCTGAAATATTCATGGAATTCCAATAATTCAGTATTACAGTGAACTTTCTAGAGTCAATAAGCGACGCTGGTTAGTTTGTCATATTCCGTTATAGAGAAGCGTCGCGACGCACGTACTGACGTTCACTGTTGATAATCAGATTCAAAAGGACCGTATTGTTTACATGGAATTGTTGTTGCTGATAATTTTTAGTATTTATAATTAATGAAATTCAAACGATCGATCAGTTACGCGTATCGATTGATTTTCATCGAATTCGGAGTGTTGCTGAAAAATGACGTCGGATTAAGGAAAGGCAGATTATAGGTTATTTTTCAGGCTGCAGCAATAAAACGGTTTTGTACTGTTGTAGCTGTTTCAGGCAGACCCAGTGCTTTCTATTCTATCGAACCGTGTCTTTCAATTGCTATGGCTAATGCTGGCTTTTCTTTTTTCTTTTTTCTTTTTTTTCATTTTCTTACCTTTCCTGCTATCACTGCCTGGACGGAGAGAACATTGGCTGCTTTATGATATTCCAGGACTTCTCCTGGTAACACGTGACCGACGCCTGGGTCGAACCACACCAGTTCACCCTGTAAGAAATACAAATTTTTTTTGTTTAATGCTGATATTATTTTTGTTTATAATGAATTGCTGTTTATTATTATTAACGTGGGATTGGATCTAATTTTTTTTGGCGCACCATTTTTTTGTTCCATCCTTTATAAGGAACCGGATGTTCGATCCGGGGCGGAACTTTGACCGTGGTTTTTCTTCGACCGGTACAAAAACCAAAAATCGAAGACGGCGGAGCGGGAGATGCAGAACGGATGCTGTGGGCATCACTCAAAGCTCGTATATGCGAAGTCACTGATTTTTTGACAATATTTAATTTCTCTTTTGGACTTTTTGACGTCACTTTTGGGACTACCGAGAATATTTTCTGACGCTCCAAACTCTTCGTTTCCATCTTCTTGAGGGGATTTCCGGTCCGGGACGAAGAGTGTCGTTGGGATATTGCTGGTAGCGTTGATGCGGATACCGGAAGTCCTTTCTCAACGCTTGAATAACCGGTATCAAATATTTCCGATTTTCCTACGCGCGTAAGTGTACGTTCTGATTTACTTTTTGATTCCGATCGAATACCAGAATATTTATTATATTTGGATTTAATAAAATTTTTATCACTTTCCAAAATGGAGCCGGCAGAACGATCTTTCTCCATAAATCGATCTCTATCCGATTGTGCGACGCGTTTCTTATTAATCTCGATCGATCGATCTCTTATGGATCTATCGATCTCTAAGCTGTGTAGATTTCTAGTCTCAATCGTGCTTCTTCTTCTCGTAGGACGAGCATAGACGCTGCAGCCTCCCATCTCCAAGTCAAGTCTCGCGTAATGTGGCTCATAAGGAGATCTAGAGGATCTATCCATAACGATAGATCCTTTGTCATTATCAAATTTTTCATTCCTCCCTCTCTGACATTTCAATTCGTCACTTTTAATATTATCAATGATCCTCCTTCGTGAGACTGGTATCGATCTATATTGATTCGCGGCACAGCTTCCCTGATCCTGGACCAATGATCTAGTCTCATCCTCGTTAACAGATGATTTGGAACTCTTGCGCAATACTCTCCCATAACCACCACCTCTTCTACCATCCACAGTCATATCGCTATCCGGCAAAGAGTTGGTCCGACGCGTCCTAAGGATCGATCCCGATCGATATTGATCCTGTTCGATCACTCGTCCAATCACTCCTCTACGAATCCTCCCATAGATCGGACTCTCCCTTCCCGCAGGATCCTTACTGAACTTATCAGCACGTTGCACCAGCTCAATCCTGGTTACCGCTTTTGGTAAAGTCGACGGTCTCGCGGGACGCCTCGCGTCTCGACGCTCTCCCGAAACTGGGAGAAAATCCGAGACCGGCGAGTCGGTATGTCTCTTCGTGTCATTCAGTATCTCCTTGCCCCTACCAAGAGTCCTCGAGCTTCTCTGACCTGGAACCTTCTTCAAGAGACTCCCGGAAGTCCTGACGACGCCATAGCTGGATGAGCTACCAATAGAATTCTCAGGCGTCCCTCTCGCATCCCTCCTGTTACCAGGATCGTCCTGGACCACTCGATTTTTCCTTCTGATCACGGCATATCCTGGTACCTCGAAATCCAAAGATTTCCGGGTATCCTCTTCCACGGAGAATCGTCTGGTACCACTAGGATACTGATTACGGTATCGCTCCAGGTAATTTTTCGTTTTACCACGGGCACTAGGAAGCGTACTAGCTCTTCCGTAAACAGCGAGATCCGCCTCGGTACCGATGCACTTGGCGTCACGCGATGCATCCTTATTTTCACTGGACGAATTCACCAGGATGCGCTCACGAATTTCTGATCTCTTCAGGATCTCTTTCCGGGACACGGACGATGACTTAGGAACAGCGTATATAGGTTCCAGGGTTATTTTACCCTCAACTTCCTTGTTCACTTTTTGGGCCTTACCACTTCCGTATTCTGGGCCGTAGTAAGGCCCTCGAGTATCCTTCTCTATTATATTGGAATTCGGAGCAAAATTTGAATGTGGGTCTAGGTCAGTAGAATTATGCAACGCGCGTCGCCCACCTAACTGTTCACCGTTCACGTAAATCACATCCGCCGTTTTCATTAAGCGATTTTCCATCCGCTTGAAAATCCGCACGGTTTCCGCACCGCGGTCGCTTCTCGGTAACGAGCGATTTTTTGACTTTTCATTGAAATTCATTTTTTTTTTATTAATAATCTCGTCTATTATATATCATAAGGATTATCTTTACTTCGATCTTCAGCCATTATCAAAACGAAGAAGATCTTGCCATATGGATCCAAAGAGATCACTCGTACTCAATTAATTCGAAAGGATCACGGTCAATCGTTAAGAATCATCATTTTTAATTCGATTAACTCAAAAACCAAAAATTTCTCTCGCAATTACATTATTCCGTTTTCTTGGAAAATTTAAGGGGTCACCCAATGCGTTCAATAGGTCACGCAAGCCTTGCTTGAATATCTACGCACACCTTGCTTCATTCCAGTCACGTATCATTCAATAACGGTAACTGATCGTGACACCTACCGAATGACTGCAGACACTGATTTCAATGATAATAGCTAAACGAGAGAGTCGACGATTTACCGACTGCCTAAGGTCACGAATGATCTTTTGCTTTTTTCCGAGTCATACAATTTCAATGATTAGCACATCAACAGTCATCAATTACCAATGACTGTCAAGCAATAGATCCTATACAATATTCCCATATTCAAAATACAGATTATACGTCCTCACTGTCTTCAGACGAACTTATCATTTCTTTTACGCGAACTGCACTTTTTTTTTAATTCGAAAAAAAAATTCAAAATTCTTCATAAAAAAATGGCGAAACCCGATCCGAACGCGAGGATGTTCGATGCGGCACTAAACTACCAGTTCTTCTTCGCAACAATTCTTACGTTCACGCATTGGCGTGTTTTTCTTTAATACAGACCCCTAATTATCTGCCTAATGTTTCGGCCTACTTTCAGCGATATTAATAAAAACAGTCATTTCTAATATAACTATCTATACCCGGACACTTAAGATTTTTCCAAAAAAAAGATTTCATCTCTCCAACCTACAAGCGTAAAAATATTTTTAGAACGTAATTAAAGATAAAATGCATTTTTCTTCGAACGATCCAAGCGGAAGGCGCCAATGGATTAAAGTGCTTTGGGGTGGAACCAAGCGTGCTTTCTTGTTTCTTATATAAATTACGTACGCGATACGTGGCTGAAGTACATGGACGCGTGCGATGCACATATGTGTCCACGTATGCATCGCGAGAGCGAAATAATTTTAACGAGTTCGTTAAAAGAGAAAAAAAAGATGAAAATTCGAAACAGTCATAAGGATCCTAATAAAAAAAAAATTAGTATTCCTCCCCTCCCCAAGCAATAAGAGAGAGAGGAGAGGGGGGTCATTGACAGTAGGAAATATATTTTCAAAAATAAATAATAATCAGCAATAAGAAAACCCACAGAGAATTTTCTACGTTATTACGTCCAATGAACGTAACGCATGGTCCGCCATCTTGGAGAACTCGGAATTCCATTCCTCCGTGGAATCTAAGTATATTCAACAAAAATATATCCCAAGGACACAGAGTGCAGTTTCCATAGAAGCGTCAAGACTTCATCCCGGATCGTACAAAAGAGCGACTCGCGCTGGAGCCGCAAGTCGTAGGCCCGTCGCGTCATTGGAAAGTGGGCAACGTGCAGTATATACATGAAGCGACTCTCCATCGTGTGCACAGATCATTGACTCTAACCACACGTTGCTGCTCTTGGGCATATACATACGTAGCGACCATTCGAATTCCACGTGCGAAGAGAATGTGTGTATCATGTGTGTATCCATATATACAGAGCTTAGGGATATTCCGCTAGGGACCTTTAACGACCCTAGCAACTGCTTGAGTACATAGAAACTCATCTTGGCAAGAATTCGTTTCGTAGAATTAAACAAAAAAATATAAAAAAATAAAAAAAATGATCAACCATTACAATTTATACAAAATAATTATTATACAGTTTTAAATAATATCAAAATCTCTCTTACCTTCTCCCACTCGTTGTACATTATGGCGGTACGTTAAATCGCTCGATGTCTCAAAGCTACCTTCATTTTGTCCTGGAAGTTATCGCGTCTTCAGCGCGACTGAAACAGAAAAAAGAAATTCATGAAAATCCGCCTCTAACCCCGCCTTATTCCCTACATCAAAAATATATTGTTAATAAAAAAAAATCTTCCACGTACAGTAGCATCTACCACAAGTACAATTAGTAAAAATAAAAGAAAAAAAATTCCTAAAGGCTCCTTTCCAACCGAAGAAAATACGAACCAGCAATGAATACCGAAGAGTTTGACGATTGCCATGTAACGACAAAAACAACGCGTCACGTTAATAGCTGATTTTGGATCGAAATAACGGACCGGGTGTCTCGCGAAATCGTGCGTGACTGCGATTCGGTCTCAGGATGGACGTGAACGTAGACGTCTGCGCGGACGAGTTTCGCGCGGGTCATCGTGCGCATTCTTAAGGAACACAGTCGCTGACATAGAAATGCCCCAGCTGTCCACTGCCTACGACCATTCACGGTAACCATCGTCCACCATTGCTATCCGTATACCCTTATGGTTCCCATAGCTCTATACCGATATTGTACTATGGGTTGAACGTAACGGAAGTACCATTTCGTATCTATAATTGCATATCGTCTTCCGGTACGAGCTGCGCGCGCAATTCGTCTTGACGAAGTGAACGTTATCGAAAGTGACTTTAATGCCGGAGTCATTTAAATCCTGCTGGGAATCATTCATTGATAAACTATATTTATGAATGATGAAATAATTTTACCTATACTCTTTACTATGTTGTTTACTATATTATATATATATCACGTAATAATATATATATACTAATTTTATAAAAACTTTCACGTAAATCCTTGTACCATGTAAAACAATATACGTATACAAGGATCATTCAACTAATGACTATTCATTGAAGTGTAGTAGTATATTCAAGTAGTCCCTGAAGTCTGATATATTCTACTATATCTTGATCTTAAGTATAGTATCGATTATCATAATTTCTTATATTCCATACTCGACTGACTTCACGTTACAAAAGGGACTAGCCAGTAAAAGTAAAATGGAGAACCGACGTCCTTCTAGGACTCAGCGTGGAATGCATTTCGCAAGTATATGTTAATTCGGTTAGTCACTACCCTGAAGCTGCGTGGGGATTAACTATTCGTATATACACAATGGAGTACGAGTGACTGAGAGAGGTAATAAGTGTCGAAGTAACAATGGCGCGCGTAGACTACATGTCTGCTAATATTATTACGTTTCGTCATAAACCGTAAATTGTCCATTGTGGTTCGAGAATACAAAATTTAAGGAGAGTCCATTCGTTTCTAAATTAACCCTAATCCATAATTCTTTTAATAATTTCGAACAAAAGATGGCAAATAATAAATTCAGTACTGGTCATTGTCGTTTCGAATATAAATGACGTCATAAATTGACCAGGTCACAAAATTTAATTTCTTAATATTGACAGTTAAACTTTTTTCAACAATGACTTTCGTACTTTTTCGAGGAGGGTTGGGGAGGGGTTGACGAAGCGGTACCAAATCAAGTGGGGTACTTGTTGTATGTAATTTCTAGCATCTGGTGCGCTCACTTGGAATCGAGGTTTCGTGAAGCACATATCGAGGTCAAACAGAGAAAGCAGCTGGGCTGTGATACAAGATTCTTATGTAATTTATAATCGCCCCTTGTATAAAAATAATATTGATATATCTACATAGAGAGTCGATTCCGTAGAGAGATATCGAGAAGAATTGCGTGAACGCAGTTTAAAGTAGTCACAGTGACCTTTGACCCTCGTGACACACTATCAGAAGTAATTTTACACGTAACGAGGGAATTTAGCATCCGGTAAAGAAAAAACTTATTAAATCAGATTGATAAGTGATGAAAAAATTAATTGATAAGATTGAGTATCGATGGCTTTATACTATATCGCAGGTATCGTTTCTCGACGATGACTCAATGACGTTCACCATGTCATTCCGTCTCGAGAATGACTTTCGCCCAGTCATCAACTCGAGAGGATCTTTTAAAGGACTTCGAGATCTTCTTTTTCACTCTGACCGATCGTCCTCGTGATGATCGTTATTTCGTCACGGATGCATCGACAGTGGAAAACAACATTCCAGACGGGTAAAGGAATCAAGGATTATAGATATATCGAGAAATGAATGTGGAATGTGCATTGACTGGTAATATATTCTTGTAGCGAGTACTGGATGATCTGTATCTGATTGGAATATTATATTCGGGACAATGTGACAAGCGAATTGTCTGAAAGGTGTCCTGGCCTTCTGCTTGAGCAGAAAATCAATCGTAAATGTCAGAAGGTGATCGCCATTTTAAAACCGATCGTAGCGAGAAACCGGTAAACTATCGTCTTCCTGTACCGTACAGTAATTACTTCCGTACTTCCTTATCACGGCGATAAGAAATTTTACTGCATTCCTTACAAGGTAATAGAGGCGTCTGTTTTTGCGATAAAAAAATACAAATTAAGTGATAAGAATTTATTGGTGTAAATTTCATGTAACTTTGTATTGTCCAGTCAATAAGAATACTGCTACTCGGTCAGAGTGGTGACCAGGCATTCAAGTCTCCGTCTGGTATGAAACTAAGACAGTAAACCAGGAACTTACTTTGAACATTCGAAATGACGTGGATTCCTTGAAGAGTAGAAATATCATCCAATCGATAGGGATCGTGAAGAGCACAAAAAATCTCACAGATAGTAGCCACCGAAAATTAGTCTTTTCGAAAAAAAAAAAAAAAAACACTGTTTCAGGTAGTAAGACAAAAAGTCCAGCAACGACACTGACGTACAGCCAAAGATTTGACTGTACCTAAAAGACAGAAGGGTCCTTTAAAAGTGAACAGCAGTATCAAAATGCAAAGGCGCACGCGGTAATAAAGAAAAACAGAAATAACAGGTTAACGCCGACGATTAAAAATCTTCGCTGAGTCACAGCAGGTCCGACACTGAACGATCCCGAAAGAGAAAACTCCGTTGAGAAGGCGGCGTTACGTTTTCGCGTTGTAAAGCAGAAAATTCCGCAGCACCGAGACCGCTTCTGCCTTTCGGACGCAATCGGATTGAGGTATGCGGTCGACCTCGCCTAAGAGATAGTTGCCAACTTCACCACGTGGCGCCACCGTCCGTTTGTGTACCGTTACACACCTTACAGGTGGAACAGGGGACTTCGTCTACAGGATAACCATTCTGTAGCGTTTACCTGGCTGGCTGCGTTTATTATCCGTATACATATACACGGCAGGAGGATCGGTAAGATGACAGGAGGAGTATTTAAGGCTTTGGTTAGGTCCAACAGGGCCGTAAGGCCCCAACCTGACTCTGGCCCCCCAGGCCATTGTCCTCGATCCTCGACCCATCCAGACCCATCGCTGGCATCGCTGCTGTGGGTCGTCGAATCTTCTTTCGCAAGAGGACATACCACCCTTGATCGGTTTTGACTGGGCCACGTGACTTTCTGCAGGATCGCTGACCTGTTGGCGGGAAAAGTGAAATTATCAAATTACTACGCAATGTTGTACCGTTATGTATGGCCTCGTGCGAGACCACATTATTGCTCATTGCTGAATAGGTAGTTGTGTTGTCTCTTGCGGTACCGTAAATTGTTCTGATAATGTAATGGGAATTGTCCTTCGTGGACGCTTGAAGAAATTGCTGGAATTTCTTTGCGCATTTAAGTTTGAATTTCTTTTATTCCCTTTTTCAGGGATTTATTTATTATTACCGTCGAATACTTTTTAAATCAAGTTGTCGCACGACTGTGGATTATTAGTGACAGCTGCGGATGATCATCTTAATTGAGATATGTTACACCTGTGTCAATCTTAATAATGATCATGATTATTAATCGGTACTTGGATCCATTACGTAGTGGATGTATTTTGGTTTTTTAGCGAAATCGTGAAAATTTTTTTTAGACGGATTTAAAGGATACAGTGTCTCCATCTGGCGGCTGTTGATATTTATTTTAACGATTAGGATCATTAAATGACTTGAACATTAAGAATTGTTACAGATATTAAATCTACAGTTACGAAAGATAATTGAAAGATTCTACCGGACATTGTTCACGGTTCAAAATCACATCTCAATTTTCAGGTCGGATTGCACTTTCAGTTTTGGGTTAATTATTGCGAAAGTGGTGTCAAAATGATTGTTAACATTGCCGAACGTGCGCTCAACTCCGTTTTGGAAAAGAATCCCTGTAAAAATCCTGTTATTTACGATTTTTGTTTATATTCTATCCACATGGTAAATAAGAAGTCCGGCCTCCCTTTAATAGACGACGCCATCTTACGGTGCAACTCAATATTACCATTTCAGTCGGTAACTCGATTTATGCTGTCGCGATGATAAGATGCCTCGTTGTTTATTTATCTTCAGCTCATCATGCTGGTCGATCAACGACTGAGCACAGTTTAACCTTATTACCAAAATAATAGTTGCTTCACCTGACAGATGGCAGCATATTCGATGCCGCGTCAGTACGTTAACCGCCGCGACACCGAGCTACGAGAATGCCTGTTCTATTTATCCTTTCAATAATTCCCGAAGTTAGACATAAAACACAATGACAATTGCTAAACCTAACAAGATCTCAACACTCTCGACAATTGATTCACCAAGCTCAAATTCTACAAGGTGAAAAAGTCACAGTGTTATCAACATTTTAATCAATAACAATGACGAATGCCTATCGAATGCTTTCAAAATGGAAACGTATTTATTTCGTGTTAGAACAAGAATATACCACAGACGGTACTTAGTCCATATAACCAGTAAAAATTCTTTTATTTATTCATAACCAAACCAAAAGAAAGCATCGAATGATAATTACAAGGCAGCACTTTCACGAGCCAACCCAATCAAACGTAAAATGAAAGCTGCACACGAAATGAAATCATTGTTCGGTTTTCTTGATTCATCCTTCAGTGGGCGCCTTTCTTTTTGGCTTATAAGAAACCTAAAGCAGTCGAGCAGTCGATTGGTGAGTGAAACAATTAAATTGTACAATTTCATTTTCGTAATCCGCCCATCACGTTCTTTTTTTAATTTATTTAGCAACTCCTTTCGAAGACTTTTACAGGTACTCTTTGTGTTGAGTATTGTCATACAATTTTTCACGTGCAAGTAGTTGCTGGTTGTCAGGAGATGAAAGGGGGGAATCAGCAGCGAAGAGTAATAACTGGCAACATTTTCCAAGCTAAATTATTTATTATCCTGCAGGATGCAGCTTTCCCTCGGGGAAGGTGACCCGGGAAAGGAAGATATTACGTGTACGTCGACGCGTTATGCTCGCGGCCATGTATAACGTTTTGCGTGACGGTATAAACGAGGAATGTCTTTTTTTCCCTTTTTCTTTTATTACAGGCCGTTGAAAATTAGGAACAGTGAGACTCGTGGGATATTATGCATACGTGGGAACGTGCGATGACTGATGATTACATTGGGAAAGTTATATTTTTTTTCTCTTCACCAACGTCTCAGGATTCTATTTTAGAATTTCATCAGGCGCTTGTTACGCGTCAGGAACGTTTTCTGCTACAGACAGCCTTGTATTTAGGTACTGTTAATTATCTTCGTTACAAAGGGCGACTTTCGACTTTCAAGAATTTTAATTAGATACTTTAACATTCTCTTAGTGGTTCCGTAGAATTGCGTGTAGTATTTTAGAGATTGTGTGAAAATGAGGAATATTTGTGCAATGACTGTTTTTCTTCTCTTCTGTTTTTCTTCTAGAATTTTCTACCCTGGTAGGCGTATCGTCAATTATGTAAGAGACGAGGCTGAAATTCTATCAGGTGGATGTGCTTTTCTTGTGTACATTATTGCGGGGGTTCCGGTACCCTGTTCCAGGGTCTCGTAAAGAGAGTGAAGTAAACGAGCGGCGTAAAGTCTGAACTCGATATCTCAAGCCATTTTAAAGTTACAGCCGCGCGAGTTTCCCAAGGGACGCTGGTAGTAAAAAT
This sequence comes from Pachycephus smyrnensis, assembly GCA_030142225.1. Lineage (NCBI taxonomy): Eukaryota > Metazoa > Arthropoda > Insecta > Hymenoptera > Cephidae > Pachycephus > Pachycephus smyrnensis. Next base: position 307,510 of record JARQST010000683.1, read on the forward strand.
CGGTTCACGCGTGACCCTCGCGAACTTGCTAACCTATTTTGTAGATTTAGAGAAAAAAAATACTGCTTGAATTCTAACGGTACTTGGCTTCGAGTATAGCAGTGTAAATAACGTAAGGCCCAAAATTTATTAAAGCCTCGTTCACAGTCTAATTCCGGTCGCGTTTGCACGTAGTCGTGTTCCGTGTGCGGGAGTGTAACAGTTTGGTGACCTTCAAGAGACTTCCTGGAGGACAACTTCAGAGCAGTGTTTATCGGTGAGTAATAATTAAGGCAAACGACGAATTTTAATAGAATGCAAGTTCAAATTTTCGAAAATGACTAACCTGTTTTCGTAGGAACGATGAGAACGCTGCAATGTAACTCAAAACGGAAGTGGATAAGAAAAGGGAGAACGTGAGAAGACCGTCCGGATCCTAGGGGTAAGTCGGGGTTACCCAACGTTGAGTAGCAATAAAAGTCACGAGCGTAATAGAGAAATCCACCCCAGCGCTCCGATACTACGTTATTACCCTTAGTAGCTGGCTGGTGGCAATGGCGGCATCCCTTACGTGAAACTACCCCCTTATAGTATCTACGCGCCTGTTTTTTCTCCGGCGAAAGAACCTTGCCAAATCGGCCTTCAGTTTCTACGAGGGTAGATTTTGCAAAAATTCATATCTCTATGTACATATCCGGCTCGGTCCTGGTGGGTAAAGACATTTTATAGAGACATTCGTACCCCCAGCATCCCTTAGTATATATTATTACTGTTACTAGGTGTCTTTATTTTGCTACCCTTCACTCTCCACCACGTGTCTCTCTTGTACCATTCTGTACATTATGTATGACGCCACGTAGAGACTAGTCATATGTGAAAAGAGATCACGTATGAGCCACGTGGTGGGACGTGGGTGTAACGCGTACCTGGTGAACTCCTGTGAGAATATTATTTTTTCATCTGGGAATACAGAAGACATTTTCTGTATCTGGTTGTATTCATTAGAATTTTATCCTGCCGAAATACCAGTCAGGCCGAACAGCTATTCGATCACATTTCAAAGTGGACTTACTAAGGTACGGTGCACATAAATTTTTTCGCAAACAGCTGGGCTGGCATTTTACCAATTTCCGGTCATTGTGAACCTGGCTTTACTCTATAGTGCCTCACTCAGCCGATATTCGAGAACTGATTAATTTGTCATAGAACAACACGCTTTTGGTCCCTTGGAATCTTGCGTACAGTGCTTCCTGATCTAGCTACCCATGAGAGATATTACCACACCTGAGAGATATTACTACCCCCGAGAGATATTACTACCACTCGACAGACGCCCTTCTTCTAGTAATCTATTCCGTCTCGAGTTCCCTAGAAGCTGTAACTGCATAGTCTATGGAGTCACATACATATCATAGAGGCCTATTAGACGCGCTACGCGTGCAACGAACCAGCGTCCTGTAAAAGATTAAAAAATTATTTCATATCTTTACATTTATAAAGTAACTACAATCTGTCAAATTGACTGCATGCCGTGAACGCGAACACCAAGCGGCCAATTAACACGCATTGATAGCGACGACTTACCGAAACAGCGCAACAGCAGTGACAGAATTTCGGGATATTTTCAATATGCTACAAATTAACTCTGACATAGATCTTATACTAAAGGGGTGGTTGGAAATCGTTAGCACTTTTCAGAACCCACCGGTTTTTTTCTGTAGGCCTATCCGTTCCAAAGTTATGGCCGAAAAACGAGTTTCGGATCCTGCCTCCCCATATTGCAAA
>JARQST010000684.1:14102-26016 GCA_030142225.1 Pachycephus smyrnensis
TGCATTCACGTCACGTTTATTAGACGCATTGGCTAAAACTTTCTTTGTGACGTAATACTATTGTTTCTATTATATTTAGATGACTGTCCTTTTTCCTAGTATTATCGATCTCTTGCCTTTTGGGTCTTTTTGTGCTTAATATCTTTTCCTATGTGTTACTTATTATATTTGGTGCGAATACTGTTGTAACCGGTGTCATAATTGCTGTGTTAACCGCCATTCGACTCGCCCGTACCTGTAACGTGTTCGTCGCGCGATAACCGTTCCGTCCTTCCCAAGGACATCGGGTAGTTTTCGGTAACATCTTCTACGCGTGCGTACCGGTGTAAAAGTTTCGTGGTAATTCTTAACGGGCTTAACTGACCATCTAACATATTCGCATAAGACAGCATTTCGCGTTACCGCCCATTTAGTAGTATATTCATTTCAAGTGTCCCGTGTGGACCTCGTATAGCGTGTATTTTTTTTGTGTTCCTTGTATCGTTCATTTCGTGTGTCCCGCAGTGGACAGTGTCGCGCGTGAATTTATATATTTTCTTTTCGTTCAATTTATATTCTTTGTCGCTCACACTATCATCTTATTATAACCAAGTCCCAAATAAAGGGCCATTTTGTTAAGTTTATTGTTAAATCTCCAGTGTTCTCAATCTTTGGCAACCTAACATCTGAGCGTTCCCCGCCCCTCTACCTGTTGTCCCGATTTAGTTAGCCGGATCCTTCATCCTTTTTCCCCGTACCGACGTACCTTTCCTTGGCACAACGGTGTGCCTGGCGCCCATCGGCTCGCGGATACGCGAAGATTCGTTGCCGTTCACGGACAAGGGGAAAATCGTATCGTTCTATATTTGTGGCGGGATCGGCTGTTACGCTACGAGCAGCTCGCGTCCCGATTCGGGGAAAATAACGTCACAGTATATATATATAAGTTAGATTTCGACTTGAAGTAAATGTATTTTTTGCATGCATACAGCACGTTAACTTAAATAGAAAGTATATATGCAGGTTACAATTTAAAGAAGCGAGGATATGAGTATAAAATATATATGGTATATATCTAACTTATGTGAAGCGTATACGTCACATATATCAAATAGATATGTCAAGTATATATTGATGTACATTCGGACAGTATATGTTGAATACATTATAGCGTATATTTAATATATATGCCTGATATATGATAAAATATGTTTACTACATACTGGATATCATAGAAATTGGTTCACGCGTGCATGTATTTGTGCATATATTACAAATATTAATCATTTATATGCATAATATACTGCACATACATCTGATGTACGTTGTTAGAGAATATAAAATTACATGTATTCTCCATATATTCTACATGTATTTCCAATATATATATAAATTTGTCACGGGATAGTTGTCAGGACACTGCCGATTATGCGGCGCTCACAACGGCAAGCTGAAATGTTTTTTTTTAAAAAAAACTAAACCTTGGGACATGTGGCATTAGAATTCTAACCTAACCTAACCTAACCTAGCCATTTCTAAGCCCATCACAGTTCCGGGTGTGTAGTATTGGAAAAATTTTGGAAAATTTGGTGTGAGAGTCGCTTTATGGTCCTTGCAATACACCTTATATATCAAAATCTTGTCAGGACCGTCCTGACAAACTACAAGTGTCCTCATAACTACCAATATTCATGTTAAAAAGTCCTGATAACTACCCCGTCTCAAAAATATCTATATATATGCAACATATATAGATGAATGTAGAATATATCTATACATATATTCCAAATATATTAAGATATATTTCACATATAAACAAAATATATAAATTTCCGTGTGGGCTAGTCCTCCCTCTCACAAGTAAAGCTACGCAGATGTGACTCGCCGATTTTAATGAAACTTTGCAGACTTATAGAACTGTGGAAAATAATCGACGTGTATTTTTTTTAATCAGCAAAGGTTCAATTTTAAGGGTGGAAATTACCCCTTGTATGTAGAGGGTGGTTTTCACGTTTCAACTAGAAACACATCATAGATTAGAAAAATGGAAATCTTTTAAGGGGTTTTTGAGGTCGCTGAATCCATATTTGAGATTAGAATTCTAAAATACAAAATTTTTCAAATCTATGATATTTTTATAGTTGAAACGTGAAAACCACCCTTTACATACAAGGGGTGATTTCCATCCTTAAAATTGAGCCTTTGCCGATAAAAAAAATATGTGTCGATTATTTTTCATAGTTCTATAAGTCTGCAAAGTTTCATTAAAATCGGCCAGTCACACCTGCGTAGCTTTACTTGTCAGTCGCTCAATCGCCATCTAATCGGCATGTGACATTAACAAGACACTTAGCAAAGTATACCAGTACCAATAAGACTGAATAATTGTTAATATAATTACACCAAGACGACGAGGCTATATTATTTATTGAACTCTGGACGTACAAAAATTATTGAGTTCTAATGAACCACGACACCCACAGAATGGCATAAAATTCAACCTGGGCGTGCTAATTCCATTGATGATGATACCACGAGGCTGGAATAATCTTGAGGACATGTATTTATGCCAAGAAAGTGCCGAGGCTGCCCACTGATTAACCATAAAAGAAGGACGATCAAATCCATGCGAGCGACTGCATACATCGGTATCTTTGTATTATTTTATGTGCTTGTCAATTTTATTTGAATAAGTTGAAATTGTAATTCGTATATTACCTTAATGTAAATGCGTTGAATGGATGGATGTGTGGAATAAATGGATGTGTGTCGATACTTTATATTATTCCTAACGATACTACTATTCCAATTTGATAATGATTTAAACAAAAATTTTGATAACTTTTTGATTGATTATGCATTTCAAAATTTAATTCATTTAAATAAACACGAATTTACTTGAATAATAAAATTATATATAATACAAATCATTGACTGAGGTGCACTTGTCGTGCGCGGTATGCGATTTCCGGGAAAAAAAAATATAAACATTAACAACTTTGCTTCAGGACTGTACCTATCGGTCCTCCCTGACGGGCTCTGAACCTTGCTCGGAGCGCTCAGCGCCCAAAGGGGGACCACGTGGCGCCAGCCAGGGGTAAGGGCCGTCATGTGCGGAATATCATCCATCGAGCACTCGCCGATATCTCCAAACGTTCCCGTGCGGAGACAAAGCCTGCCAACAACCCTAGTATGTAGGAAAAGTTTAGAATAGGGACTCTCGTTAAGGTCTGCGCTATAGTGTTAAGAGTAGCATAGTTTTTGTAAAAGGCAGTCAAGAGCACGGAGGCCAACCGCCAGTCACCTTGAACAAACTTCAACGCCACCTAATTAGTCATAGTTAGTATACCGACTACCTTCTCATCGCCAATCACTCCGTTGCTCGACCTGAGCTGGGCGCTACTATGCTCCCCTCTGCTTGATACGAGCTGGGTATTCCTACCTCTCCTCACCCCGTTGCGATACAAGCTGGGTGCTCCTATCTTCCTCATCCTGTTGCTTGACCCGAGCTGGGTACTATGCCTTTGAGGATCCTCAATCCGCCAACACTCCAGGTACCTCAGTGGCGATTCCTCCATGCCTTCAGGGGCCGTCCCTCCGAACTCCCAAACAATACGGTGCCGAAGCGGACAGCGAGCGAAAGAGGCCCGGTTCCGCATCGAGCGGCGTGCGGGGAGGGAGCGACTCGCGGCCATCACGACCAACGCGGACCTCGAACCTCCGAATCGCACGGCCACCCGTGAGGTCGCGCCCTTAAAAGAGGAGCCCCTCGAGACAGGGAAACCGACCCTTCCAGCGACCCCGAGGAAGGACCTTGAGTTGCACCCCCACGTGTTACAAAGATGGAGGGCCCTGTTCGGGAACGACGACTAACCCTAGTGGGTTATACGCCATGCTGCCGGTGCGGCAAGCAACGTCAGCGAGACACCTTGGAAACGGACAGATCTGAGAGTCATCATCGAAGTCCTAGGGTACATCCTCGCCATCCTCATCTTCCTGATTCCCATCTGGCGCCTCATCCGAATCCACCTTCAGCATCCACGCCATTGACTATCTCGTCTCGCCCCTTCCCACGGTCTCGCCGTATCGCAACGCCGGCGGGGTGCACGTCACACTTTAGCGCTTTAACAGAAGCAAGAACCCACTAAATTATAAATTCATTTTTGTTCTACCTACGGATGTACTACCTTTCCACATTATCTTTCAGGAAACTATTTTATGATGACCCTGGAGCGCTTGATTGACTTAGCTTAGTTAGCAGTGCGTAGTTTTCGAGAAAAGGGGAAAAGATAGTAAAAATTACGTAGTTCTATCCGGGAATAGTTCTAATAGTATAGGTATACGTGGGAACGATAAGAGAAAACGAGACTATAAGAATTGACTTAATTACTTGTCAGAGAATGACCCTGGTTGGGTGGCGAGGGAATCGGAAACTCTGAATATGCAAAATACCAAGTGTTTACGAATAATTCAATAAAAGTAAAATTCCAGCTAATCAAGGTAGACGGGAACTTAGCCGGCACGATTGATATGCAACGAACCGCCCACAGGCTACATATATATCTGACTGGAATCGACGAGTCTTCAGTTCGAGTTCAATCATCCTTGTGAATACTTCCACAACTCATTCCGTGCTGAGTTTGAATGAGTTATTATTTTAATCTTCATCGACTCGTTAATAGACGTTCAAAGTCGACCAATTTCCACATTTATTAAAAAAATGTCGTACTAGGTTTAAGAAGCGCCAACTATTTTTCTGAGAAGAAAATCTAAAAAAAGGGTTTGGAAGACATCTAGAATAATTTAGAAGACAACGGAGTGACGAGAAATTAACGAAGCAATAGTGTATCGTGGGCCTTAAATGAAGGTTTTTGATAGAAGACTAAATTCAGAAACTATTCGAATCGGACTTAAAATTTTGTGAGACCGAAAGGGCTTATTAGATTGCCCGTTTAATAATAGAATTTGGAAACTTCGACTGTTGAAGGAATAATGCGAAACTTTGTTCAATTTTGCGTGGTTTTCGTTACGCTTTTAGAATACACTCTGTCTTTTGAGATCCTCAACTCGATTCTTTGCCCACCGACACCCAGATTTATTAGGATTAGGAATGCCTCAGCGATGCCCAGGACTCTTGAAAATAATCAGCTCCTCATAGTCTTAGACTTCGTAAGTTTTTGTTCTACAAATTTAACACATTCCGATGCTAAGTAAAGTTCATGTCTCAATACTAATATGTTCATGAAATATTAGTTAATCCCTTGGACAGCACTGACGCACTGGTGCACACATTTCTATCGTGTCCCTGAGGGCATTGACGCAATAGTGCGCACATCATTTGTATGCGACTGGTTTGAACGCTTTTTATGAAACTTGGTACCTAGAAGATTTTCAAGTCGTTGAATACGGATTTGCGGTCGAAATTAAAAAATTCAAAATGACGGATCTAATATGACGGTTTCAAAATTCTAAAAACCCCATAACTTGTCAAATTTTTATGAAACTTTGTATGTGTTGGACTGGGTCACTGATTATGAATTTCAGATAGAAATTACAAAAATCAATAGCGAGTCCAATATGGCTGTTCAAAAATGTTAAAATCTAAAATCCCAGGCTACTTGATTTTATAAAAATGAAATAAGATTTTAGATTTTTAACATTTTTGGACACTGTATTGGATCCACCATTTTGATTTTACATTTTTTACCTGAAATTCGTAGTCAGCAATCAGAAAACCCAGGATATAATAAGATTTTTATTATAAGAATATAATAACATTTTTTTCTTGCCCACTCTGACACAAAGAATGAAATACAGTCTGCCATCGAAGAGGTTAATTTCACGCTAACTTTTGTTTGTCATTTTGCACCGTGCAGGTGCTAACGTCCTTCAAAAGTACCACCGCATATATTATAGTACTGATAGTTCAACTATAATAATATGTACATTTGTCAATAGACAACATGCATGTGTCAGTTTATCAGTCAGCAAAAAAGTTATTGTTGTTTGAAGTTTATTATAATTTGCTATATTCAATTTTAGGTGGGTCTTGTCGAGAGGCATGGATATTCTGCAGAAGAGCACAGAGTTACTACGGAGGATGGCTATAACCTCATCCTCCACAGAATATCTGATAGTCCAGCTAAAGTAAAAATTAAAAAGAAACCCGTAATTTTTCTTCAACACGGTATAATGGCTTCTTCGGATTCGTGGGTTCTTTTCGGTCCCAGAAAAGATCTCGGTAAGGTTCTTCTCCTAAGTCCCCCTTTGAAAAAAGTAATTCTGATTAAAATGTTCATTAAAAAATCACAAAAAATAAAAAAAGATTATTCCACAGTCTAGTCCTGTGATTATGTTAGTTTAGTAGAACGTCCATTATGACGTCTGGTCGACAACAAAAACTGGTTTTTAGAAGGAAATATTCTATTCCGATAATAGACTGGAAAAACCGGTTTTTGGAAGGAAATATTGTGTTCATATAATAGATGTTCTACTGTACTTATTGTTGCTGCGGTAACCAGAACGAATTCGAATAAAGAGTATTAAGCAAAAAAGAAGAGGTGTAAAAAGTATGCACAAGGTTCACAGATCTATTCAAGGGTAATCATATTTATTCAAGAATATATATGATTATTATTATTCTTACTGTGATACAGAATTGATGGAGGACGGTATCGTCAATGTTTTATCTTAAATGGGTTAAGGTAAATAGGTTTCACGAAGTTACTATTATTTACCATACGAGGACATGATCATTAAATAGTACAAGATCACGGTATAGTTCTTCTTTGAATTCGTTGATTTACCGGAACTATGGGCAGTAAGCCTGAGTGATTTTTTTGGATGTGAATTATTTTAAACGATTAAACGAATCTAATGGAGTACTTAAAACTTTAAGTAACATGAATCTTTCTCATTAGCGTTCTTACTCGCTGATGCTGGATATGATGTATGGGTAGGAAACGTACGAGGCAACACTTATACAAGATCACACATAGAGCTCTCAGCCTCGGATCCGAAATTCTGGAAATTCAGGTTTGTACCATGCCGCTACAAACAGTATAAAGCAGCACGAAACAGTACGAGGTAGCATCATGCATGCACATATATAGTTGGTCCACGAGTAAAATAGCTTAAAGTGTCAGATGGAGACACGTGTTTCGTGGTAGTGACTCCTGTAGCAAATTTCTCAATTGCTAATGTTCTTTTACCTAAGGTAATGAATAATTTTCCATTGATTTCCATTAATTTACCACAAGTTACCTTTGGCAAAAAAGCGTTGGCATTGAGACATTTTCCTATGGGCTTTGCATTTTTCCATATGTCACTTTAAGCTATTTTGCTTGTGGACTGACTATACACGCGATAATGTTGGACTAGTTTATTTTGCAATGAACGATACGGAATCAATTACTTCTTGAACGTAATTGTATGTAACTTTAAGTATGTATTGGAATTGTACCTTGAAAATGCGAGTGTAGCTCCTTACTCATATATAGTTTCAAAGATCATTACTATCATCATTATTGTTAATGTTACCTACAATAAGTTCAGTTTCCTTGATCAATAATCGTTACTAGCATTAAATTATCGACATCGTGTCATTTAGATTTACGCTTTACATGTATTGCATACTAATACAACTGTTCGCGTATACAATATCCATTTATTCTTTATATAGCTACCAGGAAATGTCACAATATGATATTCCAGCAATGATCGATTATATTTTGAAAGAGACTGCATTAGAATCGTTGGTTTATATTGGGCATTCTATGGGTACCACTATTGTTTATGCACTTCTTTCAACAAAACCCGAATATAATGACAAAATAAGATTGATCGTCAGCCTAGCACCGATTGTATACTGGAAACAACCATTTACGAGTTTTATCAAAATCATTATAGACAATACTCCAAAATTTGAAGTAATTCAGACATATTTTTTTACATTCATATTATTAGATATATACATGTTTTATCTTTACCTTGTCTTTTGTAGAATATTCTGAAAAAACAGAGGATCTGGGAAATCTTACCGCAGAGTACAAGCATCGCTAGACTTGTAAAAACATTTTGTGAAGACAGAAGTATTACTCAGCCTGCATGTATTTCTTTAATATTCTTATTATCGGGATCTGATTTTGCCCAATTGAATACTGTGAGCTATATAAATTCTTTTAAAATCTATTGAAGCACTTTATAAAACATCAGTCGTTTATTTCGTTTCTATTTCTTTACTGGCAATCTTTCGCAGTCTCTCATTCCTTACGTGGGCTCTTTTTTTCCGGCTGGAGTATCCTTGTCCACATTATCCCATTATTATCAGAATATCGTAGCAGGTAATATACTTTATCCAAAACTTATAAGACGGAGTATCAAACAGAAATCACTAATTAACAATTTATTTCGAAAAATTATTTTTACAATTTACAGGTAAATTTCAACAATATGATTTTGGATATGTGGAAAATTTTGCTCGTTACGGACAAAAAAGTCCACCAGAATACGATGTGAAAAGAATCACAGCGCCGTCTATACTGATGTATGGACAAAACGATCGCATATCGCTTAAGAAGGTAGGTTTCTTGTTTCATATTTTTCTCCGGGATACAATGGTCAACAATAAGAATTTTGTTGTTTTAAACTTTTCATCAATTTCTAGAATATTATGGAACTCGAAAAGCAATTACCAAACGTTATCATTAGCGACGAACTTTCTTATAGATGGTTCAACCATTTGGATTTTTTGTGGGGCTCCGACAGTAAAATGCTTCTCTACGACAAAATAATCGAGTTACTAGAAAAGCACCGTGGAAAAAACTGATGCATCATTTAAGATTGCTTATAGGTTGTATGTACCCCAGAAAGACATGAGCCATATGTTATCACTTTACGAAGGTGGTACCGTCCAGTTGTATAAGTCAAAAACATCCACTGTAATTTAACGCTGCCTGAGTCTAAATATTTATTCTATTGAGAGCTTCGATCTCCTATCTGTAAACAGGAGTTGTAGGTTGAATTTCGGATGTATTTTACACGTATAATTACATTACCGAAATTTCCATTTCTGCCATTTTAAGGTGCAATGTAGGAGGTATTCGCATCCCCTAATAAACCTCCACGTTCCATTCACTTAAACTCTAGATCCAACTTAGCCCTGTTAGTACCTATTTTCACTAATATTAAATTATTCCGGGTTTAATAATTATTAAAAACAATTGAAAAATGCTGTTTTTCGTCCACCATGTGAGAATATTGTCAACTCTCCTATAAACTCTCTAATCACAAGTTGAATATTCCAGTCGACTGTAACAAAAAAATCGTTTATTTAAAATATATGACTAACCGGTGTAACTTGCTTCGAAACCTAATTGTTAATCAGATAACTGGATTAATGATATTTTGCACTTAATTAGATGAAAATGCCTGAAATATTATATTTAGCTTGCGATTATAAAGGTCTCGTGTAAAGTTAACTGTGTTCCTTAATTTTGGACGATCAAGCGCTTCTGAAAAACTTTAAAATGCATATTTCAATCCGAGTAAAAGTAATTGTCAAATAAAAAAAAAAATTATTGAAATCAACAATTATAACCCCGTCATACCATAGTTTCACCTATAGATCATGCGTGCATTTTTCCATGGAAATTTAATAACATAAAATGATCTAGCAAGGAACGTACCAGAGGTGTCCCCACCCTCGATTTTGATAAAATTTGGTAGGCAATTGGAGCATCTCGAGACATGAACATGTGTACAATACTAGCGGCCCGTATTAGGTATTAGGTTCTATGGGGTGAAATACCCCTTTGCAGGTGCCATATGACTTTCATATCGGGCCAATTAGCGCCGAAAATACGCGAAATACAGAAAAATATTTCAGATAAAAGTTGCATGATTTCGAATGTACTTTGAGATAACGCGACAAAAAAATTATTTAAACATTTTTGTTTAGGAATTCGACCATACTTGTATGACATAAAATGTGCAGAATCACATTTAAATTCAACCGTGTATGATAAAGTACTATTTACACTGTAAATAATGAATATAATAAAATATTTTTGTTAATGGAAGACCATCAATGTCAAGGTGAAACTGTAAAACGAATTATCGTTATAATTGATTTATTTCGGTCGAATATAAATCTTATCGATATAACGCATATTTAATAATACAATCGACCATAAATAACGTTAATGTTGCGAAGTAATCCCAGAAAACCATGGTAGCGGATTCTCAAATTTTCCTACTGTAGGAGACGAAAGTTGCAAACTATATTACTTCTGTATTGATTATTTTACTATTCATACAACTGTAGTAAGTAAAATGATTTCTATTAGGTCACAATTATAAATGTGTTCAAAAAGTAGCTATCAAATTCGGAAATTTGGTTTCTAACTTGTCGTCATTCTTAGCTACATCTACATTGAGGTCAAATGTAAATACATTTTACTTGGCTACTATTAACGAAGTATAAGTAAACTACCCTTAATTAATATTAATTTTCTTGCTATTCATGAAAAGTATCAGGCACGCGTTAACGCTCCTACGCACTATGCATTTATTTAACTACTATGGTTACGCTGAAATTTGACTACTAGTAGTCGACATTTTGTTCCCTGTTTTACGGAGATGTCAGATGTATGTAAGTATCCCCCCTGAATGTAATAACATAGTTTTATGATTATAACGGTGACTTATTATAAGGTAATTATTAGTAGCGTATTTGTTGCCGATTTTTTCTTCATAATGTATATAACCACATAAGAGAAGGCTGTAAAAAGATATCAAATAGCCTGTCATTCTATTTCAATAAAAGTAGTCGAATTGTGATCGGATTATAATGTTCTACCTCTGCGCAATGCAAAATTATGTGCCTAACTAAACTCCCTACTAAAACTCTTGGATTGTTGTAACAATAAAGGTTCAGTTTTATTGGCATATGTTTCCAAGTGTACGCCATGATAAAAGTGAGAACAGTCCATGGTGAGCAAGCGAAGTTTTCGGACGCGACCTGGTGCTCCCTGATCGATCTGTCCAGTGTTTCGAAAGCGTATCGCCCTAATGAAACGTAAACAAAGAAATCGTCTTCCGGGTTTACACTATAAACCTTTTAATGAATTGTCAGTGAGACAGCAAGCGCGACGTTTGCGGGCTGAAAGAGAGATGCGCAAAGAAGAGGTGGAACATGCCAGAAACATCCAGAATTTGCCAGTTGTGGCAGAACAGTCAAATACAAATTCTGAAGTGAGTTCAGCAATTCGAATAAACCCCCGTCCTGATGTGCGATGGTCTCCTGATCGCAGAAATGAAGAAGCAGAGAGCTCTGATGAACTTTGTTCCGCCTTGTCGGATTCAGAGTCTGACGTTATCGTGGACAATTCTTTATCTTTTCAAGAAAAACTTTCGGAAGCATGTATATCCAGCAATATGACACACCATCAAGTGGATGCTGTTTTAGCAGTTATAAGGAAACACAATTGCCTTGCATCGTTGCCTAAAAATACACGGACATTGCTGGGAACGCCACGACGTTCGGCTGAACTTCGAATTGTTTCCCCAGGGCACTTCAAGATGTATCGCTATTCTTGTTGTTTGATTTTTCGACCGATCGAGCCGAAGTTGATAAAAGCACAAAGAATGAAATTTGGCCTATCCAGTTCAGACTAGCCAATATTCCAGATAAAAGACCGGTAGTTGCTGGCAGGGATGGGCACATTCGAATGGAAAAGAATTTAAATTCCCAATTTAAATAATAAATGGTTTTCCACTATAGCGAATGTTATATACCCCGCCAATTGTTAGTAAGCTTATTGTGGCGCTATAATCAGGAATAACTCCCACGCTACCAACGCGCGAGCCGACGTGCTTCGTCGCGACGGCGGCCATGTCCCTGTCGTCTTAATACCGGCGCCGAATACGGAGCTCC
>JARQST010000685.1:617-10999 GCA_030142225.1 Pachycephus smyrnensis
AGTAGAAGGAGAAGGATTATCGGAGACATTATCTGGAAAATACCGTTTTAATAGATTAGTATGGTACTTTACTATCCGTTTGCCTATTTGTACATCTACTGTTTGATTGTCATGAAGCTTGATAATCTTGTAAGGTCCTCTAACTTGACCAGATAATTTTTTTGTAATACCAATTTTATTTTGTTTGTCTACTATGAAAACGAGATCATTCTCTCTGAAATCTTGAGGTTTTGCGTCTCGATCGTAATATTCTTTACTTCTTAATTTTATGAGATTTTCTCGAGCAATCTTGAAAGAATCATTAAGTTTGGATTGTAATGATCGACTGTAGTCGTCATAAGTATTGTGGAACTTTGGTTCTTGGGATAGTGAAGAAGGAATGTAAGCCTTCCTACCGAATATTAATTCATATGGAGTGTAGCTAGTTGATTTATGCATGGAAGTATTGTATGCGAACATAGCAAATGGGAGGTATTCATCCCAATCAGTTTGATTTGGCTTAACGTAGTGCTTTAAATAATCTTTTAAGGTGAGATGAGAGCGTTCGAGAGCTCCATTTGTTTGAGGGTGATAGGGAGTAGTTGTTAGATGCTTTGTCTTGAAAAGATTACTCAGTTCCTTGATTAAATTAGACATGAAGTCCGAACCCTGATCGGTTAAGAAAGTTTTTGGAATTCCGAACGTAGTAAAAATTTTAATGAGCGCGTTGGCCACAGTTTTTGCTTCATGATTTGGTATCGCGGAAGCGAACGAGTACTTAGTCAAATCATCTTGACTTGTTAGAATAAATTTGTTCCGTGATTCGGAGAGAGGTAGGGGTCCTACAATTTAGAGAGCGAGTCGTTCAAATGGTGTGGCTGATGTCGTGGTAAACGCCATCGGTTGCTTAGTGGGTTTGAAATTTGTTTTATTGATCTGGCAGGAATGACACGTCTTTATAAATTGTCTTGTCACTCTTCATACTACTCCAATAGTATCTCTCTTTAATTTTCGAATACGTCTTGTTAAACCCATAATGACCGGCTAATTTACTACAATGATTTTCTTCTAGGATAATTTTTATCTCGTCTTTGTTTTTCGGCGTTATTTTGGTGATGTTAAATAATTTAATATCGTTTTTCGGAAACACGAATTTGAGCATTTCGTTTAAAATTACTAATTGAATATTGGAGCTTTTATCAGGTGGCACAAAGACAAAATCACCTTTCCCAATTGAATTTTTGAGATTAGGAAACATTCGAAAATATTTTTGAATTCCAGTGTATCATAATGGAAATTCTTTGCGTGCAGTAAATAGAATAGTTGCTTTTCACTTCGAAGTTTACTAATTTTATTAATTTCTGGATTAAGCTGAGTCAAATCGAAATGCGAGGAAATATAGGTAGCATATTGGTTATTCTCATCGAGGTCTTGAGACCAAAGAAAGACCACTGGATTGTGAATTTTAGGTAGAAGGCTATTTTCTTTTTCAAACTCAATAACATCTTGGTTCATATAATGAAATTTAGTAAAATCTGGATATGTGAGAATCGTTAAAATAACATTATTAATTTGACTGTCGGTCGTCTACTCGTTTCCAATTGAAATCTTATCTTCTGAGAAAATTCGCGGAAGTCCATCAGCATTGGAATTTATTCTTCCGGGTTTATATTTAATTTCATAATCGTATTCATTTAGTGCAAGTCGCCATCTAACGAGCTTGGAGGTAGGTTTTTTGCAATTAAACAGCCATTGTAAAGGACGATGGTCCGAATAAACAGTAAATTTACGACCATAGAGATAAGGCCTAAATTTGTTAATGGAGTTTATGATGGCTAGGCACTCTTTTTCGGTAGTAGGATAATTTTGCTCAATTGTATTCAAAGTTCGGGAATAATAGGATATGGGGAGATCCTTTCCATCTTTAATTTGAGACAATACTCCTCCGATACCTACATTTGATGCGTCACAAGTAACTACGAAGGGTTCTGAAAAATCTGGGTATTGTAAGATTGGCTGGGCGATAATTTTATCTTTGAGGGTTTGAAATGCTTTTTGTTGATCTTCGGTCCAATTAAAAGGCGTGTCCTTTTTTAATAAAGTAGTGAGGGGTTTCGTGATCGTGGAAAAGTCTTTAATAAATTTTCTGTAATATCCAATCATACCTAGAAACATTTTTACTTGCTTGGGATTTTTAGGACTTAGCATTCCGACGATTGCTTCAACTTTCCCCGGGTTTGATTTTACTCCGTCTTTAGTAATTATGTGTCCAAGATATTCACACGATTGTTTCAAAAATTCACATTTATCAAGTTGTAATTTAAGATTATATTCTCGCAACCTTTAAAAAATCCTTTTTAATTTTGTATTTTGATCCTCGGGAGTGGAACCGTATATTATGACGTCATCAAGGTAGACAAAACATGGTTTATTTAATCCAGTTAATACGTTATTCATCATGCGTTGGAACGTTGCGGGTGCATTCTTTAAACCAAAAGGCATGCGCGTATATTCATAATGCCCGCCAGGAGTTGAGAATGCAGTCTTTTCTGCGTCATCTAAATTCATAGGGATTTAATGGAATCCACTAGCTAAATCTAAAGTAGTGAAATAATGCGCGTGACCTAGCTGATCTAGGATATCTTCAATGTTTGGAAGGGGGTAAGCGTCCCCAATTGTCTTTTCATTGAGTTTACGATAATCAATAACTATTCGCCATTTACGTTCACCCGATGCATCTAATTTTTTAGGTACAACCCAAAGAGGACTTGACCATGGACTCATTGTTGGTCTGATGATTTCTTGATCTAACATTTTATTAATTTGTTCATCTACCTCTTGTTTATACACTTCCGGATATCGATAAGATTTCACATAGATTGGATCATCGTTCGTAGTTTTTATTGAATGAGACGTGGTAGTAGTTTTCGTTAGTAAGTCTGTTGGTAAGTGGAAAATATCATTGTATTCTGTAGATAATCTTAATATTGATTCCTTTTCTTCAGAGTTTAAATGTTCTAAACGTAAATTCCCTTTTAAGACGTTTAATCTATTATCTAAGCAATTGTTGTCTTGATTTGGAGCGAGTCGAAAAACATCACTGTTTAGGGAGTGGATAAATGTTGAGAGTTGGATTTTGAAATGTTTTAGGTTCCCCTGAAGTGTTTACGATCGTGACTAGGGCTCTATTATTTTTTACGTGAACAATTGCATTTGGGATCATCAGTTGTGGATCATTATTCAGTTTTAGTGCCGATACAATGCCTTCGGTTAGGCTTTGGGGATTTGCTATGTATACCTGAATCACCATTTCTGACCTGGCGCTAATTGTGGTCATTGTATTACATTTGGACTGAGGGACGTTTTGGTAAAGAGGAATAAAGTGTGGAATCTGTTGGATTTTAATTCTCGAATTTTCATAATCGATTTTACATTTTTGGTCTGTGAAAAAGTCGAAACCTAATAATCCATCGAAAGGTATGTTAGTGTGAGCATTGATAACTTGAAATTTCGTAACTAGAGTTTTATTATTGACTTGAAGTGGAATTTTTGTTTCACCAAGAGTTTCGATTGGCGCATTTGGGATAATTCTATTGAGTGTGATTCGATTATTATTAGTGAGTTCATAATTGTTGAGACTTTGCGATTTTATTATTGATACCGAGGCTCCTGTGTCAACTAAGAGTTTAAGGACTTTATTCTGACACCTCGTGATTGGGGATTCAAATAAAATATAGGTTAAGTAATTTGTGTCTAAATGTGTCTAATGCTCATTTGAAGAAATGAATTAAATTGTGACGTCATGAGATGAACGTCATTTGATGTACAAGGCATTGAATTCTGATTTGTTATAGAAGGTGGTTGACTTTCACGGCTTTGGAAATGGACATTGAAATTCTGTGGTCTTTGATTTTGGTAATTATTTCGATTTTGCTCATTAATATTTGAATTTCGAGGGGGATTCGGATTTGTTTGATGGTGTCCTCGTTGATTATTGGCCCATATTCTTTTCCTGCATACTGATATATCGTGTTCGAAATTTTTACAATAATTACATTGTACGTTAGGCTGAGCGAAATTTGATTGATTTCTGTTTCCCGAGAAATTATTGTGATAGGAAGAATTTGCGGGATGAGAATTCGTGAAACGAAGCGATCTTTTGTTTGCTTGTGAAAAATTCGTGACTGACCGAACTTGATTTTTAAAATGGCATTCATTTGAGGCATGATTGTTTCTACCGCAGTGTTGACATTTTTGCTGAATTGGATTATTATATTTTAATCTTAAAGCTTTTTCCTCGGCGGTTGCAGCAGTAAGCGCTTCATTTATAGTTTTAAATTCGCGATATCTTAACATTTGGGATATTTGAGGATGAGTATGGTAGATAAATCGATTGCGTGTCATGTCATTAATCATTGCTATGCGACCGGTTAATGTTGTCTCTTCATTATCGGAATTATGGATTGCTGCTAAGATTCGTGATGAATATTCTTCTAGTTTTTTATAGAATTGGGATACTGTTTCGTTACGGTCTTGACTAATATGATTTAACTCTTCTAACAATTGGTCTATTGATTTTTTATCAGAATATAAATTTAATAATAAATCGGATATTTCTTCCCAAGTAGTAAGTTTGCAGTGTACATCTATTTGTTGCCTTGCTTTCCCAACTATTCGATTCTTAACGAATAATAACAATGCAGGTTTTTGTGACTTATTAGCAATTTCCATTACTCCGTCAACTTGCTTAATAAAACTACGGAGTTGAACTCTATTTCCGTCAAATTTCTCAGGCATCAATTTTGCTAAGAACTCTAGGCTATACTGAATAGGAGCAGCGGGGGGATTTGCTAGATTTGCATTCATTTTTCTGATCCGTTTTTCTTGATTTAGGAATTGGAAATGGAATGATCTCAGTCGGTAGTTGCAACGAATATGAAAGTGTCAGTACTTACAGTCATAGCAGAATAATTCCGTGGTTGGTGCTGGAGTCGCTACTTCCAGATTTACAACCAATCCTCAAAATTTAGATTTCTGCTGATGTAAATTGGTTGACCAAGTTCACTCGTGTCCAGGACAGTGTTGCTAATTCCGTTGAATGCGCTGGTTTTTCACTAGTGTTGAATCAATCCCAATTTTATGTTGTAGATCCTTGTCCAAATTTCAACAATTGAAAATTGTCACTTCAGAAAAAGTGTTGGAGGAATCCCATCCTCGTCGCCAAAATTTTGCTGGATTCCCAAGTAATACAACGAATCACAGTTTTAACATTTTTATTTAACCTGATCCGTGTTGGGAACTACTGTGTTCCTGACACTATTCGTGACCTATGAGAGATGGACACCTCGCTGGTTTTTGTCTAACTGGCCCTTAAGATGTTGAGGGTGGTTTTTAAGGAAGTTGTGAAATGTGGAGAGGGAAAATGCTTTAGGTTTTGAAATTGTACATTACGGTAATTATATGATGGGAAAGGCCTATTCTGAGTTTTTATGGTTTGGATCTGGGTTTTAAGGATTAACGGATATTTCAAGGATAATGGGTCTTAGGAAAACTGAAATAAGTGCTAGGGATAGAGGTGAGTTACGTTCATAGAAAATTTGTAAAAGTATAATAATTCGGAGGGTTATACAACAACATTTACTGTCATTGTAAACCGTGTTCGTCACTACTAAACGAGAACAATAGCATCAGCATCACTAGGTCCTGTGGGAGTATTGCCAGAATCGTGCACAGGTGGTTGCGCAGGTGCTGTAGATGGTCCAGGTTAACCGAGAGTTTGTATACAGTGTCGTAGGTAGGGGAGCGAGTGGACAACCTTGAACTTCTCGACCATGAATCCCAAGCGAGGTTGAGATTCCCCTCAAACTAATCGAACGAGTGGCAATGTAGTGGCCCAAATCCGTACCAAACCAGTGGCTCAGGCTACGTTCGATTAATTTGGATATATTACCACAGACGAAAATTTATAAAAATCATTAAAGTTTTCATATGACAGGTTTTTTTGAAATTCCGAAAACAATATTACTCTTCAAGGGTGCCGTGTAAATCTTTTACGTCTCTACTTCTGTAGATGAATATGAGCAAAGGGAGGAGTACAAAAGGATCGTGTATATTCGTATTATAGGTAAACAACGCGTATGAAAATTGCATTGAAACAATCGTAGTGGTAGTCTTCTTCTTAGTGGAACTATGCGTGCCCGATCAATGACGACAACGACGAAAAAGACCAAGAAGATGCCACGTATATATTTGCATTAGCAATCGCGTCCCAACGTCGCGTTTCTCTTGCTGGAACGACCTGCTACCCCAACGTCATTTATCAGATTCGGTTCCTTTGTCTTTTTAACTCTTCGTTTCTGTTTATACACATATAGCCTCCGTGTCCTGGATCCTTTTTCTATCTGTCCTACTGTTCCACTTGTTTACAGAAATCGCTCTAATCGAATTGGATTAAAGCCGTACTGTGACGCGTCGTAGAACCTCTGTGTCAATTGGCCCTAAGATATTACACTTACTAAACCGTGTACATCGTCCGTTTACCATATACATGTACATACATATGTCGAGGATACGCAATCTGATTCTACTTTAATATCTCCCTTGAGTCCCTTCCACGACAAAGCGATTGAATGCAAAATGGTCTTCGACCCTGAACCTTACACTTTCTATGAAGAAAACTGCCTCCCTCGTTTGTTAGTATACATATAACGGCGTAAAACGTCATGTTTTATTCGTAAAAGAAAAAAACTTCTACAATTGCCTATTACTTCGCTTGTTGTACATATTGTCGCCGTGGCTATCTATTACGTAAGCAGTTTTTCTTTGAACCCTTAAACTCATCTCATCCACTCGTCTTTGAACAATTCTTCGTCGTTTCAGGTTTTCTTTGTACTGCATTTATTCTAATAATAGGAACAATGATGCATCATTTCCATGAAATTTGTATAATTACCTATTATAGTACGTACATCCACCAAGTATCAATCATAATGATTTCTTAATAATCAAGAGTAATAATAATACGCAGTCGAGTGTTTAAAAGTGTTTGAGACCTCGGTAAAGCACGCGTGCTTTAAGTTCGCGTCCCCACGGCGACGCGAACAAGTATTAGACGACAGTAGGGGACAATAGCCGACGTTACCACCTGGCGGTGAAATTCAATCGCGTTCAAACCACAACGAGGTCCACGCCGCTGAAATAGTTAGTGAATCGTGAAAGTGCAGTAAAGTGAGTGGTACACATACATAGAGAGCATGAGTCAAACGGGAAGAAGCTTTCTACAAATATTTAAAAGCAATTTGAATTCGATGCTTTTATTTATAATGAATCGCTGCACCGGGTTGGCCTGCAAGTGGTTAGTTGGCACTGGAGCTGGTTGTTCCGTTGTTCCAGGGTGAACGACTGAGCCCAGCTACGGCGATGACTCGCTCTTTCAAACTGGTTATTACAGTATTGTGGCTGCAACTTGGCCTGTTCTCTCCGTTGAGTAACTCAATAACTCGGTTCTTCTACTCTCCCGCTAACGTAACTTCTTTCGAGAGGATGCGGCCATTATTGATATTTAGAGATAGATATACGTAGATAGCTCTTCTTATTTGCTCCCTTTCACGATGCGTTAAAATTCAATTGATTTATGCAAATACATTCCCATTGTCTGGAAAGAGTAAGTACGAATGGACGACCATGATATTTTGAAAACTTGATCACGTCAGAAGGGAATGTAGTGCGATCCTTTGTAAAAAAAATTCGTTTCCTATAAGGCAATAACGATCTTGCAAAAGAAATGAACCATTTATATTCTTAGGATGACTATCTTAATACACGCTTAACCGTTTCCCATGAGGCGAAGCCTCGATATTTCATACAACGAGCGGCAGAGCTGTCAAAGGCGTCTAGTCCATATTTATGACCGTGCCAAATTAATTCTACCTGTACATATTAAAGAGTCGCTAACGTCACGCAGTGCATGAACGTGTATTTGATCACCGTGAAATAATTTTCACGACAAATGGTCACTTTTGGAGTATAAGTCTCTGCTCTTAATTCATATCCTAAGCGTCAATCACTTTAAGAATAAACAATTATTCGCGCATTAGACAATACAATTTTACGCACGATGTCTAAGCTCTTCACCCGTCACTGTTACCAAGGACATTTCCTGGTGGATACCACGCTGGCATTTAGTTCCTTTTACTATATTACGTTATTACATTATCAACATACATCTAAACGTGTTATATTTTTTTTTAGAGGGGACGTCTTTATCGTCGAGATACTACAGACAAAAGGCGAGAATCGGTTACCCACATAGCTTCTTTATATTCTGACCCAAAATTTTACGGTAAATAACACTACTATTTCTCGAGTGCGTCAAGAAATATGTACGGCTAATCTATTATAAATAAAGAGAACAGGATAATTAATCATTATTAAAAACGATGTATTTGACAAGCGTAGCGTTTTGTATGAAGTTAATCCTCACAATTTATAGCTACTTTCGTAAATTACAAGCCAACAATATTTATACTGCTTATCAAAATTATAACTTGACTGGTGACTATCAATAGAATGTGCGTATTTTAATTTATGAAAAAGTACAGTTAATTAAAATGTGAGATCTTTTGTAAAATATGAATTATGTAAGAGAAAGTGTATTGAGAAAAAAGTATTACTGACTTTTTAAATAATAAATGCTTTTTACGATTACGGTTGAGAATATTTAAAACTGTTCCGCTTCTTTTGATAAATGTTTTATCCTGTACCATTACGTCATTCTTATTTGATTTAACTTTTAATTATTTTAAAACTTCTAGATAAAACTTTTCGTACTTTCAATTGACGAAATCAATATCCATATCGAAATCGATGCCGTTCATATACGGTGTAAAAAAGGTGTACCTGCATACTTTTATCTTACAATGTATCCAGCTTTACAGATATCGATCTAATGGAATCCACCAGTCAAAGACAAAAAAAAATGAAAAATTGTTTAGTAGTTTCGCTTAAGAAAGTTGAGGCCATACAGTCTATTCAAAAGCTGATGTTGCTTCTTTCACTTAATGATTATTAATTAATACATAAATAAATTTGCTCTAACAAATGTTGATAGTAATATGAAATTCATTATAATGAATATCTGAGTACTTCAATCTATTATTTATATTGTTTGTGTGGAATTATTAATTTTGAGTGATTAGTCGCAACTTTAGAACGTGAAATATGAAATAATAAAAAATTTGTTAAATAACAAATTTGATTGTTATGTGCTTTTCAAATGCGTAAATATGATGTGGAATCGCAGTTTAACAAAATATTTATACTTTCCAAAAATAATTAAAATTTGGCTATGTAAGTAGTCTCAAACTGGCAACGTTGCATTACATTCATAAGTTGGCGTTACTGATGGTCCGCCCAGCTGTTGTTGTGAACCTTTGAGTAGGACCTGGACGCGAACGTAGAAAATAAAGTTGATAAAAGCAGAAAAAAATGTATATATAGGAAAGAAAACGTGTAACAGAAGGCCAGAATTTATGTATTTTTTAATCTACGTGCGATACGTCAATTAGTGCTATTGTATATATCTTGACAACAGAGATTCATATTTCCCGCTACTCTGATGTGTAAGTGCAACGTTGCCGCTGTTCCTAAGTTCTAAGCGTTATTTGAGAGGATACTTAATTATTATTTTTAAAAAAAACGAACTTCCTAATAAAGTTCAGGATTTGCGGATATAATTGTCTAACTGTTCTGCGCAAGGTGAATTAATTTTACGTTGTTCTCATAATTTTTTGTTGAGCTATCATAATAGTTCGGTTGGATCTCTAAACTGGAACTACCTCAAAATTGAAAGAGTTACCCACCCGAAAATTTCAATGTGAATTTGGAAAATGTGAAAAATTTTGGATCGGTTTACTCATTCAGTTTTTGGTCAATTATTGTGAAAGTGGTGTCAAAATGATTGTTAACCTCGCAAAATGTGCGCTCAACCCCAATTTGGGAAAGAATCTCTATTAAAATCCTGTCATTTACGGTTCTCGTTGACATTTTACTCACGTGGTAAATAAAAGTCCAGCGTGCGCTTCAACCAGCATTCAAATATTCGAATTCAGCGTGAAATAGGTACATGGTCAAGTGGCACGTCATTATCGTGTATATTGTAAAGGAGTTCATCAAACAACTTGGATTATTCTTTTGAAGCCTTACATCTAGTGATTGCGTAACTTCCGTATCCTCCACGGTGATGATAGAAAGAAGGAGCTAAAAAGAAATATTTCATTATATTCTAGAACCTATCCCGTACCTGTCCTAGATGAATTAATTCCATTCAGACAGAGACAGAGACAGAGACAGAGAGAGAGAGAGAGAGAGAGAGAGAGAGAGAGAGAGAGAGAGAGAGAGAGAGA
>JARQST010000687.1:0-12266 GCA_030142225.1 Pachycephus smyrnensis
CTCACTTAAAGCTTAGGCTTTTTGCCACGGCGAGCGCGAGTAGTAACCCGTGACGTCACGATTAGTCCCAACGTGCGTGGACCATTGCTCATTTTTCGCAAGCTATCTTTAGTTAGGCGGTATTTATACATATTAATTGCAAGTTTTCACATGACTGCGCATGTCATTAAATTCTCTCAACTACATTTTCGAGTTCTTAGCATTCGGGGCAGATTTTAAGTCCTGTAACGAAAAGTGTAATAGGAATTTTTTGTCTTCTATGTAATAAGCTACTGAGCACCATTAAGGTGCGATATCATACTAGGGTGCAAAAGTATAGTCGCGCGTTTCCACGGCTCGCCACAACGTAGAGCAGCACCGTCACGTAAAAGTTCGGCGAGCACTACGGTTCCCCCTTAATACATTCGCATCGGGAAACGAGAATTCTCGTTTAAAAAAAATAAATGTCACCAATTACCACACCAAAAAACAATACTAATACTACTTATGTATAATACCTGAAAATTTCAATAAAATATATTAATTACAAAAATGATTATTGCTGCTTTAATACACATATGTTAAAATTTCTTTAGATTACTAAAATACCCCGATTTATATGAAAAGTTTGTGAAAAATAGCCTGATGCGAATGTGTTAAAATCAAATGAGTAATGTGCAGAAACATGCGAGCAGGTGAATGTGGATTATTCAACTCCCCAATTAACATTCGTCCAGTAAATTGGTTCGTCTGTTACTAATCGTATTACAGTATGATAAACATTACATACATTCTTAACAAATAAATTTACTAAATAATCAATTATAATTGCTAAACAGTAATCACATAACTGATATTATAATTAGAAATAGTAACTTCTATACGTACTGTGATCATCAGCTGCACAGAGAATATGCTCTTTAACATGAGGATCTTGTCGCGGTCGAGGCCTATGTTTGATCCAGACGCCAATGCTAAACTTCTGTGCAAGATTGTGATCCAAAATGTCATCCGGAACGATGGCAGCAGAATTAGCTCCATCAAATTCAAATATTTCATCAGCTTCTCGTCCTTCGTCTCTCGAGAGCCCTGCAGTCCAGAATGACGTACTGCTAGGAGTAGGCAAAAGATCGATACTATCTCTTGATGCTCCACAGAGTTTTCGTTGACTACGAACACCGTAAGTGTCCCTATCGCAGCCTTTGCCAATATGATCTGTTGCTAGAGTCAAGGTAGCTCGAAGATTCCGTAAAATGCAAGGTGCATCGCAAAGTTCGAGTTTCGCCGAAGGTAATAATGGTTGAGTACCGACACCTGCTGCGTAATCCACCCTTTCAGGAATTCCTCGCCATCCGGGAGAACATACCCGATTCACCTGTAAAGTGGAATTTTGTCATTAATTGAACATTCTGAAATGAAATCTTCGTCATAGCGCACTCATAATATTGAAGACTTATCGTTTCTTTTTTATTTTCAGATTTGTGTACAATATTTTAATGGTTTAACGATATGATAGAACCAAAATGAGAAAAATTAAAAAAACGGATTTTTTGTGTGTATATTTCACACGATATTACATATTACATGCTTCGTTGTACACAACGCAAGTCTAAAAAAAAAGAAATCGGAAACAGTTTTCAAAATTTGATACAATAATTAATAAGCTAAAAATGATAAAACATAATAGAATGACGTTAGTCGAAATGAATTGGAAAAATGTGAAAAATATTCTGATTTGTTGATCAATTTAATAATTCAGATAAGAAACTGAATTCCAGGATATTTTGAAAGGCTTATTGTGATAATTATTGGTATACTTCATGATACGAAAACCAACTTTACATGGGAACCTAAGATTACTTTTAAGTGAAAGCTATCATCAAGTCTCTAATTTCTAAAAATTCATCTTGCCCTGTATTGTTCTAAGATTTCGATGTAACAGACGATTCGTTTATCGTCAAATTATAGGACGCAACCACAGTCAAGTCACAATCTTACATTATACTTTTACTTGAGAATAAATCTTAATATGTTTTTATTCTTTTTACGAATGAAATAAACACAGATCGCTATCGGAAAGTGCTGTCCTAATCACAGAAAGAACAGGAAAGTGTACTCTGAGGTGTAAACGTAGGAAGTCAAAAGACTTCACGACCTTAGAGTGCACAGATAACTAAATTCATAAGTTTTCTGCGCGGGTATTTATTTTAATAAAGAAAGCATCTTTAAAATGTTAATGGCCATAATAATTATAACAAGGAAAAGTTAGAAAGTAAGAAACAAAGCCAGAAACAGCGCTAATTTTTTTAAATTGAAGTTTTATAGTTTCTTTTTTGTCATATAAATTATATACTTCTGTCTAAAGACGTTTGATTATTCTAAAAATAAGAAGTTATTTTGTTAAAGTTACTTGAGATTAGCTTCATGTACACTGAGAGGCATTAATGGCGTCCCAGAGGAAGCATGCTAGCAATGGCCCAGGTGGTCCCGGTGCCTACCGCTAGTGACGAGTGAGAGAGTCTTATAAGGCCCCACGCTGAAAAAGAGGGAGACGCTCTTATACGCGCTGGGCCATCACTAGCAGTGAGTGAGAGAGTCTTATAGGGAAACCTCGTTGGAAGTAAGTGAGACACTCATATACGGGACTCCTCCGACTCGTGACAGAAATGGAGTCCCGGCTAAGGGAAAATATCATCTCCCTCTACGAATCTGCCTGGCGTATCTCTCCACTACTGGTCCCACTCTCGCTTCGCCACGCTTACCCCTAGCTTCCTCTGGGACGCTATTAATGCCTTTCAGTGTACTGGGACATGTATTAAGAACTATTCTTCTCTAGTCTGTTCGTATCCAAGAAAATGGAACAGGTAGGTATAAATAATAATAAAACTACTATCCGCGTAAAAAAAGACCATTTAGAGCGGACGAAGTTAAAAAATTCTGTAAGATAATACTTAAATTTGGCATGAATATACAAGATTGAAATACAACAAAGATAATATTTACGATACTAGGAAGTACGGAGTACTAAAATGAGAAATTCCTTACTCTAAATTTTCTGTAAGTTCTACAAAATAAATACTTCTTTTGAGACTGTAGTCGATCCATGAGTTAGATGTGTTTTTTTGACAGATCGAAAACAATGAGGTCTCTAGCAGGGCACACGTGTCATTGCATAATATTTTTGATACAAAAATGCATATGTATGGTTTTAAACTAAACATATTTATATTTTATTTTCCTATTTTAGCATATATTTATGTTATTTTATGGAAAACCACGTGTGATTTGCTTAGGACTCCATTATTTGCGAACTGCCAAAAAACCAAACCGAACTCGTGGACCGACGATAGATATTGAAATAGCAATACAATAGAGTCTACGCGATGGAACATAACGAGATAAGCGTGGAACTTACTTAATTCAATATAAATTTACGAAAATCATTGTGCTGCAGCAGAATTGAAAACTGCTACAGAAGTGAAGGATACGTCTATCAATCGTAGAAAATACTACATATAATTAGTTCAAGTTTCAGTTTTACATATTTTCCATTGAAATTTACAATTATTTTTAAGTAGTTTTTGACTCTATGTGACATACACCCGATATTTAAAATGTTACGTTTAATCTGAATGGTTTCAATAAAGTAATGCCACCGACAATAAATGGTAGTCAAATAATTTTAATTAATGTCAAACGATGTTTTGGCACTAAAGATATCAAAATGCGAGAAATTAATTACTTTAAAACACAATTTTTTATATAATCCTAGAATCAGAGTGATTAAATCAAATCCTACCTTCAATCTTAAAAAACGATTAATACAACTATCCTCAATTTCTAAATGTTTTCAAATGATTAAACTTGATTTAAAATACTTATACGCCACATGTTAAATAAAAATTATAGAGGAGAACTTTGATTAAACAACTCCTTTTATTAGGAGCATTAGACGATAGTAAGTTTTTGCAGATAAAATAAATATTTACCTTGACTGTCACCATTGCTGGTGCAGACTGTTTCATGCCACAATCGTAAGCTACCACGCTAAGAATGTAATTGTGGGATCGTTCGTAATCAAGGGGTTCCGTGTTCCTAATAGCACCCTCATTATCGATGGCAAATGGTTGATCTGCTGTTAAAATTTCGTATTTGCATACATCTCCGAATTTGGGTGTACAATCCCGGTCCGAAGCTTCTACTCGTACGACTTCCTCATATAAACGACCCTCGTCGACTGCACTCACGTAAGCTGCTTGTAGAAATTGCGGTGCATACTCATTCACATCCACCACTGTTATGTGGACTGTAGCACTGAAATGAAAGATTCTCATCAGTGTCATTTATATCATAGCTATAGTCTGTCCACAGGTTCATGCGTTTGACAGATCGCAAACAATGCAATCCATAGCAAATCACACGTGGCTTTCCATAAAATCACAGAAATATATGCTAAAATACAAAAATATATTTCAGTGCAAAATCATACACATGCATACTTTGTAGCAAAAATTGTATGCAGAGCCACGTGTGGCTTGCTACGGACTTCATTGTTTTCGATCCATGAAAAAAAAAAAACACATTTTACTCGCGGAACGACTATATGACTAACCATACTATTGTTAGTCTCGGTAGTTGATATCCATAGTAACAGTATTAATTACAAAATTAACTACGAAATATAACTCCACAAGCTTTCATACTTCAATATAAATACGCTCCAGACTCTTCAAGATTCTTCGGAATTTTTTCAAGATTAGTAACATTTTTACGACTTTGTTATTTCTAGATGAACGCAAGTACTGCAATCGACAAAGAAAGATTTCTAGGGCCTCTAGAGTATTTCAAATTGTATGGTTATAAAAAAGCATTGTAGAGTAACGGGTATTTGATCGAACTTATCAAGAGACTAATAGTACCAAGACTGCACCTCCGTGCTGATCCTATAGAGTCGATTATACTTTTTTTTAAATATAACAGTTTGAATAAAAAGATGCCAAATACTAAATAATTCCTTATAATCGCATAAATGTAATTTAAATATTTTAACTATCATTTGTTAAAAAATGCAACATTTGAATAATGCTGGTAAGAATAAACCTCATACTGTTCTTACTAAAATTCACCAATTAATTATCAATATAAATTATCAACTTTATACAAAAGCTCTGTTCTCCATATAAGAAGCATGGATGATACTTAGACCAGATCCAATTCTATTTCACGTAAAAGATTTTGAAGTAAAATTCAAGTACTTTAACATTTTATACTGATTGACAATTGAAACTGAAAATTAAGAATAAAGAAACTAATTTAATGGCAATGCCTTCGTAACATAATAGAGTAAGATTATGTTAATGTACTGGCTTGAAATTACAAGAAATTAGACAAAAATTATTATTTTAAAAAGATCAATAAAATATTGGTATTCCCGGTAGTCGTAATTTTATCTGACAGAAAAGTCCATAGCATAAAGAAAAATTCATAATTTTATAAAATAAATTCAGAATATTAGCGTCAAAAATGTGTAAATAAATATAAATCTAGGTTTAATTCTTTCCAAGAATACACCAATTTTAATGTTAAAATTTTTTACAACTAATGAATGATGTTTAAGCATTGGTAAGCGTATGAATTATTGAGAAACATTATTTTTTTTGACATATTTTAGTTTTTAGGCTTTTTTGGCATATTATGTGTACGCTTCATTTGAACATTTACGGAATTGGCAACTTTCATTTACTGCAACATGGATATAATATCCGAGTAATTCCGAAATACAAATATTGATAAACGATACTTTTCACATGAGCATAGAAAAAAATTGAAAATGAGTGAGATTGAGCATTTACTACTTTCATCCGGGTAATTGAGTCTATTTGACACTAGTCATAATTAGTATCAAAATCCGTCTTTAAGATTTCTCCCTTACGGTTCAATTATATTATACAGAAATATCGTATCAACAGTTATCAGATTTGTTAATATTGTTGCCTCATGCAGCAGTTCTGCAAAATTAGCATGTCAAAATCTAATAAATCATAAATTTTATGATTCGATGAGAGCATTTGGAGACTGTTAACGGCTATACAAGACGAGGCGTCATTCATATATGTATATTTAAATATAAACTGCTCTATAAGGACTCATTATTATATTAATTTTGTTTAAATGTTGCAGAAACAAAGCCTCATATGATATTTTGCCAACTATTCGCACACGCTCACAGAAATATCAATCAATTAGTATTGTTTGTTAAATTTGAAATCTTACAACTTATGAACAACGTGACATACAGTTGCCGCTCACAATGTGGAGGCAGCTGCGTCTCTTTCTATCTCATGTGACGCTTAGAGTTTGATGAAAAGGAGAGAGTGAGACGCAGAGCGGTTACATTACGAGCAGCAATTAATAGAACAGTAATGCATAATAGAGCTATAAGTTTCTCGCTATCTCCTTACGATTTATAGCACTAATATAAAGTAAAAAACGAATTGCGTTTCCATATCGGATATAGTTATATATTAGTAATGCACATTCTAGCGGCAAGTACGTAGTCGTGTACTACAATGACTGCCGCCGTATAATTGCAAACAGATAATAAACGTCCTGTGAATTATTAGATTCATCAATTCATTTTACACTTCTAGCAATGTGCGATTACGTGGCAGCTATGACACTGTATACTACAACCTCGTGATGATAATTCATATCTACAATATTCGTAGATTTAAAATAACCGTTAATGGCAGTCAAAGTGAAGGATGCTTGGAAGTGAGTTAATAAATATTACGTTCATTTCCGTCTACTCATTATAATAAATAGAAATAAATAAAACAAATTTGATTTTATGGAATGAAATGTTAATAAGATTATATTAAGATAACATTAATGAATATTAAATGTTAATAAGGTAACATGTTTTATTTTATAATATATATATTTTGTGTTATATTTATGTTTCATCTAACAAATCAAAATTAACAATAAAAATGGCATCCGAATACTTTGATGAATAAAAAGGAGGTAACCACTTTAATATCATTTTTCAATAACTACATTTAAATTTTTTTAAGGTGACTGGGGAGTGCAAACGGCCATTTTGAATTTCCAATCACGAAAATCGTAAATTACACGGAATTAATGCATTACCCTTATCGAACTGGAGTGCACACAGATTTGTGTAAGTTCCATAATTACTGAAACGGCACTTTCGTAAGATATAATTGCGAAATAAAGGAATGAAATGCATGCAAAATTTTGGCACGAGCATCTTTCACGTCAAAAAGTTGCATGCAACTCATACCTTCGTTTGCCAATTTTTCCGCATAAAAGTATCATGCAAGTAACAGTGCAGCTTGCAAAAATCTGCGTGCACTGCGTTTGCATGAGAATTTATTATTACATTCTTATAAATTACGATATTCCATTTTTAAGCTAGAAAGTACTCCCCAGTCCCCTTATCTTTAAAATAGTATTTCGACTTGTAAACGCATATTTTATGAATCAAATTCTTAAAAAATTTGCAATCATTGAACAATCATATATCTTTTGATGGAAGCCTCAGATTTTCAACTTCAAGAAAATCTGATTATACGTAATCAAATTATGTATAACAATTACCCAATAGAACATGATCGTATCCGTAATTGAATAGTGATCCACCCTTTCCAATATCCAGTTGAGGCCATGTTTAAGCAATCACATTACTGCTACCATTTAATATAGAACAAAATTCTAAATTCATGTAATTGAATGGTTTCTATCTTTAAACGAGTTCAATTTCTTCCCTATAATTTGTGAATGCAAGACTTGTTCACGTATTTATGATACATGGTGCAATTTGTAAATTTTTTTTTATTGAAACACCAATCTACTGCTGCAGTCAGTACTAATTAAGAACAATTCTAGATTAATGCAATGAATCGCGAAAACACTGCCCAAATTGTAGGACACTGAAAGCAAAACAAAAATTGAGTAAACGTTCAATTGTATAGAACGCGAAAAATGAGTATTCAAATACTTATTACGTTGCAAGCAAGTGCTGTTGTATTAAATGGATTATGATACGAATTGTATCATCAATATATGGAAATTGCAAAAAACAAGTTTGTAGTTATTCGTTTTACATAATATCTTAGTACTTTTTTTTACGCAACAAAATACTACATTGTTCCATTAAACAAATTTTTTATGTACACTGATGCAACTCAAAAACAATTCCGCCGTACTTCAACGGTCGAGCCTTGTCATTAATTGCGGAAGCCTCAGGAACCTTTATATCTAAAGGACTTTTTGTACTCTTTAATCCGTAAAACAAGCTCTCGAAGTAGAATTAATCTCATGCTGTGACAATAAGCTGCATGAAATCATTCAATTATGTCCTTCGAGATTTCCTCTTAACTCCAATAGCGAAAAAAAAAGCTGTCCATTTAATAATGTCTCCAGGTGCGTACATTATTCTGTATTTCGAAAATATTTATTGGACATAGTTTGAGAATACAGCAAGATTTTCCTTAGAGATGTCGATTCTTCCTGTGACTCTATCTTCTACTTCCTTTTGTTGTTTTAATCTTTTTCATGCAATACTTCATACTATGGTCATGTTCGTGGTTGAAAAAAAAACAACGTATGAGATATCTATGGAGTATAGATGAACAATATCATTAATATTAAGGAAATGTAATGTGAAATACTGGAAGCTGAGAAATATCTTCATGATTTATATATATGCTAATTACTTAGCTTGTTTCATATATGTTTTTATTTATTTGAAATGGCGCACAGGAAAAGACTCATAGAAAAATTAAATGACTGCCTAAAATAATATTAATATGAATTTTGAAAAAACGTTTATTACTTTTCAGACTGGGCTCCAGAACATCCAACAGCAGCGATGTCGAACTTGTAGTTTCGCCGTTTCTCACAGTTGAGCACTCTTAAGGCTCGTAATTCGGCAGTGCCCTTTTCCTTGTGGACGATTTCGAAGGGTGCCTCTCCATGATGCTTATTTGCAATTTTGAAGGAACATACTTTTGCACCCAAAGCACGAATTTGAGGCGTCACCTCTACCAACGTTTCATTCTCTTTTACTAATCCATGATATCCACTTTCTAAGCTGTCCAAATCTAAACGCGGAGCTAGAAGAAAAAAGTTACCTTTTTTACATGTTCATAACCAAGTAAATATTATTTAAAACTCAAGCCTAGTCAATAAATTCTTTTTATCTTAAACTTTGTGCAGCAAACTTATACTAGTTATATAGTATTAGTAAAATGTATAAAAAATAATCATATATGACTCATACGAGTCAGTTACTGAGAATAGATTATTTCAAGCCTCCATATACTATGTATATAACCTATAGCTCTACTTTGATAGGCTTCTAATTTGTAATGTACAAGCAACAAATATTTTAAACAAACTATTTTTAATTTATAGGGACTCTCCAGTAAAACAAAGATAATATGGACCTTTAGTTTTGAAATTAAAATTATCCTACATGAATAAATGCAGTAACATTTTCTGAGCCATATAAAAAGCAATTAAAGTAGAAGAAAATTCTGCAATTATTAACAAAATTATTTAGATTTGAATGAAGAATTTCATACACTCTCATTACTTATCCATTTTGGCAAATTAGATTTTTCATAGTTAATGTACTTTGAAAAAATTAATAATACAAAACCCCAGTTGAAAATTTTAATGATAGGCATAAAAGACTCCAAATCAAACAAATCTATATAAATCTTTGAAATTGATCTATACCTATTATAATAATAATAATGATTTAGTTTTACTAAACTTATTAAAGAATACAATACTAAAGATGTCTAATTTTAATATAGAAACTATAAAATGCAAAGATTTAATGGAAAATACAAGATTATTGATATCGTTGGACTTGAAAAATCACTTTAAATCACATCGTACATTAATTGTCTTATATATAAAACCTTGAAGAATATGTAACTGATTTCACAGCGTAACAATACAATCCTTATTTCAGAAATAAACTATATTGACTAATTCTATTCTCACATGCGGAACAAAATACAATCAATAAAACCAATAATTTTGTGACAATGAACTTGAACAATGGGTTTTACTATAATTATCATCCAACATAAATGATTCCTTACACGACAGACAAATGTATTGGACTAAATATGGAAAGTCTTCTCATACTATATAGATTATAGAAAAGCATATCTTGAAATCTGATATTGAATAATAATAATAATATCTAAGATGATTATTGAAACTATTTGAACTATTGGGTTGGCAACTAAATGATTGCGGATTTTCTCAGTAGGTAATATTGAAAAAATCCGCAATCATTTAGTTGCCAACCCAATATAATCTTTAACCTTCAAAGAATAAAGAGATTTTACTAATGGACTAAGCTTCATATTATCCTATAGAAAAATTATTGTATGATATAAAAAAACAAAATGACATAATTAAAAAATAGAACATAAAATATATCAAAGGGAGACCAAGTAATATGTAAATCAATGAAAAGCTAAAAAAAAGATTAAAGGTAAAAAATATTGAAGGTAAAAAACAGTACAAGAAAAAGAATAAATATATATAATAGTTTCAAATAAACTGAAATTTAAGGTGATAATTGACATTTCTCTAAATGTCAATGATTATCCATTGTGTGTCGGAATTCTACCATAGCAAACTAAATTGATAATCTTTAGCGTCAAGTATATCCGTAAGAGGTAAAATAATCGATTCGCCATAACGCAGGTGCCCTTGGCATAAAAAAATCGCATCTGCACCATAACTGAAGTTTATTTAACTCTGTTCAATAAAAAAATAGTTTTTACTCGAATATTTCATCAAAATAGTTGTCTATTATAACTAAGAGACGCTTTGTAGAGTTACGAAGATAAAGCGGAATACGGCGAATAGAAAGATTAAATCACCTCCATGATTGTCGAAGGAGGTCGGCACGGTTGGTTCGGCCGCCACACAACCTAAGAAAATCAGAACAATTGCCGTCCCGACGAAATCCATGATTGTTCCCAGGAAACTTGTTTAGAATTCCTTGAGAATTTAACTAGTAGAACACACTCGCGAACAGAAGAAATCAGATGTGGAGCATTATCGTGGAGCTTGCGACACCACGCACTGCAATCGCGAAGTCAATATTTGAGTGTATATCGATTCGCTATAGTTCAGACACTCGACCACGCTCAGCGCTGTTGTCGCTACAAAGCATTAAATCGAAATCCTTTTGAGTTCAATTTATATATCGTTCGTCTATCCATTATCCTCATATATATATATATATATATATAAGCACACAATATATAGGTTTTATTATTCGAGAATTAAAATACTTTTAGAAATAATTTACGAATTTCGCCGAATGCAAGTTAATTTAAACAATTGACCACCTGCAGCCTCTTTTTCTTCTTCTTTTCTTCTCTTTTTTCATTAATCATTATTTTTTTAAATGCGTAAACAAATCATTACATGCTTTATTTCCTTGTGTTGCAAATAATGTATTTCTGTACGAACCCTTTGAGCGGCACGAAGACTACCCCCAACCCTGCTAAAAAGAGAAAGATTAAAATGCTATTTGATTTTTATGAGTCAGTACTTGCGGTTTTTTTGAGTCGCTGAATATGAATTTGGGGTAGAAATGTCGAAATTCAAAATGATAGATTCTAAATATGGTGAGCCAAAATTTTGAAAAAATTTTAAGAAATAATTTTTTGAGAATAGTCACACACATATAGTTGCTAGTGTGAAATTAAATTTCAAAATTTGTATTCACCGACCCGAAAATCTAATAGACTTGTTTTATAGAAATTTGCCAATTTAATTTTTTTTAATTTTGATGGATATATTGGATCCGCCATTTTGAGTTTTGCAATTTTTATCCCCAATTCGTATTCAGCAAACCGAAAAATCTCTAAATACCAAGTTTCATGAATATCTTGTCAAATGGAGAAGAATAAAAACAATGTACGCCATATCGTAGTCTATGGCTGTTTCCACCGTGCAGAGTTGAAACAGAGTTAACCAATCAAAAACGAGATTTGAGCGGAATGAACTAACTTGATTGGTTAACTCCATTTCAACCCTGCACGGTGGAAACATACGCTATGAAATGTGATTGGAAATAAGGGTCCCTCAAAAGTTGGGGGCCCTTCATGGAGGGAAATCTCACCCTCAAGTTGAGGGCCGACTATGCATATGTTTCCACCGTGCAGGGTTGAAATAGAGTTAACCAATCAAGTTAGTTCATTCCGCTCAAATCTCGTTTT
>JARQST010000689.1:0-194297 GCA_030142225.1 Pachycephus smyrnensis
AAAACGGCGAAATACGTGTTGTCCAGAATCGTTTCCAGTATCTGCCAGTAACGGGTGTGAAAGTTATTCTGGATCACAACATAGAGAACGCGAAGTAGCATATAAGAGTAATAGAGAGATGTATGATAGGAGATATCGCGATATTTCACAGTTTCCTTATAATGGCATACTAAACCACTACCCACCGCGTTAAGCACGTGTGTCCATACCCGGAAATACATACATCCGTAATTCCAGTGGGATCGATGTTTTTAATCAGGAAGATGTCTGTCCGCATGATAGCTCGCGGCCGGAAGCCCCTTTCCCACCTCTCTATCCTTTCGGGCCTCTCCGATACGTATAGTATACTAGGTATGCCTATCCAAAGAGCCATCCCTTATACGAAAGATATACACCACTATCCCCCTGTGGGTATGATTATTAAAAGTAAAAAATAAGGGAAACGATTCCGAGTCCACGGAAGACTACAGGAGACTAAAAAGGATGAGGGGGGAGGGGGAGGGGGGGGGTAGTAGTGGTACGAGGATGATAGTGGGAGTAACTAGAATGGAAGTTGCTAAGGTAGAAGATAAACGATGGCCTGAGAGGTAGAAAGGAATAGGGAGTTAGATATGTCCTGTGGAGATCTTTCCGCTTATTGCCTAAGGTCTTTCCTCGTGTAGATTCCAGGAATTTTATTCTCATCCCACAGCATCCCGTCTCTACATCATCCCCAGTCAAACAGTACTGGCTCGCTGAGAGATATCCTGAAAGGTAAGGATTCCTTCGGAAAGCATCCCTTAGCAAAGTCCTTTTCGTCTCTCGCCAAACTCCCCTTATCCTCTGTCGTGAGATTGTCCTTTTGTGAGGAAGAGATCGTTTATCCTGTTCCTTTTTCCGTGAACGTGCTCGCTTGATACTTTCACGTGATCCTTCTCTTGGATCAGTCGAAGAATTTTTCGGAATAACTGATCCAAAATCGAAAATCAGGTTCATTCGATTTTCTTAGATAATTTAATTTTTAATATAATATTGAATAATAATATTCAATCTTTGAGCTTCACTTTGCTACTTGTATATTCGATTCTATTCTGGGATCCTTATTCTTGTTTATGATATCGGCGACCCTTGTAATGAAAAAAAATAGGGAAAGAAGAAAGGAATGAAATTATATTCGTCTCCCCTCCTGGGAATTGCTATAATGATATTGTCACCTGGTTTACGCCCGCTCCAGGAACCCCTATTTCCATTTACATATGCTTCCTCGAAAGGATTTCATTACTCCACTTGTCCTCGAAAAGGGCACTTTCACGCGAATACAATTTCCCGTGGGGGATGCTTTCGGGATATCCTGTCGAATACACTTGAATACTTTCCGGATTAGTGCGCGGTAACCCTTATAATTAGTAGCGGACCCTCACTTGCCGGTTATATTACCAGGAATGCTGTGTCGTACGACAGTTGACACGCGTGTTTGTTAAAACACGTGCTCTCGGGCAGATGAAAAAATAGGATTAAATTGTGCGAGAGAACCTGAAAATCCCCCTTAATTAATAGCGCTAATTACTCGTTATTACCAAGCTACCCCTTAGAGATTACTCTCACCGCGAGAGACTCCAAGCCTATTTGAGAAACTCACACGCACCCCAGAAAAGGGTGGCAATTAAATCAGTCGAATGTACAATGCAAAAAAAAGCCGACTAAGGGTTAAAAGACACTCATTACTGTCATATCCTCCATTATATCAACACAAATAAGAAACTGACGCCATAGCTAATAAACACCGTCGAAAAGCAACCCCTCCCTGTAATACAAAGGGAGTATCAATAATACATGAAACAAATGAGCGTATCCCGTAAGCTAAAATAATTTTCTCCGAGATCCTCCCTTCTGGATATGTGACCAGTAAATCCTAGGGGAGTCCTTCCCACCACCTAATACCCATGAAGCAGGTCTTCCTCATCCCTTTCGAAAATAGCAGATGCCTTTCTTCCTGGTGGCAGATTGCGCAAGTAATCGCGTTAGGCGATGTCGCTAATGAGAGGGGTTATCCCAAAGGGTTGTGTTACCCCCAGTAACTTCTCTATGTACACATCCACATAGGCATATATATATACATACGTAGAACATAGGAAAGGTCGAGACCTGATTTAAATCCTAGTGAATGGCGCGGCTAAAGGTGTGCATCGAAATTTTCAGACGATCGTCCTACTAGTAGACTTGGTTGCTTCGGCTTGGCAGGTGGGGGAAGTTTGAAGTAATAAGGGTGGTTGGGTTAATGCGGGATGCATAGAGGGTGCGAGTAGGTTTAGCCCGAGAACGCTTCTTGCAAGAATAAGAGAACAGGATCGCTGGGGATGTCCCGGGATTCTGTCCTCTATCGATCTCCGGGTATATAGACACTAACTTGTGCCCTCCGCAGGCCGTGCTATGTATCCAGTATATACATGGCGATTCAGCCAGTGTATACGTATACACGTGGTATTATACCTTTCTGTGTGGCTAAAGTCACCTGGTTGATTTCGAGTTCGTACATAACCTATACAGATTCCTTATGGACTTTCTGTCTCTCTCTCGTTCACTCACTCGTGTTTACTCCTGTATATCTCTGTTTTGCTATCTACGATATACACCCACGTGTAGACCCATATGTACAAGCGCTGCTATGTATACATACGTGGACATGTAAATTCGTACTCCATTATGCTATGTGTTTACATACATTGCGTAGAGTATATGTAAACCAACTTGGCGTAAACCTACGATGGTCCTTTCTGCGTTTACAGCTACTATTCACACTATCCCTTACGTCCTGCTAAACATCCTCTTTTGAATATGTTCCGGATGTCTATTTCCTACAGTCGGACATAGCTACTTCGCGTTGATCCCTTTATGATGAGAATGAATTGAGACGAATGGATTTCTTGTCGTCTCTACCTTGGAGCATTTATTTTTTTGACAATCCGTATTCCACGAATTTTTGCCTTTCTAGAATCTTGATACTGTTCACATAATATTTGTATTTTATTTCTTCGGGTATAATACGACATTTGATCGACGTGATAGATTATCGATGTCGAAACATTTTTGCTATCTCATTTTTCTTTATTTTTTTATTTCTTTAATGTTTCTTGCTTTTTTATTCTTGCTTTTGTTTCATCCCCTGGTAAACATATGGATAGGCTTACCTCCTGTTAATGGAGCCGTACCCCATGATGGGTATTGGTTTTTATTTAATATTCTACCATTAAGGGTAGGGGGTTGGCATACCAAAGGGGATCGTATAATTTATATAGTAACATGGTATATTCAGCTGCTATCCTAAGAAAAGCTTTTGGTCCTGATAGTGAGGGTAGCTGTAGGAGAGTCTGTTGAAATGAGCTGAAGATTAAGAAATCCAGCTCAACCCTCACGAACCCTTCTGTCCAACTATCTAGTACACAGTGTGCAGTCTATACATATATCAACCCTTAGCGAACCTCCCATGGATTTACTTACGGTTCACTGCTCGCTGATTCGTTCGAGCAACAGGCAACTTCCTTAAGCCTTTTCGACTCGTAATCTTCTCCTTTGAGAAAATACTTATTTACTCTCTCTCGCCTTTCTTCATCCCCTATTTTTTTATTTTCATTCACGTCACTCGTTCTCTTTCCTTTCTCTTTATTTCTCATATTCCTCCTTTTACCTAAAATGGAAGGAGACCATGCGTCTTAGGCCCAGACCAGTTCGTAGAACGTGTTTAGACTATAGACGCAGGAGACGCCGCCGATAGGCACGTGTTCTCTAGAATACACAAACTCGAGGGAGCGCTCTCCCTCTCTCTCTCGCTGTCTCTCTCTCTCTCTCTCTCTGAGATTCTTCAAATATCAATTTTCCTATAGGATCTCCAAGGTAAATACGCATTGTGCGTAAAAGAGAGTGAAAAACGGAGGGCGAAGAGAAACGATAGAGATAAAAAAGATCATGGCGAAAAAGAAAAAAAAAGAATACTGCCTAGAAAACGTAAGGTAAGAGAAGAAGAAGTCTCTCGATAATACTTTGCCGTGAGCTCGGAAGGAGTTCTTGTCGTGTAAAAGTACCGAAACTTTCCGAGCTTCGTCCCGTTTCTTCTTTTTATCCTATCTTTTTTTTTGCCGTCTGCTTCTATTTTTTTCTCTGTTTTTATTTCATCGATTTTTCCTGCCTAAGAAGTTGCTGCTATTGGGAACAGTAACGACAGATAAGTACGTACGTATGTACAGTATTTACTGAGTGCCGAAAAGAGAAATATAGTTTAAGTGAATGAGCAGAAGAGAGATAGCGAGGAATAAGAAGATCGAAGGAAAATGTGGCAAGGCAGGAATACTCACCAATCCCGAATGA
Source organism: Pachycephus smyrnensis (assembly GCA_030142225.1). Taxonomy (NCBI): domain Eukaryota; kingdom Metazoa; phylum Arthropoda; class Insecta; order Hymenoptera; family Cephidae; genus Pachycephus; species Pachycephus smyrnensis. The sequence goes on from JARQST010000689.1 coordinate 4,342, forward strand.
ATGCAAAAATACAACCAGAAGCCTGTAATATTTCACCATCGTGGTAAATTCATCGCAAGAGAGTAGGTAAACTGGGTAACGATCTAAAGGGGAGAATCGTGATCGCCCTAAAGCTCCCATTAACCTAATTGCGCAAAAATCGCATTCTCCCCTGTCCATAGTCCAGAGGAGAATTTAAGGGTGGCTCAGGTAAAAGAAATAATAAAAATGAAAGGCGCAGGACGAGGAGAACCAGGAGGCAGAAGCAAGAGGGACGATAAAAAGACGAAACAGGGGCAACCGGGGTAGGTAAAGCTACAGTCCATCTCGTGCAACGTAAGAACCATTCTTTATTGCATCGCGTCGAGTAAAGTCGTCTCGTGGAATATAAACCCGAGAATTTTACGGGGATCGACATAAAAATCTCGACTGTTCTGATGAGAAAATCATCGCACATTCAAATAGCAAAGATTCCCTGACCTAATAAGACCTTATAATATGGTATAATGTGGTTCTCGAGTCTTAATAGCATTATAACAATGCCACTTAATTAAAATCCTGCGTATAAAATCAAGTTAGTATAATATCTATACATTTTGAATGAATGGCTGTAGTGTATATATTTGTATATATATAATATATATACATAGCAAAACAATCTCATCCTGCAAATTCCTGGCGAACGTGTACAATGTGTTTCCTTTATGCTTTCTTACAATGCTAGTTCTCGTTTACTCAAAAATTTTTTTTTCTTTACTGCATTTTTTGGTTTCTACCTCTCTCTCTCTCTCTCTCCTCGAAGTCTGGAGCCATTCCAAGGAAGTTGTTGTTGCCAAAAGTAATTCTTATACACCGGCATACTGTTGCACTACCTTTGACCATTCCTTCGGGAAGCTTCTTTGAATGTGGGAAAGCACCTTTTTAATCTGTCTCGTTTCTTCAGGACTACATTGCGGGCAGGAGCCTCTTAGCACCAATGGAGCTAGACCTGCGAGTGAAAGAGGAACAGATTAGAAAAGGATAAGTTATCGAATTCCCTAAAATCCGGTTTTGGCTCTGAAATTTTTCAGAGAAGAGTCAGCCAGGTATCTAGGAAAAGGATATATATAACGAGTTGATGGTCACTGTGTGTGACCAAGATCGGACTACTAGACGTGGATACAGAGCAACTGTTTAACAAAAACATATACGAAATGGGAAAATTTACTTTTCAAACGGCGACCAACAGGATCGCATGGTGCTTCTCCCAAGGCACACTTAAGCTGTCTTCTCAAGTATCGCTCGTCGCTCAGTGCCATATTAAGCTGTTCGTCTGAAACGCGTGGTTTCCTTGGCTCCTCTGCATTTTGCCCTGCTACGGTATAAACTATCAGACACAGGAGACCGATCTGAAACAGAATAAATTTTCCGTATTTTATATGCAAGAAAAAGGTAAAAATATAGGGAGAGAAATAACGCAGAAAAAGGGTGCTACAGTATGTTCATACATATGTATGAATAGGATATTTCAGGACCGCTGAACCGTCGTGGCTCATTTGAGATTTTTCTTACTTTCCTTCTGATGAGGGTTCGTACATAAATACAGCAAAATAAGGAATTTTTCCCTGAAAAAGAAAAAATCTACGGTGAAAGCGATTGGACTGAACCAGGTTTCCCGCGACACGTGCTGGCAGTAAAAGAAGACAAATAAAAAAAATGGTTTATCGGCAATGAAGTTAATTCCCAGGGTTTGGTATGTCGTGTAGCTTTTCGCAAGCGGGTACTGCCGGTTACATTCACAATGACGAAAGTCACACGCGACTCTGTGGTCTAAAGCCCGGCTCGGATAGTTTTCATTGCTGCTAGAGTCGGCCAACGTAATTTATAATGGAGCTATTGTGGCGCTGTAAGGCCATGCAAAAAGGAACACGGGAGAGCCGGGTTGTAACTTTAATGCGCGTTTCGAAGTGGATGGACTTCTTTGATGCCTTTTGTTCAAAAGATAATGGAAGTACGATATTTATTATAAGGAATAAAGAAAGAGAAGGAAAGGTCCGTTGAAAAAAAAAGAATTGAAATTAAATTCACGACGGACAACCCAATACCGGTAATCGGGTCAATGGCGAAACATTATTCGGTTACAGAATAGAATTTTCTCAGTAGAAACTTCTAGAGTTCTTTGCCAAATAGAATTTAATGGCGTATATCGAATTTTCATCCTTGCCCAAGTCCCCGTGAGTAAAGTACCAATAAAGGTAACGAAGTACCAAATAAAATAGATATTATAGTCCAAGAAGGAGGTACACAGTTATAGTTAATTATGAGTCCAATACGAGTACCCTATTAAATGTATCATAAAGAGATCACTCGATTCCCTATAAAGAAGTTTAAAAAGTAAGACAATATTTCTCCAACTTCATCAAGTACTAATTTTTATTTTATGTAACGCGTTATGTCTACCTTTATAATTTATATCATTTGACGAGCCTCATTCATCGAATTACCCAAAGCCTCAATAACATCATTTTAATAGCATCATATCATTTACCTAGCTTTTATACCGTTCTTCATTCATACTCGTAATAGCTTGTGTTCAACGCAATGGCACTCTTACTCTGACTCTACATATAACATTTAAGAGCTATTGATACTTTTTTGTAACATTTTTATAACACATTTCTCAACATGCACGCAATAGAAAATACGAAGAGTGTCCCGCACTTGTTGCATGTCACTCACCTTGATTAGAGTCATGGTGAAAGTTGAGTATCCGTAGCGAAGAATGCAATGCAATTCCCAATTGAGAAGTTCTTTTCCTTTTTTTTTATTCTTGATCCCGATTGATATTGATGATTCCAGCAAATAAAAATGTATTTCGTTCTACGTATTCCTTGGATTTTTTTTCAAGTGACCTTACTTCAAGTATATCTTCTGGATTTTTCCAAGTGTTTTACTGATTTTGTTTTTCTTCTAATCCTCTGCAGTACTTCAGAGACGTTCCTTGCGGCTCGAAATCTGCCAACGCACTGACTGGAGTGGCTCCCACGGCTTTACGTCCCTTCCTTTACTCGACAGTAAATACGAAAGTGAGTCTACAGTCGACATAATTTATAGAGACCGTCGTACCACGACACTATACATACCTACTGGTATAGACACTGTAGTATACTTAAAGACCTGCGAGGAGTATGCGCCTTGTATCTTTTTCTTTTCTCTTCACTCGAATAAACTTTTCTTTATCTCGATTTCCTGCCTGCTTCAGGTATCAGCAGGTAGTTGGAAGATTCTTCGAACTCTGGGAGAGTTTTGTGTTTGATGATTGCTATGTTCAGATTGAAAAGGTACAGCAGTGGAGAAAGAAGCGGGATGCTAAAAGGAAATGGGAAAATACCAATAGACTGGCAAGTTGCCACTTTGCTGATTTGGCAGTATACTCACGATCTTCAAGGAGTGACAAATAATTTTTAATGCCGGGTAGTAACGGAAACGTAGATCTCCCGTTTGAGTAAATGAAGCATAGTTCTTTTGGAAATATGACAAAATTATCATGGGGATCGTGTCTTCGATATTTATCAAAATAAATATCCAGAATGAGAAATCCTTTGGAAACTACTGTATCGTAAATTAAGATCCTCTTATTGAATAGAGTAAAAATCAATATAAAAAAATGTAGTAATTATTTGTAAAAGCTTGTACAGGTTTTACCAGAACTTTCTCGCTCTTCTTTACTTTTTGTTATACTTAATTGGCACATTCATTAATACTCGTTTCATTTCCGTTCAGTACTCGCGGTGACGTAGAATGCAGCTTCTGTCACTACGGAAGCAAGGTGAAAGTTCACGCAATCTCATCCAAGAGAAAGCAAGAAAGTACAGGAATCCACGTCGCGTGAAAGAATCTACGACGCTGCGTCATACGGTAAGAAAAACCGATAAGAATGATAATCCATTATTTCTCATAGTTAACCCTGTATCACAATCATACCTATATACGACTAAGCTTATCGATCTACTAACAGCACTATGTGTATTACGCTATAACGCGGTAACCTATCTTCCAGTCTTTTATTCGCTCGAACGATCATTATTTCCAGTCCTGTGAGCAGTATCGCTCAATCGAGTGTTTCGAAGTCTCTTTGTGTCGTAGCCAATCGCCGATTAACGTATCCTTTCGATTAAATTGCACGTAGCGTCCTGCGGAAAGGAGGGGACCAAGGGGGACCAAAATCAGAGGCCCAAAAGGCGAACGTCCATGAAGGCACGATTCAAGTAAAATGACAGACTTTGACTTACGATATATGAAAGATCGTTGCAAAAAATTGATTGTGCCATGAAAATGGACGGTGAACGTAGCTGAAAAAAATATATATCTATTGAAAAAGCTGTGACAAAATAACGAGAACGACGTTAGATTCACGGGAACGTGTATGAAACTGCTTTTTCGCAAGAAGTCCTTCGCGAAGTCACGTACACAAGGCATGATCCATCAGGTTACCTTATCTATCTCTCTTGTTCTATTTGGTAGCATTAATGCCTGTCTCCTTTAACACCCCTACCGGAATGCTCGTTTGTAATTTGTGCAAATCGCTAGTTTCTTATTCGAAACACGCGTGTATGCATACACGTAGTAGTGCTGGTTGTAGCAGTAGAACGTACAGTGATGGTAGTAGAGGTTGCGGTACATCAGAGAAGGGAAACTCCCAATTGATTCCTTGAAAATTTGGTGTTTTGTTGTTTCACTGGCATTTCAATGTTTGCCAAATCCATTTCGAAGACGACGCACGTTCGAATTGCCACATCGTGTCGGTCTTACCTCCTTGTTGCTTCCTTTTTGTTTGACTTTTACGGTGCATCTTTTGACCCTTTTTCTGTAGTTTCTTGCAAAACTGTTCCACGTATCCCATGTCACGTACTTTCATTCGCGAGACCTATTTTCGTGGTTAACGATTTTTCTACAGTGACAATTCGCCCTATTGTACGGGATATGGATTGTTGGCACTTCGAAATAACATGGGTCCCAAGTGGCTTTTCCTGTTCCTCAATTGGGACTTTACAATGGCCAGTTTAGGGACTCCTCGACAATTATTTAACTTTTAAAACGTCCATTGCCGCTGCGTATTATCATTAGGAAGGAATCTACATTACTTACTGTCTGCTTACAACGTTTGGTAATTAATTTTGTGGTTTGTAGTTGCTAAAACTAACCATAGATGGCGATACCGTACTATTCTAACGCGAGGGCGCTGTTCGTAAACAGTAACTAAAAACAAATCGATTTATAATAAATTATTATTCTTATACTTCAGAATGAAGTAGTTCTGCGGATAAATCCATAACTTGGCATTGAACGCTACAAAATCTTGTTGCTTTATTTTTCAGTACCATTTGACCATTTTTTAACAGAAAATTCTCGGAAGTCACAGTTGTAGCAAATACGTAGTCGTAAAGTACCAATGAGTTTTTTTGTAATTAAATATCCGTTCATTGGCCTCGGGTCTGTTTCATTTATCAGTAATACGGTTTTTATTAACTGCAACAGATATTCCAGTGACCACGAAATGACTATTAATGGTTTAGATGCTATCCTATAGATCATGCCAGTAAAGAGCATGAGAAAAATTTACCCTACGTTCAATCTCCCCTGCCTCATCATTTCGAATCTAAACAACCTATAAGATCACCCTTAACCAATCTGATCTTCGAAAAAGCCATCTGCATCCCGATACAGGGGACAGCCGCATATCACATTGGAGTACAACAGAGGTTAGGTTATAGGAATGCAGCGACAGCAGCGCCATCTGGACAAAGTAAAAGGTATCGAAAAGAGACCAACACACAGAGGAAAAGACGAGCGCAGGGACACGCGTATCGCGCGACAATGGCGACCTGAAAGGCTGGCGTGCATTTACCCAACAAGTTTCCCGTAGGGACATAAGGGAATATCGGTGAAGTATTCCGTGGAGATCCAGCAGTGAGTCCATTTACGAAATATGTGAGTGACGTATGGTTACGGAAGAGGCCGAGTTAAGAGTTCGCGCTCACGAGAAAACTGGGCCCCTTCGCGCGACAGCAATCGCGCTGTGTTGGTTCCCTGCCGAAAAAAAAAACAGTGTAGCGTTTATTATGTCTACCGTTCTATGCTGCCGGCTATAATGCCTTGGTGAGTTTTGGAACTTCTTCAAAAGTTGCGTGATTAAGAATATTTTGTGGATACCATAAATATGAACGCGGCGCCATCGGCGTGCCTGTGGCGGACGTGTGGATAATTTATGCGGGATCGACGTAAAAATCTGTAGGTTAGGTTGGTGTCTCTACTCTCTACTCGCTTCCAGAGATTTTTCTTTCCTTTTTCGTCAATCCACCCTGTTTCTTCATGAAATTTGTATCGTTCTCTATTACACTTGCGACGTCGGAGTTCTTCTTTGCTTTTCCTGTTATTCCTTTCCGGTTATTTATTTATGAACGTATGTATAAATACATTTGGATCCCTCGTACTTACAGGCATACGCACATATTCATGTGTGGCTCTGTGTGTATAAATAATGTCATCGGATTTAACACACTCGGTTCTTCGATATCTTTTACGGGAAATTTTATGGGAATTTAGATTTCACGAAATTTGGAAATACGTCGATCATGGATTTTCTGCTTACTTTGAGTTTATACTGATATTCATTTTTTATACAAGTCCATTATTTTATTAAATTGTACATAAAGGTATTATGTAGTACATGAATATAATTGACATTCATTATTTTTATGAGTTATTTTCATGGGATTATATTGTATGTTATTGTGGTAATATATTATGCTGTGGTACAATGTTGATGCTATAAGAATATATAATTGAGCGATATGTAATTGTTGAATATTTCTAGTATGTGCATATTAATGAAAATCAAATTTGTTTGGGATATAGTTCTAGGGTACTAAGATAATATTGGAAGCCATCGTGGTACTCCCAAGGCATGATAAAATAAGGGAAGAGAGAGGAGGAGATGAGCCACAATATCGCAGGCATGCCACCCTTTGCAAGGATGCCGCTTGGGGGTATGGGTATGGGGGTAGGCATGGGGTCTAATGCCCCACACCCAGAGCCCACAGCTCACCCCCATCCTCCACCACCACCTCCTGCTGGGGCTAATCCCAAGAAGAAGAGACGTACAAATGCAAATGTCTCGCAACCACCTCCTCAGCAACCCCCAACTGTACAGGTAATATTATAAAGTATTTCAACTGCTTACAGAAAATCAATGGTGATTTCATTTCAGGACTTGTTACCTCCTCCATTAACTGGTTACGGAGATACGATAGTTGCAAGTAATCCATTTGACGATACTCCACCGCAAAGTACCCAAAGCCCTATGATGCATGGGGGACCACCTCACATACATCCACATCACCCTCACCACATGGGAGGTCCTCCCATGAGAGGAATGAGTCCCCTAGCCTCTATAGGAGGCATGAGCCCTATGATTCCTCATAATATGGGAGGCATGAGTCCTATGGGTAATTCTCCGATGGGTAACCATATGAACCATATGGGAGGAATGTCACCTATGAATCACGCGCCAATGGGCGGTATGAGTCCCATGAATAATATGGGTCCCAATATGCCACCAGGACCCATGAATTCTATGAACAATCACATGAATATGAGTCACATGGGAAATTCCCAATTAAGTGGGCCACCTATGGGCAGTCCCATGAACAGTATGAACAGTGGGCCCATGGGAAGTCCTATGAACAATATGGGTCATAGTATGGGAAGTCCAATGGGTGGACCTCTTGGTTCGCCTATGAACAGCATGGGTGGTTCAAATCATATGGCAAATGGCCCAATGAACATGAACAACATGAACAGTCACTTGCCGCCGAATAGTCCATTAAACGGTCCCCCAATGAACAACGTCAACAGTCCACTAGGACATAATGGGCCCCAACCACATCCCACCCATATGGGAAACAATCTTAGCAATCTCGGAAGACCCATGAACGGACCCATGACGTCAATGGGTTCCATGCCGTCGAATAACATGAATATGTCAGGACCGAACCAAATGAATAACATGAACATGCCGGGCCCACCGATGAACAACATGTCCAACATGAATATCAGTCATCACAACCAAATGGGACATATAGGAGGCCCAATGGGTCCCATGTCCAGCAATATGTCCGGCGGACCACCAATGGGACATCCTATAAATATGGGAGGATCCATGCCACCACATGGTTTCCAAGGGCCACCAGGAATGGGCCCAAAGCCCATGCCAGTGTCAGCAGGAAAGGTAGCGTCGCAATTAAAATCGTGAATTTCTTGAAAGTATAACTAATAAAAACCAGCCTTAATATCGTGAATTTATTTCTCTCAGATTTATCCCCCGGACCAGCCGATGGTTTTCAACCCTCAAAATCCTAACGCCCCTCCAATCTATCCTTGTGGAGTCTGTCACAAGGAAGTCCACGACAACGACCAAGCGATCCTCTGCGAATCCGGTTGTAACTTCTGGTTCCATAGGTAAGTTCTATAACATCCATCGAAAATGGAATTGAGACACCTGATCTTGATATGGTAATCTTTCTTACATAAAGTGAGCTTGATCTTCATCTATTTTTTTCAGAGGATGCACTGGTCTCTCCGAGGCCGCATACCAACTCTTAACGCAAGAAGTTTACGCGGAGTGGGTGTGCGATAAGTGTTTGCAATCAAAAAACATACCCCTGGTGAAATTCAAGCCATAACACTTCTTGGAACGTCGTCCTCGCGGCGTACGTGTTACACTTTGTTAACGTTTATCACAGTTCTCATCTTGACCAGCATACCTACAAACCACGAAACCCCAAGGACCATTAAAATTCACGTCGATTTATAATAAATCCCGGTTCTATCCGGGCACTTTTACGCACACACACCAAATGGACGGACCTGAATAATCAAGATACAAATAGAACACACATTATACACGTTACGGACACTACATGCTGTTTGTTGATAACTTTCTAGCTTTAACTTGTTGAGAAATTAGGGTATCGTTACGAGGCCGAGTGAAAGAGAAATACGTGATTTTTTTTGGAAAAAGAGTGATAAACCAGAAGAGATGCAGAATGAAGATCTCCTATTTCTCACTTGCCAATCGTGTATAGATTCTCATTCCTTACTTGTTTATCGTAAGGAATCGCGGCTATACAGCACGAGTAGGTATAAAAACGCAAGAACGAAGAATTCCTCTGCGAATTAAGATTCGCCGATGAATATATTAACAGAGAACAAGGAGAATACTTCAAAATTTTTAATCTACTCCTTATTGGAACTTTTTTTGTTCACGGTTTTACAAGTAATCGTATCATTCGGGAGCGATTGAATCGTGTGTTGCTTTTATTTATAGTGTATCGTTCGTTTTTTTCTTCATGGAAATATGGTCAGAATACGTTTTTCATGAAAGAAAAAGAAATTAGATTTTTTCAGTACGGAACGGGTGAATAATCCCATTCGCAGGATACTTTATTATATTTCATTCGATTTGAGCAGTATATGTATTTATAATTTATACAAATATATAATTATATTTTATTTTGTTTTTTCTTTGTATGGGAAACTGTTATCGACCATCGAGCCATGAAGAGAAGAAGTAGAACGCGAGAGAAAAAAAGATTAGGGTAATACAAAAGAAACGAGGTGGAGAAGGACGCATAATGAACGAACATTAACAAAACAAGAAAAAAAATCCCGTCGGCAGCTAATTATGAAATTAAGGTGTCCGCGGTTTGTATAGTTTTTTTATATATATGAATATATAGATATATATAAAAATATATATAAAGAACATAGCCATTTTATCGTTTTAAACTTGACTAGGAATTATTCTTTCTCTCTTTACTTCTTACGTTTTAGTCGTATTTCTGATTTCTCTCTTAAAACGGACATAAACAAATTTTCACGCGTGCACGCGTAATGACACGAAATTTCACACTGCATAATGCTCATTACTAGTATTACAACGAATAGATTATTATCGCCACCTCTTTCTTTTTGTCCTTTCTTGGATTTCGTCATTGCACCCCTTTTGCTCGAGTGAACGAAAGTACAGAAAGAAAGCCAGAAAGTGTCAAAGGCTCTCGACTGTTTCGACAAGAATAATAGAGGTGTTAAAGAAAAGATCGCAATGAAGGATAAATGAATGAAAACAAAAAAAAATTAAGAGAATCGAAAGGGCATTCTTCGCTAATAATCATTAAGTCAAGTGTATCTTACGAAAAATCCAAGGAAGAGGAAACCACACGAATAGAAAGATGAAGATGAAGAACACGCGAAAGAAGAAAAGAAAATACTGTCATTATTGTATCTTTATGTACATATTTTAATTAGCGAGCGGTTTTATTTTTTTGGTACATCGGATCCAACGGAAAATCTTTATTCCGTTTGAGTGATCGGTGTTGCGATGTCTTCTTGAAGACGAATTCTAAGCGACAAGCGAAGAGGGTAAAGAAAAACAAAAGTAGACGCAAACGAATGGAAAACACTTGAATAAAAAGAAAATGCGAAAGAGAGAGAAAGCGGAGAAACTTTGTAAATAGGAACTATCGATCGTCGATTAGATGCGATTTGTTGGGTGTTTTGCATACCGGCTGAGTTATTATTTTTATTTTAAACAACAGGCTGCATTTTATTTGTTCAAAATCGAGACCCTGTGCGCCATATCGAAAAAAGAAGATATATATCCCTCGTTGTATCCTCTCTTTTTACAACAGCGAAACACTCGCGCCAACTGTACATTTGAAATATTTACAGAGAAACAGGAATAAGAAAATATGTAACTTTCTTACGGATTACCATCCTCGTTATTGTGTACTATCGGCTTTTGCGTCTTTATAAAAACGAGAAGAAATTCGACATGGCTACTATACAACTTATATGATTATACTTTTACAATTTTGACTCGACCGAGCAATCAGGAGGAGTCTCGCCTCTCGACACGCAACAAATTGTTCATAGTTTATTTTTTATCATGTGAATACAAAAATATATATCAGCAATAAAAGTTGTTATACATTATAAGAACCATGGTGCATGGAATCGCAACGTTTCCGGTTACGAGTTTATGTACAAAAAGAGATGAAAAGGAAAAATGGAAAAGCGCATCTATGAAAATCATCATGGTGCACGGTCCTAAATTCGACTATGTTACGTCATTCTCTCTCCTCTCATGCAATTCGCCGAGGTGCGTGCTCTTTGACCTCTATTTATACGAATCTCCCTGTTACGTTCGCCGCATAGTTTTTCTATCGTACAATTTGGTCTTGTGTAAAATGTTGCTTCGGTGCATGTTATCTTCAAGCCTACGTGATAAAATAGTATGTTGCCATTATGCATCCGCATGTCCGATATATTCTGACACTCTAGTATATATATATTACTTTTATCTACAGCGTGCGACTCCCGTTCATCCGTCATCTTTCTACACTGTACAAAAAAGAAAGAGAAAAATTCTTTTAGACGTCAAAAACTTCGGAATCTAATCTTACGTCTCATATTCGTGTATCATGCACTTGCCTTTGTAAAGTATTCGCAATTACGACTGTTCAGTTCGCGCACTTCGTGCTTACTTTCCATGTGACGATGATTGCATTCGTAGGAATAATGCACTTTTTGTCCAAATGTGCATACACTTTTAGAGATATCATTGACGTAACCGAATTTCCCATAAAGATTATATTTCTTTTCGTCCTCTGGTCTGAGATTGCCATGCTTTTTCAAAGCTATATAAATCTGCTCCAACATCCCGTAACTCTTAATCAAAAAGTCTCTTTGAGCGATACTACTTTTACGTTCTCTTTCCTCGGAGTCGCTAATTACTTCCGGTTCGAAGGAATACAGAATGTTACTGGGTATCGTGGATTTCTTTAGCTAGTGAACGAGAAGTAATTATTAATATTTTATGGAAAATAAGAAATTCTCCCTAGAACGAAAAACAAACCGTTGTATTGGGTTGACTCACTTTTGGGGTGATCAATTTATTTTTGTTTTGACGAATAGACGAGCTCGTACATTTCTTTATTCCTATCGGACTTTCGGGGCGAATTTTTTGCTCGCTCCACTTTCCAAGAATCCTCCTGACATTTTGCTCTTTTAATTTTATCTGGTAAACAAGGATTACACAGTATGAAATTAAACATTCTGTCGAGATTTAGATTAAAGAGAATGTCATTGTCTACCTCGGATTCTTCTCTTTGTATTTTAGACGCCTCTTCTCTTGCTCTGGACGCTGCCGTATCCTGGAACATCGTACTTCCTGTTTGTTTGAAAAACGGATCGTATCTTTCACTTCCAGGTCCTGGGTAAACTCTTCGAAAATTTCCTATATGTTGGGCCTCCCACTTGAATTGTTTTTCAGAAGTATCATCGAGCTTTTCGAGTTTCGCTAAACCCACGGAACTATCGTTTAGGCTGTACACGAACACATTGGTACCGGCCATTAATTCTGTCCCTTTTGTTTCCTTGTTATATTAATCCTTTACACCATTTACCTTTGATCCTTTGATCCGATACCTTGCAACAGTCTCTCCCGAACGCGCTTCCTGTCCTCTTCAATTATTTTTCGTTTGTCGCATTCATGGAAATTCAGCATGTCGAAAGTATCATTGAGTAAGGATTCCTTGATGTCTTTATCAATTTGGGCATCTGTCTGAAAGCTGGGTGAGTGATTGACCTATTTTTAAATAATTTAATTTTTCAGTATTTAATCAAAATATCGATTTTTTAAACGCACGATATACAGACCTCAAGCAAGTAAGGTTTCAATTTCCAATCGAGCAGAATATCAAATCCCAGTAATTCAAAACAGGCATATGTCAAATCATGCGTTGGGAAACACGTGTGATAACTGTGCTTTAATATGGGATAAGCTGCTAGTATTGTTTTTACTATAATCTCATCTATTTTACACCATAAATCTTCCACGTCGATTTCTCTTGCTCTTAGCCAATTGTTTAGTTTCGATATTTTTCTACAGGATAGAACGTGCGTTACTTGTATGAATTATTTACAAAATAAAATATAGAAACCTTTTACTCCCGGATTCATCGTCCACGACGTACATTCGGCTGTGCTTGTTTACAGCGTAATTTGTTAAATGCATAAAAACATTCGAAGTATTGTGACCAGTTGGTTCTTTGTATCTGCTCGTCGCGAACCTTTTTTTGAATTTTACTAATTAAAATAGGTTATGGACGGTTTCTCGGGATTTAATATCGAATATATTGTACCTAGCCAGTCCGTCGTTATACACATAAATTCTCAAAGGATCGCAGGAAGTAATAAGCGTGTAAACTCGCAAGTCAAATTTATAACCGTCGATCAGAAAGGGCTATAAATTGATATATGATTATGATTAATTTATACCAAGGGGGTAACTTGTTTTTCAGTTACCCTGGCTACGTAAACTTGGCAAATCATCCTCTCGTAAGGTCTTATATCCTTTAGATTTTTCGTTAAATAAATCCCACGGCCTTGACATCCGGTGTCCGGTTTAATTATGAAAGTTTTAGCGCGTTTCAGCTTCGAATAACCTAGAGCTTCGCCATGGCTATTAGGAAAATACAGGTTATGTATACTACACAATACGTACAACGTACAGCAATTATTTATGGTATATTCTCACTCGGCTGGAAAGCACCAAGTTTTTGGAAAGAAATTATAATCCGTCGGGAACAGCTTGAGCATCCTGTTAAGATTCCTAGCGAGCAAATCCTTTCGACATATTTCCGTCATTCCCGGGAAATGATTGATCTTTTGAAATCTTTTCATATCCTTGGCACGTTCTATACTGATACTCAAATCTGTCCAGTAAAGATTCCAGCTACTGTCTTCCGTAACTTCCTTCATTCCAAATCTAGCAGCCACGCGGCGTACAACGTCGTACTTGCAGTTGCTCGTGCAAATTGTCAAACATCTACGTGGTACAGAACTTTAATTGATACAAAAGACGAGGGACATGTATTACGTAGAATTAATTACGTGCCTACGTTTTTTTTGTTTTTTACTTTGAGATAGAACGTCGTCCTCCATCCTTTGACATTCTGACTGCATTTCCGGCTGAGAATTGTCTGAGAATATTTTTCATGTATGATTTTTAATGTAATTTCATCTTTTTTGTCTCTATTTGTTTTTGTCTCTTTGTACGATACGTACCTGCAGCTTTTGGTTTGGTCCTATTACGGGATATATTTTCGATACTCTTTGACAAAGATTCTTCATCTTGAGATTCGGAATCCGTACTCTCCTGATTTTCGTCCTGGACTCGTATCCCGTCCTCGTGTAATGTCATTAAACCTTTCTTACCATCGGCGATTCCGTTCATGATCCTATATTGAACATTATTTTCCTAGATCCGTGTCGGATGATCCTTTTATATTATGCATAAAGGATTTTTTTACGATGGCCAAGCCATTGGTAATTTATAATCCATTCCAAAATCCAAAAACTACCATATATTTGATCGTCAGTTTTTCTCTTAGTCTCTTCGGAAACATCCACTCGCAATTTTGAACTTACTCTGAGATGAATTTCTCTTGTCGGGCAAGAGATGGAATTATAGGACACATTTTTATCAATGTTAAAACAGAATTTTAATTATATGATATCCATATTTTATGCGCACGCATCCGACTCATCTTTTAACTGCCTTTTGATTCCGATGGAAACTTAAACAATTAGTGACAGGTATATTTGTTTATTCATATTCATCTTATTACAATTTGGGCTTTGCAAATATTTCTTTTTTCAGAATTTTGACAACGTCCTGAGCGCATCCCCAGCTCAGAGTGACACCGCTTCCACCGTGACCATAGTTGTGTATCACCTAGTTTCATGTGAAAAAGAATATTAATTCATTTAACATTGGCAGTTTTTGAAAATAATGACTTACTAAGTAATTCTCTCCGGTTTTGCTTCGCAGAATTTCGTGTTTCAAACAAACTTGTGTCCTCCCTGGACGAAGGCCAACCCATTCTCTCAAAATTCTGGATTTCTGCAAAGCCAGCGACACTCTGTAACATCCTTTGTGAATGAAATTTGAGTCTTCGCGCGAAACTTGAAGATTATAGTCCCCTTCTTGGTGAGTACCACCAAGCACGACATCGTCCATGCTAAAAGAAAATTTATTACATAATTTTGCACGTAACATTGCTATTGTCTACTTGTATTATTTTACTTCGGAATAATATAATTTCCGTCTTCGTCATCGTTCAAGTGCACTTCAAATTGCCAGGAAGCATCGACCTGTAGTAAATTATACCACTGTAGAAAGAAAAGGCATATTGCACTTGTTCACTTAAAAATGTTATTATTTACTCTGGAAACTTGACCCCTGACCGGATGGACGTTTGTGTCCTGAGCCAATATTCTCGCACCGAGTCCACTGCAATTTATAATAATGTCGTATCCTTCCATTTTGAGTTCCTCAAAGGACTTAATTTTTCTCTTAATAACATTTCCGCCATGCGTCCTGAATTCCTTCAACAACCATGGCAATAGTAGCCTTGGCTCGACGGTGTACGTTAAAAAATGCCATCCACCACTAGTGAAATAAATTTATTTATACGCAAACTCATATTACGTATTTGAAATTAAATAAAAGTTTCATTTTTACCTGTAATTTGCCTTCTGCTCGATATTCAATTTTTTCAAATGGTCAGGGGTCAATTGGTGAGCACCGTAAACCAAAGACGACCAAATTGGATTTGGATATCCCTTTGGATCAGTTGTGACTCTGTAAACTGGCACCAAACAAATTCCAGCTTCTGGTGCAAGACCAGATCTCCATAATTCTTCCAACCAACGATGAGTTCTACCGGCCCATCGACTGTATTTTTTTTTGTAGTAAAAAGAAAATGATAAGCAGCGCACAGTGTTTATCGCAAAATATATTACTACGTGAAAAATATTTTTCTCTCACAGCACGTCCTCACTTGGTGTATCCCCAAGAATATAAGGACCCCAAAGTCCTGCACTGCCATCGCCCGTGGTATTCGGTGTAAAGACTTCTCCAAAAATAGTTACCGATAAATTTGGAAATGCCCTTTTTATCATCACCGCAGTAGTCACCCCGATCACGCCAGCACCAACAACAGCAACTTTCATTTTGATTTAGAAAAACAACTCCAGAGAATTGAACGATATTATCAAAAAATTGCAAGAAGAAAAATTTTAAAATTTGCACAACTCGATATCTATAATTTTTCACAAGTAACATTAACTAGACACTCCCTGTAACGTTTTAAACGTATTGAAATGTTCGTCACAAACAAGAAACTGTCCTGATATCTTCATAATGTTCTAAGATGTTGGGTTGTTTATAATATGCGTGTATAATACGAGAATTATCACAAAACACAGTTGTACAGGTCACGGAATGATAACCTATATATCGATACCTTAACTTTAAAATGCCGTAATTTACATTTACGTTACGTGGGTTACGACATTTCAAAGTTAACGTATCGATATACTATAATCTCAAGGTAATGGTCAATATAAATTTTTACAATCCAATATCACAGATCCATAAAGTAGACCACAGTGCACTTCAATTATGTAGTGGAAATGTATCCGCGATACCGCACATTCTTAGCATAATACCTATCAGACATATGGTACTTATGCCGGAATGTGGGAACCGCTATCATTCCTTTAATTAACGGCTTCACTTGTTCTTTGTAAGAAGAAAAAAATTTCACAATCACCTCGATGACAATTATCGTGCCTCCCTACCGATAAACGGAGCATAATACTTTCAAATAATTAACGAAGGTCTTATACTCGGCTTACCGATGGGGCGACACAATTTTCTTTTCCCGTCACCTGATTAACTTCAATGCCCAATCACAACTGAAATGACGTTTCGACTGCATCGCTTCACTGTATGAAATAAATCTATCTAGAAGTTCGTGTGACAATGAACTGAACTGTATGGCAGTAGGACTTAAGATATGGAGTATTTATTTACACCATAGCTCAGAGGCCTCTAGACATAATATAGTAGACGGAATAAAGATAATGCTAAACACTACGGCTGCCATAGAACAAAGGATAAGGCAGCGCTGAATGAAAATTTTCATCTACCGCGATACACGTGCACTGACTATTATTTTTATATAAACAATTGGAGCAATATTTGTTAGGCATTTTTTACTTGCAACTGATTAAGTATATTTTTAAAGTTCCTTTTAACGATGAATTGTTGAAATTAATCGTTTAATATCTTCGTTTCAGGATTACGTTACGAGCGATTACAGTGACTATGTGGAACTGATTATGAAGTTCGGGGAGAAGTTGTTTAAATAGTTGGTGATGCAATTGGAGGTGCCTTTGTCTTTGATATTGGGGTCGATAGAAGATATTGGATTAATTAGAAGGGCGTATCTCTTGGGTATAGAATTTATTGTAACGACTGTGCGCATCCCTGTTTCATTATCTGGATACACCTGATCGCTTGGCACGGTGGTCAGTATGCATGATTGCGATGTCGCGAATCGTTTCGGATAACAGACACCACTGCTGTTTGAAATATGTCATACGATGCGATTGTCGCTCGTTTCAATTTTGATGGAGTTGATATGGATATTGCGCATAAGAGATTCTTTCAATTAATCTTTTTTTATTTCTTTTTGGATAAGCAGGTGTTCTAATGTTGTCATGATCTGCAAGAAACATTTCGTGATCTCCGAATATCTGATGAAATGGTTAGGAATACATCGAAGGATCTTGAAAGATACACTTAGGCCGCGAAAAGTACGTAAGATGTTCAAAAGCAAATTTTGGAATAACATAACGGTGTAGTATAGTTTATGTGTCATTACAATGTTGTCAATACGAATAATTATTGAGATTGTCAGTGCAGTTCTTCCTGTACATTATATCATGTGAAAAAAAGTTGGTTTTAAATTGTTTGAATTTCTGTACTGTTAGTATTTATATTGAAGGCTATACACTGTAGTATTTATATAAGCTGTCCAATCGATTTCTTAGTATATCCAATCTCATACTATGCGGTGATGAAGAACGTTAAGTGAGACTTAAAATAAGTAAGGTTATAAGTAAGCTGCAATTTGAGGGCTCTTTTTTCCCCTACATCTTATTATAGCCTTCTGTTGCTTCGGAATAATCTGTTTCTTCGTCATGAATGCCGTTAGAATTACTTAGTAGCTGGGCCTATTGGATCAAGAACGAACTACATTTAATAAAATGGTAGTTCTAGTTTCAGATCATGGGGTATACTCTATAAATGGTGAATTTTTGTGGGTTCATGGTTTATTACTGAGCACAATGTAATCTAGGATGTGCTGAGATGGATTAACAACTATCGTTTTTTGCGGCCAGGAAATAATATTAGAGAGGAGATGAAAGTTGATACGTTGGAAGTGGTACGATTCTTGGGTCGTAACTAGTAGTGTCGACTGGCGCCGCTCGTAGCGCAAGTGTTCCAACGCACGCGAATGACGATTGGCTGGATTAACCCGCGAGAAGAAGAAGAAAACAGCTGGGGTTCGATTGCGTACTTTCACTATGGTCAAAATATGAAAAGTACATAGCTGTTAGCCAATCGCGTGTTGGGGTCAAAGGAAGACAATCATAACGATTGGCTAACAGCTATTCACTTTGCATATTTTCACCATGGTGAAAGATACGAGCCCCTGATACACGTAGCGTTGCCAGTGAATTTCGGAACGTACCCTTAGGGTTGTTACACAATAGCATTCCTTATGGCGTAACAAGTAATACATACGATACAAGTGGTAGAAAAGCTTATTTAATTGGTTCTTACGCACGCTGGAAGCCGTATGTGCTACTTCTTACGTCTTACGTAATGTCGTTGTCTAACAGCCCTTAGAAGTACAGGAAGTTGCAAAATTTGTCGAAGGATCAGGGGAGTGGGGGAGCACTTCGAGGGGGCGCGGACTCGGAGCGCTCATTCTTCCACGAGCCGTCTCCGATACTGGCTCCTTGGGCACTCCCCTCTTATCCATTTTTATCCTTTTTTTTCTATATGTATTTCCTTTTTGTTTATATTCCTATTCCTTATTTTATTTCAACTTCCATATTTCTATACTTTCTTATTTCTTTCTGTCTTTCTTTATTTTTTAATTTATTCTTTACTTCTTTACTTTTTCCTTTCATTCTTTATTTCTTCTTTACTTTTATACTTTTCATTCCTCTTTTCTAATTCCATACTTCTTTCTATCTTTCTTTCTGCCTTCTTCTTTCACTCTATTCCCCCTTACTCTCTATTGTGTTTGTCTTACTTCTCCTATTTCTTTGGTCGGGCTGAGCATATTTATTCGAGTAGTCATATGAGGGTAGTCAGTGTTAGAGTAGCTACGCATAGACCATGGTGTCTTCTCTACCTCCGAAAAGTTAGCACCTCATTGGGGTATATATAAATTTCTCTTTTATACAATCGATTATGCATCGTTTGTACATCATTGCTTAGTAGTTTATATTATTTGTTCATCAATTGACAATTTATTTTAAATTAAACAAATTTGGCTGAAATTTTTTTTTCATCCAGCCCCTAATTTTTATATTTTGTTCATTGTTCGCCAATAATTTCAATAATGAACAATGGTGTACAAACGATGCACAATCAGTTGCATAAAAGTGAAATTGATATATACCCCAATGAGGGGCTAACTTTTCGGAGGCGTCTCCTCTCTGATCTTACTTCCTGGACAAGCTCGTATCAGCGCCATTTGATGAAATTGGCGAGAACTAATAAAAATACTTCTCTCGAAAATCTATTTAAAATTGTTCGTCACCCGCTAGTGGAAATTTCCGAAATTAGGATGCATTTTTAGCAACACCATCTAGTGGTATTGCATGTTAACTAACAAGACATACTCCCAAACAATAGACTATTTTTCAATTTTTTAAAATTCGTTGTCTATTCTGGAGTCTAGGATCATAGATGGGTTAAATGATACTCTAAAACTCGTTTGTTACTTCACGTTATTTTTATTAATGAATCCGTAGCACGATCATACTATTCCAGAAATCCATAAGTATCGTTTATAGTTAATAAAAAAGTACAAATATTTACAAAATACCGCTTAAAATAAATGTGGGGAAGGCATCCGTACTGCTTCTTGGGATGCGGGGTCTGTAGGGGGATGATGATCATGATTTCAATTTTATTACCTTGTTAGTTTCCTCTATTCAGGCGAACATAGGATATGAGCATTGTACAAGTGAACTTTACTTTCAGCTCATTGTCTCCTCCTATGTCACTCTTGACTAGATAGAGACAAATGAGGAACGAGAATACAAGACTGACGGCCATGTTCACTCATTTGTCACAAATGGAATATCAATGCAAGCACAAAACGAAGAATGATTGTTCGAAAACCAAAGAAATAAAAAAAACAAAGAGCACAAAACGAATGTGTGGTGCGTATCGATTAGCAGTGCTTACGATTTCTCGTGTCGCAAGTTATTAATGTCACAATATACTGTTTGCGATTGGCAGTGTTCGTATTCCTCTTATAATTATATATACTTCGATATTTCTATCTATATTCCATAATATATAGTGTACTATGATTCTGGTGAGCTATGTCATTATTCGGTAAGTACTTCGATAAATACAGTTTAATACTTATGAATATGACGTGTGGAATAGGTTCATATAGCAGCTTTTACATGTACCAAGTATAATCTGAATCGTTCGCATAAACGGCTTATCCATAGAAATTAAATGCGTGATATGAAACCCGTTCAAACAAAAAAATTGTAAGATAAAAAACAGTAGAAAAATGTTATCGCAAAAATGCGAACTTCCGCCTGTCTCCTGTTTATCAATAGTTCCTTACATTTTGTACCTTGGAATAATCTGGCATTGTGCTCGGATCCTAGTCCTGTCTTACATCTGTCCACGTTACAAGTCACGTATCTCTTTCCGTCGCACGTAAAAACGTCGTCCTCACAATTCTAACACACACTCCATGACGTATGCGCTTAAAAAACGCATCTGGACCGTCATCAAAAGTGCATACAGTGCATAAGCACGAAAATCTACAGCAGAAATTTCCAAAGTGTCCCGTAGTCGATTGTTGTTCGATAATAAAAAAGTGACAAAAAAACCGAATGTGACTGAGCTTTGCACCACTTTGAAAATTCTCCGTTGTATTGGCCAAAAAGCACATAAAAGCGCCTTGGGCTGTGATATAAGCCGTTATATACACTTAGTAGCCTCTAGTAAGGCCATGCGATTAATTATCGTTTCGTAATTAGGCGAGTCCTTCAATGAGAATGGACATATACGAATATTTTTCACTCCCCGTTTACCTAGTGGAAAATAATATTAATAACGGCGGACACATTTCTATTCGTTGTATAACCTCGTTTAAGGACGCGTCAACGTTGTCCAATTTTATAGCCAATAAATGTATAACATGGAAGAATCACTGATCATCCTCGAGCGCGTATTACTTGCTAATAATCTTCCATTTAAGAATATCAGTCGTCAGTACAATAACGTTATCCTAATTCCCGTTAAATAATTTAGAGGATCATAAAATCAGTCGTGAATCTCGCATGACTCTTGGAGTCTCTTGTTATTACTATTACGTAGTCGTTTACCTAATTTTTTTTTTCTTTCAAGTATTCAAATGCTACAAAATCTGACAACCATGACGCTGATCGAGTACCTTATTTTCTACGGACTCGCATGTAAAAATATGTCCTATCAATTTTCCCACACTTGACACGCAATTTTCTATTTAACCTTTCTTCTCGTACACCCACCCGAGATAGAAAAACTTGCTAGCTTTTTTTCTCTTTTCGTTTGAATAATCACGAAATTGTCCCATATCAGAATATATAATATAAACTGCCGGAAGCATAGGACTTCTCGCGGACAATTGTTCTCGAGAAGAATTTTGTAATAACAATTGCAAGGGTGGCGCGACGATGCTGTTTTTTTCGGGTACGAAAATTCCGCATGAGAACAATCAAAAAAATCAAGGCAAACAGGTCAGAAGAGACGGAAAAATCTCCGCGAACAACGCGAATCCTACCTTAAAGGGAAACCATGAGAATCCTTATCGGTATTTACAAAGCCGGTTTTTATCAGCGAAAGCGAACCATTATGGCGAAAAGTTTCTAATCGTAAGTTTGAATCGTCACTCCTAGAGTTCACGTTAATCAAATAGACGGAGATTAAGCTTTCCTCTGATACTTGATATGGCTGTGATACTTTCTTAATTAGCATTGCAACACACTGAAAGTGCGAGAGGTCGCGGTCACTTTTTTGTTAAGAAAAAATCATGCAAACCCCTTAGACGCGATTTCAAATGTTTCCGTTCGTTTCACTCGATTACATATCTTCGTATTTTTGTTTAACTGTCTGTCTGCCTGGATGGTATCTATCCTGCGGTATCGTGTTCACGTGTAAGCGGCAGATTACTTTCTCTTTAATACTCTCTTACTCTCTCTCTTTTTCTCTTCCTATAGAATCGTCACTCACCGCTCTCCTTACCTCTAATAATCTTATATCACTTAATTAACTCAACAGTCACGCATATCTTCACTGGAGCCGAGAGTCTTCATCATCATTCTCTATATCGGAAATAAATATTATCATATCCTTAAAGTTCTAGCGGACGCGACGAAATACTGTTAACGCGACATGTTATAATCGAGGCCAATGAATCTCGTTTTTCAATAATTATCGAAATGATTTAATGAGCTCGCGTTTTGTACTGTCGTTAAATTTTCGCGAGAAATCAGCAATGGAGCCTCGGGTAATATAGTCGCGCGCCATCAGTACTCGAATGGAGAGTGTCATGGATAGAAATCCTATAGAGAGCTGTCCACGACGATTTCACCTATTTTCGACACCACCTCGTCGAAGGTGGGCCTCTCCCTGGGATCATTAGCCCAGCAGGAAACCTGAAGTTCCTGGAGCGCTGGTGGTGCAGCCTTGTGTGCTTTCCAGACGAGGCTCTGGGTCTTCAGCTGAGCTAGTACCGAATCGTCGTTGAGCTTATTGAACGGTAGTTCACCCTGGTAGAACATCTCCCAGACCAAACAGGAGAACGAGTACACGTCGCTCTTGGTCGAATACTCGTCCTCGTAGACGGCCTCATACGGTAGCCATCGTAGCGGTATCACCTGATTGCGATGCTTCATATACTCCTGCTGATAAGGTTCCTTTGTCATGCACGGTAGTGATATCTTAATGGTAAGGTTGCTGGCTATCAGACAATTCCTGGCAGCAATATCCTTATGAACCATCCTGTTGTCCGCCAAGTGCTTTAGTCCCTTGGCAGCCTGATTGGATAGCGAGAGAATTTGAGCGACTGATAGCTGGGGCGCTCTTTGCTTTGATCCGTGGGTTGGACTAGAGTTACCATCCTTCCTGGAGGCGATGAGGAATTGCTTGAGGTCACCCCAATCGGTACACTCCAGGATCATGTAATTAGGTTCCTCATCTCTGCAAAGGCCAATGAGCTTTGCGACGTTCTCGTGATTTAGCTTATGAAATAGATCCAGGTGTCGCTTGAATTCCTGAAGAGTATTCTCGTCTTTTGTGTTTGTCAAGCTCTTGACCATCACCGCGACCTCCTTCTCACCCTCGACCTGGTACTTCGAGGAGTAGACGTCTCCAAATTCGCCACGACCAAGAGGCTTCAGTTCTTTAAGATTGGTACGCAATACTGCTATCTTGTCGTAATTTGATTTTGACTTCTTAGACTGATTGCTGCTCTGACTCTGGGCCGTGTCTGCGCCGTCGCTCTTATGCGAGTCTCGGTTTTCCTTCTTCCTGCTAGAGTTTGACTTCTGACTGGTCTCCTTGAGTTCAGTTTGCTCCTCCTGGACCTCGCCGTTCTCGAGCTTCTCTTCGGCTTGTTCCTGTAGGTACTGCTGCTTCCTTCGACGACGACGATATCTACAGTACAACATTAGACCCACCACGAGGACTTTGTAGGCTGCTGCAGCACTCAGGGTTATGATAACAGTCTTGGTCATCATAGAACCGTCATCCCCGTTCTCCAAGTCTTGGCCTGATCTGTATCCGTCACCGAGTTTCACATTTAGCTGGACCTCTTCTCTCTTGAGACCTCCACTATTACCAGCCGTACAGCCGTATTTTCCCTCGTCGCCGAGATACACTTCCTTTATATAGAGACTGCCATTCGGCAGAACCTCAAATCTTGGGCTATTCAAATTATTCATCCGAGAGTCCTTATCCCACTGAATCGTCGGCTTGGGGTCGCCCTCGGCTGCACAGTGTAACATTACAGGATATCCTTCTATAGATTCCGTGGGATCTTGAGGTTTAATCGTGAATTTCGGAGCAACTGTAACAAAAGAACAAAAGAAATCCTCTATAATTTATCATCAAAAATATAATTGCACGCGCTAACTGTAAATTTGATATACGCTCTATTGTTCCAACTACTATATACTTACTGACTACATCGATACTGATCGTATGATTGATAGTTCCTTGAGAATTAGAAGCAATGCAAGTGTAGCGACCCTTGTCTTCCTCAAGTACCCCGTTAAAATGAAGCGTCCCGTTGATATCCTGAACATGTTTTGGAAACTCTTCCCCACTACCCTCCTTGATCCACTTGACCATAGGATGCGTAGAACCCTGAGCCTTGCAAGAAACTCTTACAGTGGATCCAAGCTCAAGCTTTTTATTAACAGGTGGTGGTGAGAATTTAAGTTTCTCCTTGACAGTGAGAATAGCAGGATCGGAAAATATCGGTGGAAATCCTTTGGTCTCTATCTCGCACACGTAGGAGCCTTTATCAGCGAGATCGATACTCTTAAAATGCAACGTTACATTTCCATGGAGGTCGTTTATGCGGTGTCTGGTAGGACCGCCGGTTTCCTTCAACGGTTCGCCGTCCTTTAACCATCTGACGTGCGTTACCGGCGCTTCCATTCCGGAATACGAGCAAGTCATTAATACTGGCTCACCTTCCATAATGGCCATGGATTCCGGAGAAGATAACAGACTCGGTGCAGCTGAGGATAGAATAAAATAACGTGAGGCCAAATTGATCAAGACCGTGAAACATGAGTTTTCATTAGTCAAAGTAAATTATTAATAATATTATTACTGTGCTTACTTGATATTACAACCTGTACCCCCATCTCGGTTTCCCCAGCTAAATTCTCAGCATTGCACGTGTAATTTCCATCGTCTTCACCAATTCTAGCCTTGGCTACTATTAGAGTGTTATCCTGAACTCTGACCGGACCCGAGTCACTTATTATGTGTCCTGCAGGATCCTTCCAGTATACCTTAGGCACAGGAAGTCCCGAGGGTTCTAAACAGCTGACCTGAAGTTCCTGATCTTCAGCGACAACGGCTATCTGATTCGACAGAGCAGGTTCAAAGGAAGCCACGCTCAAGTTCCGTAAATCTAACCCAAAAAAATTCATATTAAATTTATATCCTAATGTCCCTGCTTAATTCATCAATGGAAAATTATTTTATATTTCTGTACATACAAGCAATTTGCAATTCAGCCGAATAAATCTGCACAGTTTCGCCACGCAATCCGTGACAAGAGTAGAATCCCTGGTCCCTGTGTTCGGCAGCCTGAATGACCAGGGTCCCATTATCGAAGATGATTCTCTCTTCGTCGGATTCCAAAGGTCCTATGTCCTTGAAGAACCACTGGACAGCATCGGCGTCTTCGTATTCGCAGTGAAAGATGGCTGCTTCGCCTCGCTTGGCGATAACATTCTGAGGAATGACCTTGATCAGGGCCGTCTCGTTACCAGATATAATCAGTGAAAAACTGTTAGCAATGGGCGACGATCCTGCGTCGTTTCTCGCGAGACAACTGTAGACACCATTGTCTTCTGGACTCGCCTTGTGAATGTGCAGCTTCTTCTTTTTCACCTCGACCCTGTCACTCTTGGTAACGCTTTCCTTATTCCTGGAGATGAAAAATGGAATGGTCATGAAATACACACCATCATTCGTTCTACCAAACACAGTGAAGTGTCTCAGCAAAGAACAGTAAAATATTCTTTGCGCACAAGAAAGCCACCAAAGAATAACGAAGGATCCAAATATCCTGAAAACACGGTAGTGTGAGTGCTGCTTCCGGTCTGCATGGAAAATCACTTTTGAGTCGTCCTGGCAGCTTCATGAATTTTACAGAGTCTCAAGGAAAGAATTTAAAGAAAATTCCAAGTAAAAACTCAAAGCTTGTTTGTATAATTCACTATTGACGATTTGACCTACTCAAAACTCGGCTTCAGGGTTACCACGACGACGGTGACGTAATTGAATACGGTGCGTCACATTTGAATTGTTATTAATACATGAATGTTCGTATTGACGATACAAAGAAACAGTCAACGATAAGACTCACTTGAACCACTCGTATCGCATTTCACCAGAACCATCAACGTGACAGCGAAGTTCAACCTCACCGCCCGATCGAACATGTGACGGACTTTTTGGCAATTGCAGTTGTACACTGGCCTCGCTGATCCCTGCAACAAAAAAAACATGCACCGTAAGAAGAGGGGTCAGATAATCGAATAGATATAAAATTCTCAGTCACGTCTAGAAAGAAAGAGAGAGAGGCAGAGAGAGAGTCTGAGCATTTTAGATCAGGAAAGATTCGATCATGGATCCCCTTTGTCTGGACCAACCGATCACAGCCAGTTTTCAGTTAGCCGGTCGGACGGTCGCATCTCCTTCTCGTCTCGAGTGCCTTGTCAAATAATTCCGGAGGCAGTCTTCGCCGGAATGGCGACTGACAGGAGAAAAACGAGAACCCACGTAGATACCAGGACGGAGCGAATAGGGAGAAGGGTGAAAAAAAGAAAGGATGCGGACAAGAAAGAGGTAGAGGTAGACAATAAAGGCGAACAATGGCAGCGGAGAATTGAATCGGGAACGCAGGAAAGAAAGGAAGAGACGTGGAAGATACCTGAAGAGAAGTAGATCGATTTGGCCTTGGCTTTACCAGGGTCAAATGCGGCTTTAATGCAAGTCCCATACTCACAGTTAAAATCTTCGCCAGGAGCAATGGATTCAAAATCGAAAAGAACTAGCTCTATGGTATTGAGCGTTCCGGAAGTATCAGTGAAAAATAAAAGAGCGGATAAGCCCAGGTTGACATCGAGCAATAAAGTAAGTGGTCGAAGTTTTAATTAAGCGTTTTGCCCTCCTCCCCCCGCTGCTCGCGAGTGGGGCGAGGTAGAGGAAGGAGGCGGAGAAAGGGAGGATGCGAACTTTCTTCAAAGGACGCGGGGTATAGCCATAGATAGGCGATTGACGAGAGAGAGAGAGAGTGAAAGAGAGAGGAGGAGACACAGAGAGACAGAGAGAAGACTAGGATAAAGATTCCAAGTTAAAGGACATCGAAGCCATTAAAAACCATTAATCTCAAGAAGTTATCCCGTGGAGTAGATGATCTCGAAGGGATCGGTAGCCGGTATGGGGAACGACAATACCGGGAGTAAAGAGTGTCAAAGCCGAAGTCGAGGGTGGGCCCTGGGTGCTCGTAATCGGGGAACTCACTTTGCGTCTGAGGTCTGAAGGCCTGTACGAGGATTTTGCCCGGCCACTCGAGCCGCTTTTCTCTACCGGCTCTACTCGGAAAGCCGTGTTTAAACGCACAAACGAAGCGAGAGATCAAAGGGACCGCCGGCCGCGCATAGAGAGAGCAACGTTTATTATTATCATCCCCCGCGAGATTAACTTTCGTGTAAACACCCCAACAGGCCCGGGTGCCCGCGCGCACTACGTCACCCCATGGAAACTAACTTTTTAAGTCTTTTTTGCTCTTCCTCTCTCTCTCTCTCTATCTATCTCACTCTCTCTGCCAACTCTACCCTTTATCGCACATGTCATGTACACGCAGCAACACTGACTGCAGCATTAGATCCGATACTCATCGAAGCGACGAGAGATACGCTTCAAGGAATCTACATATCAGAACCAGTAGATACACTCTACTGCCGTGAGCGACGTTATCTAATTTGCAAAGTTTTAGGAGACTGATAAGAAGAAGAAAAATAGAGTCGCGTGGTGCAGGTCGTGAAGGTACAAGGACGGTTTCTAAAACGGAAACCAAGAGCCGGTACCAATGTAAACTCAAAGGCGGGGTCTGCGAAGGCAGTCTAGGCTATACAGAAAGAGAAACAGAACTACAGAGAGAGAAAGAGAGAGAAAGAGAGAGACAGAGAGAAAGGGAGAGGAGCAAAAGGAAAAGAGGCAAGAACTTGAAAGAAAACCGATGAAATGAAACGCGACGACGGGGTGGTCCACCGGGAGGAGGACGGGGCTCACCATCACGACAGATACGACGACTACGAGAGACCGTCTATGAGACTGCTAGGAGGAGACTCTACAAGACTACGACGACTCCGGGCTAGACTATTTATCCTAGGCGAGCAAACAAACCGCGGTTTTCTCTCGAAAACGGCCCGCGGCTTGACTGCCTGAATTATTAGTGGGTTATATACCGCCGTACCCCGATTATTCCTTTCTCATTGTGTTTCTCGCAATCCCGACCAACTGCAACCATACTAAACAATTCCCTGAAACAATACTCTCGAGCCCAACCACTCTAGTAATAATAGGGGATCTGCCAGTTCGCCCGTACCTTCCATGACAATGACTATATGCGATCCTCCTGATTTTCTAGTATGCAGTTGCTCTATATAGGATGGATGGATTTCGATATTCCACCCTAAATCACTTGCAATTAGAAACCCGACGATTCACGTTACGAAATAATATTCACATTGATTTGACTGATACCGAGAATCTAGAGAATCGAGGTGACTGACGACACAACCTAATACGTATGTACATAATGCCGGAAGGATTTCAATTGGAGTGAAGGGTGGTGGGGGTTGTCTTCGAAACGTGGGTTATGCAAATGTTTTTTTTCTTGCCTCCTCACACACCACCCAATCCAGGGAAAATAGAAATTTGATGCGAGAGATGCTCGTGGAATTAAACGGGACTGGGTGCGGGACGTGTGCACGGATATAAGGGTTGCGTTAACGGCAGAAGGGCCAATGGGACGTCGGGTTCTAGGGGAAAAGAGAGATGCAGGGTGCTGTACGGGGGTCGCATCGTTGCCATGGGAATGGAAGTAGGGAGGGGGGGCTCGGTCGATGCAAACGCACCATAAAGTTTTATGGGCTCTCCAGACTGTACCTATCCGCCCTCGTCCGCCTGCCAGTCCTGACTGCCTGTGTTCCCTTCTTCCCTGCCTTGCCTGCCTGCCTGCCTGCCTTACTGCCTATCTCACTGGCTTACTCACTCACTCACTCGTTCCTGTAAACGTAAAACTCGCAGGATTCCCGAAAGACGTAACGCAGGAGTCAACAACCCGAAAATTTCGACGGAATCTCGTAGCCCCACTGAAGGACACCCAATGACAAAAGTCTTCAAGCATCTATTGCACAACTTCGCCATGATAAACGGGAAAACAAAAATATATATATTTCATACGAGGGGAAACTCGCGAATATTGTGATCAGCCTCTACAAGAACTTTCTTTCTCTCTTTTCACGTGAAACTTGTCGCGTCATTAATATATCCGGTTTGGCATGGGTAAAGGTTGATCACGTGGCCATTGAGAGAGCCTTGGGGGGGTCTTAAGGGCTTGGAGGCTTCTGAGTTTAATAAGGGTAGCCTATATCGTGGTAGTTCCTCTTCCTTTTCTCTTTTCCTTTTCTCTCTTTAGCTGCCGTAAATTTATAGCCTCTCTTTCCACTGCTAATATATATCGGCTGCACGTATAACGGGAGTTTTCGCGTGGCGGTGAATAAAAGTGTTCCAATAGTCGCGCGGTACTATTTAAAGCTGTATTATCCTGGCCGACAGGACGACGTGACAATTCACCGGGGGATTCCGGGCTCGTATCGTTTCGTCGTTTTTTCTCTTATTTTCTCGACTCAATTTTTTTTTCTCTGCGCCTCGCGGAAATAATTAACCCCTACCGCGCTTTCTCTCCCTCGCTCTCCTTCTCCCTTGACTCTCTCATTCTCGCTCGCGCTCTCACTTTCGCTCTCTACACGTTTTTGTATTCCGCGGGGGTTGCTTTTGAGGATTGGCACTCGGGGCACGTTCGCAATACAGGGACCATCCCTTTCCCTTTCTTGCTGGAAATATCCATCCTCCTCAGCCTATCCTCGAATTAGATAATTCTAGGATGGTTTCGAGCTAGCCACGAGTTCTCTCTCTCTCTCTCTCTCTCTCCCGCTCTCACCACCACCGAGATTCTCAAATTCCAACCTCATTTATAATTCATCCCTTCTTTTAAGAGATAATGCAAGTTGGGTAAGCAGTGTACATAGAAATATGCATACCTAGAAGTTTTATGGATATGCTCGATTATCATATTCCCGCCGAATTTCATAAGAGATACAATATCATTGCGCATTTCAATTTCGAAAAGGATACAATACCCACGCGTATCAATATCAATTTTCTCCCCCTTACTAACAATGCCAGAGCCAATGGATATTCGCAAGTCCTCCGACATGGGACCGATTGGGAAAAGGGTGAAAATGCATCGACGCCATTACTTTCTCGTTAACAAGCGGTTAAGCCTGACAGTACTCGACGTTTTACTGTTTGACAAGGAGCGGAAGAGACAGAAGAACTAAATGTCGGCCTAGCAACCCCGGTAGCAAAGGGATGGCCACGGGCTACGTAGACGGATGCAGGGATATTTCGAACAGTCAAACGGAATCGATACACGCTTATCACGGAAATCGATTAAAAAATCCCGCACTGGTAGGAACGCACCACGATCAGGAGGAGAACTGCAATACGAATCCTTTGACACCTTCGAGCAATCCCAAGATGAAAGGCACCGCGTGCGTTTGCTGAAAAGACGCGTCCGGGAAATCTCTTCTATTTCGCAAATTTTTTTTGTTTTTATCATCCTCGGAATTTCGACGTTCCCGAGAATTTACGCAAGAGGCATCGGCAGCGCTTCGAGCGGTGCCAAGACAAAACTAAAAAAAGTATAAAGGAAATAAAAAAAGATAAAAGTGTTTCGAGAACTCGTGCGAAAGAA
The DNA here is from genome assembly GCA_030142225.1 of Pachycephus smyrnensis. Taxonomy (NCBI): domain Eukaryota; kingdom Metazoa; phylum Arthropoda; class Insecta; order Hymenoptera; family Cephidae; genus Pachycephus; species Pachycephus smyrnensis. Next base: position 35,382 of record JARQST010000689.1, read on the forward strand.
AGAAAAGTGGCTTCCTCTCGGTATCTCGCGCGTTCCACCCCCCACCCTCAATATATGTATATACCTGCACGCTCAGCCGACACGGGCGTATCGCGTGTCTCCCGAGAGAAAAAGGAAGAAAAAAGAAATGTCGAAGAAGAAAAAGAAAGGACCCAAGGAATATCCCCATCGGCTGTCGGGAACGCGGCGGAAGCCGATCGATTAACGTCGGCGAGTATGCACCTATGAAAATGCATCCCTATTGGATTTTCCTATATCGGCGTCTAGATGATGCACGGCTGTCAATTCGCACGAGGACTGGCGCGAGGGATCATCTGCAAGAGAGATTACGAGATACGTCCTTTGCGTTAGTCTATTCGTATATTTTCGCCAGCTCCCTAGGACAATAACGTTGTAGATAGACAGCACTGATGCACAGGATACTGTATATATCCTATTCTATCTATATAGATATAGCGTGTACCGTACACTGTCAGTCCTGCACCATACCAACTCCCGATCGACCTATCCCTTGCAACTCCTCGGTATGCCCTCACAACGAGATGGGGTATGGGAATACGTACGAGGGTGAGTGAAAGCGCGCAGAGAGAAAGAGAGAGAGAGAGAGAGCGAGAGAGAGAGAAAATGTGAGCACGATGTGAATGGACCTTTATCCCGGTTGGCAGCCGACGTTTCGAGCCCGGCGAGAGTGCATTATGCATCGGGCTGTTGCAACGGGGAATAGGAAGCGATCGGAAATTTTGCTATAGTATAGTCAGTGGGTATAGTAGGTATTGAAACGAAGAGTCAGAGAGGATTGGTAGATTGAGGGAGAGGGATATAGGGGGTGACATTAGGTAGTATACAGTCGTAGGGGGGTGGAGAGACAGAAGGGTGTCAGTGTGAAAGAGAGACAAGGTATCGAAGCTTGAGATCGCTTCCTATGTGCGTTAAACGCGTGCACGCAATTCTCCCGGTACAATGACGTCGCTATGGTGGTATGACTGTTTTAAAAATGCAACGGGGCTCCGTCAGTCAGGGTAGACTCAACGATTAGCTTACTCCCGGAGTACCGTCGTCTACCGGCATAGGAGCGCGACGACGTGCTGCCATCCAGGCGAGACAATGAAAATGCAAGCAAACCCTTCTGAATTGAGTTCCACCTATGCGAGCTTGGCAACCCCTAACGTTGGCCCGCCTCGAGATCTTGCCACCCTCTCTACGCCACTCTGACACTCCACTAGCTCTATACTCGTTCCACTCGTTCTAGTGACTTCAGTGCATTACTAATTCACCCTAAAAAATTACCCGTCTTTTATTCCCAGTCTGGATGCTGTACAAAGATGATTCAATTATTCTTGATGAAAATAAAAAAAGAATTATTTAACTAACTAATTCTATTTTACATCAGAATCGTTAGTATAGTAACAAATTAAAAAATAAACGCTAATTGCATTAGTATGATAAAGTGTAGATTCAGGGTGTTATTAATACTATTATCATCATTAAGTAAATACTATAATTTATATCCAGACAAAAATTTCAATGATAAAAAACCCGCTAATTCTTTTTCTGTTCGATCGTCGCAGAATTTCGGAATAAGCAGTATTCAACATTGTAAAAAAAATATTCATCGTCTCTCCACGCGATTCGTCAAGTGCATTGGCCTTGCGATAAATTAACAGAGAGACAGAGAGTAAGAGAGAGACAGAGAAAGAGAGAGAGCAAAGTCCCTGACTCAAGGGGTTTAATCGTGTTCTCTGTTATTTCGCAGGAATAACGCCGAGCGTGCATCAGCACATTTTCGGATGGCCAATCCCCATCCCCAGACACTGTTTTATCGCTTCGACGATATTATCCGGTAATCCTTCAAGCGTAATACGCTTAAGGAGAGAAGTATAGTCGACTCCGTGAAATCTGCTTAGTCCAGCCACGTGGCCAAACTTCATCCCTCCGAGAAATCCTATATCCCGGCCATCAACGTATCTCACGAAAGACTCCAGCCACGTTACCCTTATATCAATATATATTTTTTTTTCAATTCTCAATTATATCCCTACGAGAAGCAGCACGTCGCTGCAATCACTGACGTTCGCTAATAATCATAATATATTATTTACATACAAAGAGTAACGCAAGCGTAACGTAACGATGTAAACACAACGTGAATAATCTTTTTTTTTTGACAATTCGCCAAACAAATTCTCACTGTCTGGCAAGATCTAACCCCCACAGCACTCTTGACGTGTATATCAAAATATTCACGGTCTCCAATATTTTTGTTGGTTACGTGCCAACGTCATGAATGAATGGAATGTACGGTATACCCTGTGAGCGGGGGGTGCGATCTCGTGACGTGCAAGCAATATATACGACCCCTGTTTTCAAGCAGAACAACTTCCTATCCATTGTCGAGCTTCGAAGTTGCTGGTCGTCGTTGCTACCGGTAATATTGACGGTGCTGCCGCTGGTGGTGGAAGAGCGGAGGTGGTGGTGCAGCAGCAACGTGACTGCGAGATGTTATTTTTTTATCTTAACAAAAGGTCTCCTTGCCTTATTATTAACCCCTGGTGCAAGAGGGTTTGAAAATAATGCGAGAAATGGAGGGGAACGAAGGGATGGAAGGAATTCAAGACGAAGGAAAAATCCAGCATGGCCCCGACAACGTCGAGGTGCGCTGCACCAGCCTCTGAAGTGCATCCGTTTTTTGCAAGGGTTGCACCATGGATGGATTCAGGGGTTGGTTACATCGCTGCAAAATTTAAGGAACTTGCCGAAAAGGGGAAAGAAAAAAATTATATATATATATATATATGAGACGGGATAGAACCACGGATACAACGTATAGGTATAGTTATCGTTATGTTCCTCCTTGTGATACGGTTCTTTCTTCAATGAGAAAGGGAGAGAAAAACAGTGTGAGAAGCAAGGGGTAGGTAAAGGCAGGCAGAAAGGAAAACGAAGAAAGACAAAAAAGTACGGAATTATATGCATCGGTGGGGGAACTTCGGCTTGATGAAAAACTATCGAGAACGGTTGGAAATATTCTGCCTAGATTATTCGCCAGGATTCTTGCATTTTTTTTTAACTTCGTTTACGCTACAACAATACTTTTGACAAGTCAAAGAATCGAAAGGAGGCTTTCGACGGATACGTACACATCTACCGGGCTCACATTGGCCATGACGTAGGTATATAAGAAGAGGAACATGAAAGAGATTGAGAGAAAGCTAATTAATGCTTGCGAATACTTTTCCGAGGTCGGATATAAATGGGCGAGTTTTCGCACGTAAATTACCCATACGCCACTTCTCACGTGTGAAAATTAGCATCGGATTCGCGCGTTAATATCGGCTTGCCGGTATTAATTATAACGATTCGCCGATGGTTCATCCAGTCGCATCACCTTCTTCGAATTTGTTTTGTCAGAGTAATCGCCCCATTTAATTGTCAAGCAGAGCCGACGTCATCGCGAAATCATTAAATGCCAGAGTTATGAAATACAGAGTATAAAGAATACGCGCACACGTTATATACGTCTACGAGTAACATTGGCATTTGGACAATTTCTGTGCTCATCTTCATTTAGATTAAAATGTCTGATAGAGGGACGACAGAATCAAGATGAAGATACAGAAAGATAAAGATAAAGAAGCGTATAGAGAAGGCGAGTCCTCGCTTCGACGAAGCGAGACTCCTGACGTCATTTAAACTATCTACGACTTCTGTATACCTTGGCATTGGAAGCCAGTGCAAGGAGGCCTTAGCAGTATGAGAAAAAAAAGGACGATATCCATGAATCGTGCAAAGCCAGAAAAAGAAAGACGAAGAAAAGAAAACGAGAGAAAAAGGAAAGGCTCAATATGAAAAAAGGGTTGGGAGGGATGTTCACTCGCCAAGTACACGAAGACTCGTCTGTTACTAATGAAATTCGCGCGCGATTCGAAGTTGGTTGAATTCGTGGCGATGAGGAGCGAAGTAAAGTAAGGAATTAAAAACAGAAAAAGAAAGGTACGCGCGCGCAAAAAAACAGGCGTTATTATTATTTTTATCGCAATTATCAAAGGATCGGTACTGGGCGACGGGTAGCGTAGCCAACGTTAAATGTACTTACGCGCGTTTCGCTTCACTGTGGCGCATGTAATAATAATTACGAAGCGATACATGATAACGAGGCGCCGGGGCGCTAACGACGCCAGGCGTCTCTCCTACCTCCCTCTCGCTCACTTTCGATTTAATAATATGTTTCCTTTTTTTCTCACCCCCTGCTGCCCGCACACCGTTTTTCCCTCGCTCTGACTTTTTATTTTTACAAATTTCTTCATTACTCATTCAATACCGAGTGAGAGCACTACGTACGAGGACGCAATCCGTCCTACGCTTTTGGATGGGCGTCCCGGCGCCTCTCTATTTTTCTTCTTCGCGCGGGAGTTGGTGAAATGCACCTTTTTACTTGCGATAGAAAAAAAATAGCTATACCTATTATGTATCTGTATTTTTCAGTCAGAAACTCCTCTCGCAACCCTCTGGCGAGTCGCAGCGACTACCCTCATCCCTCCAATGCATAATAGGTACCACTACTGCAACCTACTCCCTCTACCGCGTATTCCCTTCAACCCTTCAGCGTTTTCAAATCATTAAAATATCAAGCCGACCTCCACCTACCTCCTCCACCTCCTACGGCAACCCAACCAGGCCCCACGCTCTCTGCCCTCTTGCACTGTATTGGGCAACAATCCGAGCGCAAATTATCTTGTTTAATTAATACCGACCGGATAATTGGTCCGGTGCCGCCGGATACCGTCGATGCCGTCAACCCATTAATTCGCACTTCGTTTCCTTTACTTTTATTAAAATATATTTTTTCCCTACCCCTCTTTTTCTCATTATCTGTCGATTTACCTTGAATCGCAAAAGGACATAAAATTCGCTATTTTTGTATATACTGATATTTTACATGTTTAAAGTAAATGTAATTTATCTATTCGGATAATTATCCGCTATACAATTGTCCACCCTACGTAAAAGTACTAGCTGCCGTATATCGTAATTCATAGAAATAAATTTTAAAGGTTCACTTACATTGCACGTCGATCTTAGCCGGTGAGCTCTCAATGGAGTATCCGGTTTCCGGCTGGTTCGCGACGCAAACGAAGTTCCCACTGTCCAGTATGCGATTGACACGCGTGATCAAGAGATCTCCGTCGACTTGGTGACGTCGTGGACTCGGTGCCAGGGGTTGTCCGTCAATCTTCCACGTGTAAGTCACTGCCGAATCAGATTGGGCCTCACAGCGTAAACGAACCGCCGACCCCTCGACCGCCGAGTGATCTCCGGGACTCACGGAAAAGTAAAGTTCGGTGTTCTGTCCAAGAACCGACGCCACTGTAAACAAAAAAGTAGCGACCGTTAAGACCATTCAAAATAGTATCCCATCGAGTTACCACTCCCATGCATATCTATTATCGGGATAAGTCAAAAGCGTCTATCTCTAAAAGAAGGAATTTTCAATCTTCCCTTAGCAACTGGCATACGTCATCAAACGCGCATACAGATTTCCCAAGAGTGATTCCACGCAATTTACCGATAGCTGTCGCACTTGTTCCTGTGAATCCCTTCAAGGGATTCCCGCCGTATGACTCCGATGCATCAAATACAACGTACAGTCCCAGTAGGCCGTGATACGTCGTCTGGAACGTCCTGTACATACCTATATCGTATCTAAGCGAAGGAATTTTGTACTAGATGATATAAGAGGATCGAAGTATCCAATGAAATCGTACCATGATAAACTCTGGAACAGAGATACACTCTGGGAATCCCCGTTTCCATTACTTTGCGTAAAGTCTGTACCGGGAAAGGGAATCGAGAGAAAAAATCAAAAGCAGAACTCATAATACTGCAGGATTACAATGTGCAGATCATTCTGCAAGATCTGAAAAGGTCTTTGCAAGTATCTAACGTCTTAGCACACATATCTATACGATCCACCATAAATCCTTCAGCTTGGGCCTATGGCCCTTTATCTGTACTTTGGCTGTCCTATCTAGTCAGGTATATATCCTATCACTCGATACCTTCAAGTTAACGTTTCAAAGAACTTCCAACGTGTACGAAAGTAATTCTCACTTTGAACTGGTTTGCGACTGTTCTCTGAGTGACTGTCGATTACCGCTGAATTCGCTAGTCGAACCTGAGATTGGTGCTACTGACGATGAGCAAGAAGTCTTACGTTTAGTTGATTTCGACGATTTTCTTCTCTCTTTTCGTCTTTGTCTCTTTCTAGTTTAATATTTTTTCTACTTTACGTTGAGCTAGTTCATTCCTGTATGGAGAACTTGTCAAAATAATCATGTAATCAGCAGTCACTCGATGATGCTCCGTGGATCTTTTGTGACGAGTTATATTCTGTTTCAACAGAATCATGGATACAATGAAATAACTGTGAAAAATGGGCCAATGATGCATGCGCTGGCATAGATGATGAGATAATTATAGAATATACTTGTGATTATTGATTGTGTCAATAATTGAACTTTGTAAGATAATGTTAAATATGATTAATATAATAGGGGAGGGGGGAGGGGGGGGGGGATGTCCAACTATCCTTGAATTACCCTAATAAATAGTTTTTTTTTATTTATGAAAAGTTATTTTTCCCGAATTTCATTTACTTTGAAAAATTGATAACATTTTTGGGGGGCCCATTTTACCCCCCTTTTCCCTATATATGTAACCATGCGTTTGGACGTGTCTTGTATGTTTAGCCATGCAACGGAGAGCCCATGCTGGTAGGCATAGCTCTCCCGTGTAAACGGCGTAAAGCGTGTAAACGTCATAAAAGGGTGGCCAGTGCAGCTGTTGTCGGCGGCATGTTTGGAGGAAACACCAAGGAAAGCGGTCTCTAGAGTAGCTCGTAAAAGCCGTCGTGTTTACACCGCGGGAAGGTTTCACGACCGGCAGTCAGCGTCGCTGTCGGCCACGTGCATTTTTTTTCCTTCGTCTCTATACTTCTGACGTCTCCTCCCCCACTTTGCCCGGCGTTATGCTGCTCTCCTCCTTTTTCATTTTTTTCCTCACTACTCTCGTTCCCTTTTGAAAGGCAGAGAGATAGGCAAGTAGTCCGGAGGAAAGGGGTGCGCGCCCATAATTCATGCGCAACAAGACGACTTTTAGGGTCGCACTGACGCGTGCAAGTCATCTTCTTCACTCGGAGCTTCCGAAAAGAAGCAAATTACTAGAGACAAAAGACTGCGTCATAGGAGAGTAGCTTAGCGGAAGGTGAGTCCGCCATTATGGCAGGTACACCTGAACACTAATTGTGACTAGGATCAAGAGACTCGGTCGAGTCTCGCGTCAAGTACGCGTCACGCTGCATAGATAATAACGTGATGATGATAATAGCGACAATTGAGGTAATGGAGTATGGGGGGGGGGGCGATTATGAGGGGCGGGATACAGCTGGCGTAATTTTTTTTACTTATTGTAAATATAGATGTTGAACTAGGTATTAGGACTGGGGGGGGGGGGGTTACGATCAGAGGGAAGTATCGATAAATCGGATAGTGACGCAACCGGAAGTGTCTCATAGTGTCGAATAGAGAATATGGAAAACAGTGTAGCCGTGGCTTAGAAATAATAATACGCTAGGCTCACCGCCCCGTACCTTTTAATGAGATGTCGCGTGTAATGCAATAGAGGAGGCCGTGGTTATAGCGACGAGCTCTAATTATAAAAATTACAAGCCGCGGTAGATAACGCCGAGGTCGACAGACGTTCATGGTGTAGGGAGAGAAAAAAAATCACGAGTCAAATTATGATGAAAATGACGAGCTCCGCGGACGATCTCACTTGAGCCCCTCGTAGACGAGCGTGGAATTTTACGCTTCCGGAATTTCCCATGGCTTTATCCTTTCGCTAAAAGAGACCACCAGTGTACGAGACCGCCGCCACTGGCAGATTAAAATTAAAACAAGCCTCCTGCGTTATTAAACATTTTCAACGGGTTCGCGCGCTCTTTGCGTTCCTATATCCTCTTTTGCTATTTTATTTTTTTTTAGAACCCGGTTTCATCCTCACTTTGCCATTACTGGTGTCTGTTTTTTCGCATATTTTTTTACGGCATACTTTTGCTTTGTTTCTCTTTCCCCCTCCTCCTGCTCGTCCCATGCTCCTTCTCTGATATTCCCTCCTACAGCGTTTTCCCACAATTCCCGTATGATCGACCATCGAAAACACTCGTGGCATTTCGAGGACCCGGGAGATTCGATCTCCCGAAGCGAAACGATCCCATTCGAAAACGGGAAAAAAAGCTCGAGGAATTTTATCGGAACGTTTCCCGGGGGCTTTATCGTGGTCAGGCACAATAAAACCAAAGCAGAAGTGTTTCCTGTCGAAAGACATGACCGGAAAGGTCCTATCTCGCGCGATAGATACTATCCTCCGGTGGTCCCTAGGGAATTCCGAAAAAGAGGTCCCTTGCAGACAATAAGAGTATAGGTGAAGAAAACATATCAAAGAACAGAAAGTGAGACAAAGGAAAGCAAACCAAAGACAAAATCTTAAAGCCAGAAGAGGTGAAAGGTAAAGAGAGCAAAATTTGGCCAATCGTCGCTGCCCTCAATTGGCAGTGGCATTGAGAAGTCTGAGAAAGGAGTACGTTGAAAAATACTCATAGAAGGTAAACGTTGTGGTTAAGCGAGCGTGGAAAAGAGCTTATAAAAATGAAGAACTGTACGCGAAGAAAAAGCAAACGGAGTGCTGAAGTCTTTTTTTTAATACGTAAATACGCCTGCATTATGTACACATTAAGCTTTATTCGCCCACTCTTTCTCCATTCGGAACAGGTTTGTACCGGCGCCGGTTGACGGATCAAAAGCCTAATATGATTTTTTTGTGTATTAACCTCCTCTCTTTAAAACGTCGCAGTGACATTTTCAGAAACGCCAGAACGAGGAGCCGCGACTCGACGTGAATGCACCGACAGTGTGCTCACGACGTGCACCAAGGAGTATAATAAAAAAATAACTCCGCTCGTGGCATCTTCCATGTAGAACGAGACTGGGCTTTTACTCGCGAGAACTGGCGATGAAGGAAATGCCAAGGGAGGAAGAGAGTCAGTCATCCAGTGGTGAAGGAGAGGGAAGACACAAAAAAAAAGAATAACTAAGAGGAGAACGGGCTCCCAGGGCGCGCCATTCACTCCCTCGCCTTCTACTCTTATCCTCAACCTCGTAATTCTCAACCCTGTATATACTGTATACACCCGCTCTACCACATCTACTTCTACTTCTACTTCTTGTACTCCCTAGACTACCGCTCCTTATGCTCCATCGAACAGGCCCTTGGTAACGCGAGACGAGTAATTAGGACCACCGGACGAACAGCCATGAATGAGACAGTAGGGCTCATACGTGCAGGCTAGGGCCAAAGGGCCCCTTCTTCTACTAACAGCTATACACAACTCGACTACCTATCTCGGGCTACCTAGACCTTACCTTCCTTCCTCTTGCCGCTATATTACCTCGGGATCCCTTTTGTACGCGGCCCTGAGCTGCCATACAACCGGTTTACCCAGCATGGAATCTCCAGCGATTTTCAACGATATCCATTTCTATCTCTTACATTGCCCTTCTCTTTCATTATTACCTAAATTTAACCCTCGGGATTCATCCATTTTTTTTATCGTTTAAACCTTTACTTGTAGTATGAAGTTATGAATCGTTATGTATCTCGATAATGTGTGCTGTGTATGTGTAAATGCTAAGTGCTTAATGCTCTGCCGAATGAGTACAGCCATCCGCTTATGATCGCCGAGTGATATTAGTAAACATGGGAAAAGAGATTAATATCCAATACTACACACGTTGTTATACAAGAATTAACTATCTTATAAGGTCCAATTTAACAGTTCTAAGGTTTATGACGGGATTTGATATCAATTATAAACGTAATGGTCCTTACGCCGAGTCATGCACTCCAGAAGTATCCCTTAAAAAGTAATACCATTTAATTACATAGGAACTGGTGTCACTCGCTGGGAAATAAATCTGTCATTAATTAGTGAATAGAGAAGTACAGTAGTTTGAATAAAAAAAAAGTAGTGGAAACCAGTGAGAGACGATGTGATTTGGAAGGGAGCACCGCCGCTCTCTTTCCAGCCATGATTCATCCCCGGCAACGAACGAGAGGCCGGCAGCCCCCTAGGCATCCCAACACAGCAGCAACTATTATTCGACTCTCAGAAATTAATGCTAAAATTTCAATTCATGACTCACCGGCAATCCATAGTAGGAGCAACATCCTAACGCAAGGAATCCAGCCTCTGCAGGAATCCTTTGGGACAATATGAAACACGAGAATGAATCCTCCTCACCGTCCTGTCATTTCTCTTAGGAGACGAAGATGCTATCACTCTCGGCGCAGCAAGAACGACCGAACTGGGCGAAGCGACGCGTTACACTGCACCGGAGTGCGAAGCCACGCTCGTAGGAGCGAACTCTGCCGGCAGGAATACGCAGCAGAAATGTTCAAGAACTTGTGGATGCACTTTGCATTTAGTCACTGGATTCAAGGTCGGTAATACAGATCCGATTTACACCCTGGAGGGATCAAATGTCACTAGACGGATAGAAGTTGAGTGACCTAGGGAAACCCCCTTGGTACTATCTATGATTTTCCTTTGTTTGTTAAGGGTTTTGTTTTTTTGTTTTACAGTACCATTCAGTAACTTTACAATGGCCCATTCAATGTAGGGGACTTTTTGTTATGTCATGTTTAGTGATCGAATTGTTGAGAAACTTCTCGGATTGGACCACGAGGGAATTAGGGTATTGTTTTTTTTTTGTATCGAAAGAGCAAAGTATGGAATATCAATACAATTCAAATTTGATATATTATTTCATACATTTTATGACATATGCACGTCGTTGTGTTGTTTCCATATCGTTATTATTATCCTCATTAATATTATTTATAATAACAATCTAAACAGTCACGTACATCCCTATTTATATATTTATATTTATTTATTTATGTATATATATACCTTTTACTTTAATATAGACTTCTTTTTCGTATCGTCTAAGTTAAATAATTCATCGCTCCGCATAAAAACTTCCCGCAGATCACTTTGATTCGAGTGACAACCAGTACGCGAAATGAAACTGACGAAATTCTCAGAGTTTCAGGTAAAATTTGCAAAGGAAAAAAGAACAAGGAAACCTTTTTTCTTCAATTAAAATCCAGGAAAACCGTGTCGATCATGATGCTCGATCGCGAGCGAAAGAATTATCTAGTTCGTCTGTTATTTATATTATTTACACTAGCATCGCCTATTGCATAATATATTTGGCCGTGTCTCGCACCTTCCACATTCTGATTTTTTTTTTGATCCACAGAATCACGTCAATTAATTCCGCTGAAATTCCGTAGAAGGATACCGATATGTTCCCAGGGGAAAGTGCGACATATCCTCTATTTGAAAAATACTCGCTCTCCTCTTCTTTGGCCGATTTTGGCACTCGGTTATCATTTTCCCTTTCTATTGTCGATGATATGTACCTAGGCCATCCTCTTGTTTCTGAAGTTTCTTTTGGCAAGATTTCACTTTCGATCGCCCCATCCGGCGCTGTTATAAAACCAAGACGAGGCACTCTCATCCCTCGTTTTACTCCACGTGTTATCCAACCCACTTCCACTGCCATCCTAAAAATAGTTCCATCATACAGAATGTATTTTTCATGACGGATATATTTATATGACGTACAGCACAGTTGACCTACCACGACGTTTAGTTGATGTGTCGCAGGTGACAGGTAATCCATGTTTGTATAATAGGACGAATAGTTTTGGTAGCATTGTTGCTGTGTCGTTGTTGTTGTCCAGGCTAGCCTCTGATGGTCACCCGGAAATCCACCGCCACCCTCCGTGACAGCAGGACTCCAGATACTGCTGCTACTGCCCCCGCTGCTATACACAGTACCTCCCAACTATACACAGAAACATTCTATAAGAATCTATGATATCCTGAGGTTATCGAAACAAATCAAAAGCCACAAAACCCATAAATATCGATAGACAAAATTTTTCCAAGCTTAGTCGGTATACAGATTTACCAACAGCGTTGCCTCAACAATGACTCAAGAATGATAACGCTCTGTCGGTAACGTAGCTTAGGAGCACCCTCAACGCATAATCAGTTATTTCGTTGGATAAAGTAGAATATCGAGGGATGGTAAGGGATGAACATCCATAAACTTACACTCGGTGGAGTTGTACTAGCTGCTAGAAGCAAACTGGTAGCAGTTCCCGCTGGTTTGTACTGGGGTGAGTCCCTTAGCAAGGCCGGCGAACTTGCCGCAGAGCCACTGGTACCTCCACTCCTAAAGAAAAAAATACATTTATTTAAATATTGCCACTCAATATATCTCATTCAAGGAACCATAAATTCATTTTTCTCAATACAACGACTCACAAGGGTGTCGTGGCGGGCACAGCAGCAGCGGGTGTAGGGGTCGTGGCTATCGAAGGACTTTTACCAGGAGGAGGGTTACTCGCAGGATTCCCTGAGGGTTTCTTCGAGCGCGGCGCCTTATCCTGTTGTTGCTGCTGTTGCTTTTGTTGCTGACGGCACTTGGCGCGCCTGTTTTTAAACCATACCTGCAAAAAAAGATGTTCCATCTTGCAAATGGCGAAATCAAATAGGGGATGATTTCATAAAGAGTCAGCGAAGAGTTGAGAACGCACCCCGGGCAAAAGGAGAGCCCCTGAGAAGCCCCGCGCGATCAATGTTACGCGGCAGGCGAAGCTTGGGTTTCTACGGATTTTCTGGGGAACGACACGGACTCACCCTTCGCCATTCCCTCCTCTTACTCTTCAGGTAACCCCCACGACACCTACAACCCTCATCTTCTATCCTATATATACCTTATACTCGCCATCTTGGCCACCCACGACTCCAGTCTGAGAGAGTGAAAACTGCTAAGATTTTCAACGGCACTCTTCGAAAATATACGGTACTTTCAAATTTATCGGTGCAACGGCGATACTTACGCCTGCAGACTGGCAAACCGTCACACAGCGCGTAAATTATTCTAGTTTTCTAATATCAAAATGAATATCATTGCTGTTCACGATTCTGCTTAATATATAAGACTTTATTGTACGACTCTGCAAAGACGTCTGCTAATGTAAAAAGGGATATACCGTATTTATGACGTAGTCGAATTTTTATGCGTATAGTACGTGCATTGCATAGGATTGTGAAGGTAGATGGCGCCACTAAGGCGGTCATGTGGCTTTATGTCTTTTTTAGGGCGTCTTTTTCTATGGGGATTTTAGTACAATGGTCAGACGATGGATGGCGATACTGTTTATGGGCTCCAGAACTTGTGCTTTTTTTACATTGGGTCTTGGCAGATTCGGACAATAAAAACTTATTCCAATAAATATTGAATCATACTGTTACGGGGAAATATAATTGTTAATGTAAGATTGTAAAAAAAGAATTTCTTATGCCGTTTTTAATTTTGTATCATTCCAATTAGTATACTTTTAAAATTTATTGGGTAAACTATGTTGAAGATAATTTATTGTAACTCTATGACCGATCAGGTTTCGGGTTTATGTGATTCTTTAGGTCAGTATGAGAATCTGTAGTCCCACTGGGTACGACTGAGGTCTGAGCCAGTTGGGCCGGAATTCGTGAGAGAAGTTAGTCCAGTCTTGGCAATAGAAGAACGTGCGGAAAACTATGGTTTCACGAACCCCATTCATAAAGACGGCCAGGTGCGCGCCCTAGTGATTTCCGATGCGACTCGCCCTTTTTTGGGCCCTGATTAGGGCCCAATATGCGTCGGCACGAATGGGATTTCTCGCGGTATGAAAAGTCGACGGAAGCGGTACGCAGTCATTCGCGGAGCAAAAAAGAAATTTTGAAAAACCATCAAAAAAGATCCCGTAAAGTCCCCCGAGACGCAAAATTTGAGTCTTCCCAAAGTAACGCCCCGAAATTCCGCAATTGTCAAATGCGTACAGGTATTTCCTACCGATTCCTTTACATCGCACTATGCCCCATTTAGGTATCGAGCGGCGTGTAGAGAATCGAGAACTCGTGGGGTGTCCTTAATTCGGTTAACCCTTTGACGGGGAATGCGGTAGTAAAACGATCTCTTTTTACGGTGTCCGCGTTCCGACGTCGTCTTACTCCCGCACGTCTTACCTTCACTTTTTGCAAACCCTATGTCAGTTCGTCACATAGCATACAGGATTTGTTCCAAAAAACAAATTTTTGCACGAAGAAATCTATAATATTTGTAAATAAAAAAAATTACATTATAAAGCATTGATAATAAAAACTCACCTGAACCCTGGATTCCGGAAGATTAATCTTAAGGGCGACTTCTTCCCTCATGAAGATATCGGGATACCTCGTCTTGGAGAAGAGCCCTTCCAGTACGTCTAGTTGCGCCCTGGTAAAGGTCGTCCTCTCCCTCCGCTGCTTTCTCGGATTACCTTTGACAAAAAAAAACCAAGGAATCAGAATCCGTGAATGGTTTCCACCGATAGAGCCTCGTATGTAAGTCTTCCCGTAATCGACTCCAGCTACGGACACTTCTTATTGCAACCGCAAAACATGACAAACTAAGCTACCTAACCTAACCTGCATACCAGATTTATGTGAAAAAGGGTGAATTTGTGGAATAATTAAAAAGAGAAAGGCACTCACAGTAGTAGGACTCACCGGCAGGGGTGCAACCGGGATAACCAATGCTGGAATGAAGGGCCTCGATCGGTGGCATGCCAAGGGCACTGACGTAAGGATTGGTCTTGAGTGCCCCGTAAGGCCCAGCGGCCGTTGCACCAAACCCTGCGGGCCCAAAGAGTTCCGATGCTGATGTGGAGGAAGCCGCTGCAAGACCCCCCAATTCGGTCGCCCCGGCGCCCCCGCTGCAACCGGACGTTCCACCCAGGCTGTTGGGCCACATCACCAAAGGGCCCAGAACTACGGGGACCCTGGGCGCAACGACGCCGTCCCCGAACACTAGGTCGACCGACGACGACGCCGACGCCCCACGTCGACCCTGAAAGATACATTGTTTCCATCATTAGACTCTTCTCATACATCCTAACCCATATACTCCTTCGCTCATTTAGACCCTGTCCAATTTCCTAATCGCGTTATTGGTCCTCGTGGGGCCCAATCAGCCCGAAAGAGGACACCATCGGGAGGTTCTCTCTCGATAGGACCCAACACCGCCATACTCGAAACCCGATAGGTCAGCCATATTTTCAAGCAGCTGCCCGCGATAATCCTCAACTGTGCAACGTAACACCTCGCGAAGGTGGTCAGAGTCCAGCCAATATCTTTAAAAGGGCCCAAAGGGCCCCAAACCATTCGGCTACTTGGACTGCCCTTAAGAGTTTTATCCTCTCCGGTTACTCACATCGGCCCTGTCTCACACGTGACAGGCACCATCGCCATCGCCATCGCCATCGCCATCGCCATCGCCATCGCCATCGCCATCGCCATCGCCATCGTCATCGTCATCACCATTACCCACTCTTTTACGTTCATCATATATATAAAGGCATCTGCTCTCCCGACTAGCACATGCGACGGATTACCGTGAGCTTCTTATTAAACGTTAATTAGCAACCGCCACTAATTAAACATCGCCATCAATAATGACGTCATTCACAGATGTACCTGACAACAAGAGAATCACTTGTTTTCGCATTCCAATCGCATGCTACGTACCGGATTAACGGAAACAGTACACATGGGGATCGTCATCGACTATCCTTATAATTTTCAACCAATAAGCAGCATCCATTTCTCCCCCCTCCAACTCCATTTCATTATTGTCGTTATCGGGCTCTATGCGATTGATTCTCGAGATTTTCCAGAACGATGCATCACGAAGCATGTACGTATTAAGAGAAAGGAAACCTTACCGAAACTACCCCGTCTCAACGCGCCGACTCCAGACATCCCTTTCACCACCCGTCGAAAGGGCATCTCGACTTTTCTTTTTTTATCTTCCATTTTAATAAACTATTGTCCCGCAACTCTCGAGGGCGCGATATTAAAACTCCAAGCGGTCCCTGTGGCAACTCGACTTCAACCCTCGCATCCTTCCTACTCACCGCGAGATCGACTTCCGTCGCTCGTAAACGCGTTTCCTCCACACCGCTCTGGTCACGCACAATGACTCTCTCGTAACACGGGGGATGGTTTGCACCCCCTGAGGGGGCCATATTACACTTGTTACAGGGCCGGCGGCGGGGCAGACTGGCCACTCGAGAGCCTCTTCTCACTCCTACGCGCTCTTGCACACAGGAGAGCTTCCAGCATCCTTGGCAAGGGATGCAAACTCACGTACGTATAACACCCCTTACTTAGTACTTTTGAAAATCGTACTGTACATACTTAGAAATCCGCCCTCCCCGAGACTGCAGCAAACACTTTGTGTTACCAATGGAGCCGGGATACACAACCCCGTTTTCATATACCCTTAGGAACACGCAAAACCCCACAGTGTAACCACTCCCTTGAAAACCAAAGTCTATACCCACGTACGTGCACTCGGTGGTTCCTCCAATGAGAACAAAACTTCATGACTGTTAAATCCCTATTATTACGTGCGCTCCCCCATACTCAGATTCGATTACTCAGAATCATTCACGCTCTACAGAATAAATCTAGTCTTTGTTTTCCTCAAAGAGATTCCAGACCCAGATTTTCGTCATTTGCAATTTTTCACTAAATGATACACGAGACGTATCCACGTTTCTTGTCTATATCTGTACACATAGTGATAAGGTATAACTTGTCGTATTCTCATCGGGGATTCACCAGGTCCAGGAACACGAGGACGAGGACGAGGACGCGACCAACGAGTCATTTGTCAGCGCGTAGGAAGTTAAGTTGCTCGTATTGTTTCCCAGAGTGTTTGCACGCGGTTGCATTGTTCCCCGAAGAGGCTCTCGCGACAATGGACCACCGTGGGTTGGTACGACTGGCTGCAAAAGGGCCCATCGAGAAAAAAAAGTTCGCTCCATTGGTTCCGTTGCACCCCGAAAATATGAGCGAGGGTTTGAGGGGGGTACGGGCGGCAATTTTGAAAATGGAAGAGAAATAAAGAGAAAAGGAAAAAAAATAACCGATACAGAGAGGGATGGTGGTGGGTGAAGGTAGGATGAGAGATGATTCGACAGCAATGAACGATTTTTTTTAGCGACTCGTCAAGCGGAAAATTTAATTCCCGTGGAAACGGCAACGTTTCTACCCTAGTTTTCTATCTGGTTCTTTTCCAGTCACGCAACTGCTAGGATGCACCCACGCTTTTTCTTCTGTAGCAAAGGATTTAGGATTCCGCAGTATGCCCTCGAGCCAATTTCCAAAGGTCCTTTTCCACCTCTCGATCTTTCCTTTATTCTTTCTCTTCTTCTTCTTTTCAGTCTTCATTTCGCTGAAGAGCGTCTTCTTTTTTTTCTTCTCTCTCTCTCTTCCTTACGAGACATTTGGGTGGCCATGTCACTTGGACCACGACGATTCCTCGAGATCCTTTGGACTTAGGCTTAAGGTGCATTCACACGTGATAAGATCGTTCCCCCGTCGGACCACCGAAAAAATGTCTCATGAGAATACATTGACGTTCCCCTCAATTCTTTTTTCTTTTCTAGCACCTTTCCAAAATACGGATACTCGACCGGACGGAAAATTAAGTGGGCGACCCTTGGGTAAACGCTATAATTTTCTCGGTTTCACTGTTAGTCACCATTTTTGAGGTTAGACTATCCTTACGTCAACTATATTTTTTTTTAATCTCAAAGACATCCAGGATTTTAACACCAGTTCCTTCCTACGCTTCGTAATTATCTCAGATCACACGTGACTGTCACTACAATCACTGATACTCTGGTTCATCAACGTCATCAGGATCATCGTGATCCTTGTGTTTTGGATAAGCGAGTACTATGTATCAGAGAGGCTGCGCGCTTGATTCTTTTTTTAACTATTAGACTACGTTTGTAAGCTTTCCATGCGACAGAGTCCTGGATCGCGGAAAGGACACGCGACAGACTAGGACCCGCGCCCCGCGGAGGATCCTCACCACGTGAGAACGTCGACAAAGGTCCTACACCGAGGAAGGCGGACCCCGTCGACGACGACGATGACGACGGGAGGGAGGCGAGCGAAGATTACCGTAAGCAGATTATTCCTGTGGAAACCTCGCTGCCCAACTTTTCCTTCAATAGTTGATCGTACACTCTCCTTTTCGCTCTCTTTATATTTCTCTCTCTCTCTCTGTCTCTCTTTCTCTCTCTGCGCACTCTTCTTTGTTAACTACTACCGGGTACGAAATGCCCAAGATTTTGTAAAATAAAAAAATCAGCCCATGACACCCGCGATGTTATATGAGATATATACACGGCTTTTACTATTTTTACCTTATTTTCAAAAAATTATATGTATACAACTCATCGATCGTTATCTTTTTGGTGAATTTCCACAACGTCACTTTTCAAGCGTTACCGCGGTTTTTGATTTTTCACATAACCACAGAGTTAGGCTCAGCTTTTACCACCGCGATCGTTAATCAGTCTCCCCTCTCCTCTTCGCACCCTCAGGAGGATTTTCAATCGGCCCTCATTTCAAAATCATTGTATGAGAGCACTGACGGATGGCAATGACTCTGCTGTTTCTACCACCAGTGTTTTCCCTGAGACCGTTAATGTTAAGTACGTCCATATCATTTCTCACCAAGTTGTAAATATTCATTTAAGTACTTGATACCGGATTCGCGAATATTTGGCAAAATTTTGTTTGAACGAAATTGAAACGGTAATTAAAAATATGTGGAAGTACAAGAACAAATCGAAGAAACGTAAAAAAAAATTACTTTAAAAAAAATTACACTAGCAGGAAACGACACTGACGCGCGTCTAATAAAAAATTCACAGAAATCAGGAAAAAAAGCACCTCGTACGGTGACAGTGAAAAATCACCATTAGCCAGAATACATGTTGAAATAAAATTCACAACCGGATATCCTGGGGTAGTCACACACTTCACGAAAAGCACAATTAAGAAGTACACTAGACACGTTTCAAAGGACTCACCGTATTAACAGGGTTGTGCTATACCCGTAGAAGATCCTGACGTTTAATCCCTGGCCGATCAGTGACTATCCCCGTGAACGAGGGTGGCGTCGTCCAGGAGTCAGCGAGACTCCGTGACACAGGAAGACGAGACTGGATAAAGCCGTGAACTCGTACCTGAGATCTCTCGTGGTGGTCGACGCCGACGTCGACGTCGAGGTCGACGTGGACGAGGACGAGGACGACGTCGACGGGCACGGACAAACGGACGCGTAAAACGGGCCGCTATTATTCCTCGGGAGGGTGTAGGAGAGAGCAGCTCAACTTTTCACGAGAACTTTAGTTGTTACGGATCGCTCTCTCTTGGCCGGGGTTGCCCCCTGCGGGGGGTGGGGTTCACTAGGGTGGGGACACGGTCGTAGCGACGGCGTCGTCTCCTCGAGAGTAGGGCGTCGCCGACTACGACACTAGTCGTAGTGGGGAGCCAATGGAATGTCCTATTGGACCATGGCCACCAGGTACACTCCAGTCACTCGAGTACTGCGCATCCCTACCGAGACGTTCGTTTAAAGCCGAATCCACAGCCACCTACTATACTAACCGTTATGCTACCCGCAAGCTGTATAAACTGAAACTACCTGTAGACACCAGAATCGCAATAATTATTTTACTTCTGCACTACTGTATTCGACATTTGCATCTCGTACACTTATTTTTAAGTTTCCACAAATCATACGTTTGAATTTAAAATTTGCTTGTTCCGTTTATGATGCAATTTTTTTCAGTCTCGATCGCGACGTTTTACGTGCGGAATCCTACGACTGCAGCTTTCTTCCCGTCGCTTCGGATCTTCGTGCTCGGAAAAACGCAACCGCGTGCACTCGGCAGCAGACAAGATGGGATATTGATGGGATTGAATTTGTAAAGAGTATACCCGGTGACGGGTAATTGGCTTGGATTCTGTAACGGGCGCACTAACTGCTACGCCAGGTGATAGACTCTATAGGAACAACATAGCAATTTAACTTGCTCACGTGCGAGCGGTTAATGCTCTTACGGGATTTCGAAAAGATCAGCCAGCATTACTATGCTATTAGTGTAGCTAAAACCGGCTTGCTTCCATAAAGCTATTGCTACGTGGCGACCTAGTGCCACTTTATTCCTCCCCGCGGCCCATTCATAAACTCTTACAAGCTGAGTATCCGATCAATCGTATACCCATCCATATATCGAGTCATTGACATTTTCAATGATCAAATCGAAACTGCATAATTATTTTTAATGACACCATAACCTAGTGTAACATTCACACGTATCTCAATTGATTGGCGATAGCTACGTATCGTATAAATTGGTTCATTACAATTTACGATTGATCAGCTGCTATTGATATGTTATTCAGTCTATGTATTCTTATCAATCATCAAGCTTTTGCTATTATACTTCTTTACGGCAAGTATAGTCATCCTTCTAGGCTCACGGCTGTCTATCCAACAATGGCTACCGTCACTTCTACGTACAGGTTAGTTTTTACTACTAAGAATCGGTGTAATAATGTAAACGCTGCATCACTACCCGGCATACAGAAATCTTACTTGATGACTTATGTAATATGTCTACTTACTCGGTACAAGAATAATCATCCATCGTATAATGACAATTGTGCACTATATTGTATAAGCCACTGCTGGAACTCTGACGTGATTACAAAATTAAGGTTATATGTTAAAACAATCGCACGCTCGAAGACCTTCTTTGGAGTGAAGTTGGCGCTAGTCGGTCGGAGACTACATCGAAGATCGTTTTGAGGTTAGATTAATAATCCATAAGAGCCAATAGAGTGTTTCATAAAATTTCAAGTACAGGTATCTCTATTCCCATTAAGGATCACCTTTGTATGATTCTCTCGGTGCTGCTTTTTCTCTCGAATCTCACTTACTCCGTATAGAATGTAGTTCACGCTCATCCCCGAAGATCAGCCCGGCTGATCCGTTCGACAAACCGTTCGAACAAAAAGCTCTAGCAAAAAAGACAAGCTAGTGCAAATAACCTTTGCCCTTAGGTCCGTCCCCCCCTCTCTCTCTCTTGCTGTTCTTCCCGTACTATCACACAGCTTCCCTATTTTCCCTACCTCTCGCTTTCCTTCATAACCCTCTCCTCGTCTCATCCCATCTCATCTCATCTCATCTCATCCTACTTCTATCTCTCTCTCCCTCGTCTCTCATCTCCGCGGAGCTCATTGACGAGAACTGAATCCGAAACTGAGGCAAGCCGCTTATGAGGCTTTCGCCGTAAATCACCGGTGAAAGTCACTAAGTCACTGAGTCAATGAAATCGCCCAGTCGGCCGACCATGACAGGAACCTACTACTTGATCCTTAATTGTGTCTTTCTTCTAAACAGCCGCTCGTTAACGCCATTTTCTTTTTTTTCCTAAAATTATATAAGATCTAGTATCGCATACAATATATTCTTTGATTTGTTCCAGAATTACGTAAGACAACAATTTTTTTTACTCGACATACAATAAGGGTTGGTATTTTGCATTTGGTAGTGCGTATTGTTACTGATGAGCTTTTTTAAACTTGCGCAATTTCTATTACGTCTTGGAATGGCTTCCTCTTCGAAATTTCTCTCAGGCACTGACGGTTTCAGCGGAATTGGATAGAATTCACGCACGCGAGTGTACACGGAAGAAAGGAAGCGTTTTGCCTTGGAGAGGGTCGGCCTTTGCTAGCCACGCCTCGAATCGTTTCCTCTCTCCTCTGGCCGCTTGCCACACTCGGTCACTCTCTCTCTCTCTCTTTCTCACTGAGCCACAGTGAGATAGGGAATCGGAGAAAGTGAGAGGGAGTGAGCGTACGAGAGAACGAGCAAACGAATACGCAAGATACTTCAAGAGGAAGGAAGAAACGTAACTACGTCACATCGTGAGGCAACCTACGTTACTACGGTTACTACGGTTGCTACAGTAACTATATGAATTCCCTTGAAAATTAACCCAAAAACATATGAGAATTGTCAACAATTTTGAAGAATCAGAAATTTGACAATTTCATTGAGTTTCAAATTTTTAGCGTACACTTATGTTTTTGCATTCTTTTTATTCTTGATTTTCTCCTCCTTTATTTCATATAAATCTTATCCCAGCTTCACCACTAGCTCTCTTTCTTTTTCTCTCTCTTTCTCTTTCTCTCTCTTTCTCTTACACGTTGAAGCAATTTCAATTACGTCCCGGTAGTTTTCCCGTTGTATTTCCCAATTCAACATTTCCAATTATCGCTCTGCCGTTGGACCCACTGTTTTTTTCCAGTTCCAGCAATTCCAATTATTCGGGATTATCGTTTGCGTTTTCTATATACCAAATGCCATGTTCTACCTACCAACCTACCAACTTGGTACCCAATACTACCACGTAGATACATCCACCATGCTTCGGATGCCTCTTGAAAATTTTCTGAAGGTACAAAATCGTCTGATATTGCTATTTAATGAACCGAGGGAACCCCATGGAACAAGAATCGCTTCAAGATATATAACCGAGGCAATCCATGACAAACCGGGACATCGATAATGATTGATCACGCGACTGTAACGTTTCTTAGATTTCTTGTCCCAGTGGCCTTTGACACGTTTTTGCTGGTCATCTCGGAGTGGGCATCTTCAGTCACAACATTTGCTCTACAGGTGTTTCTCGAAACAAACCCAAAGGCCAATACGATGTAAAGCAAATCTATATAGGGACGGAGTACAAGTCCCACGGGACTCCTGTGGTTCTTCAATAAGAAAAAAAGGTACATATAATAAGGCGCGACACTTCACTTTCCATGCGTGTCCTCAAATCGGCCAAACATCTTCCTACAGGTCCATGCATTTCATCCAGCTACAGGTCTACGATGCTTCGCTATAGCATACTTACTATACATACATAGTCCTAGAAGCTACTGGTCGCAAAGAGACGCAACAGCTCCTTCTCATTCTGAGAGTCCAGATTGGGATCGTCAGGCCGGTTCTCGATATACACACGTCATTTGATTTGTCCCCAGACAATGCAAGTCGAGCTCTGGTTGGGCCCCCAGCCGTGGTCCCAATCCCCGGACCCATTCACGTAATTCTGCCGCGTAATACTCGCGGGACTCAAGAGATATCGATCGTAGGCACAATACGAAATTGATTCCGAACAGTCACCTCGCCCGTTTTCTTTCGCCTCTCTTGCTTTTTCTTCTCTTTTTTTTCCTCGTCCCTCTCCCCTTCTCAGTATCTACGTCGAAGCCGCTAAAGAACTTCCAAGATTTTCCCGTATATTCCTGAAAAAGTGACGGACGAATGAAAAATAAATAAAATAACGAAAATATATATTTTTGTAATTATCTGTTTATGGAAAAAAAAAACACCAAATAAATGTCTATTTATGTATATCCTTGATCCAGGATCACGGAGTTCTCTCCAAGAGATATCCCCATAAATCGTGTAAGACTGGTAGCGGGATCCACGCCAAGCGTAGGTGGATATCCGAAGCAAAGGGGACCGTGAACGTTCCCACATTTATTATCCAGCAGCGAAAGCGGTCCAGGACTAACGAGCTTTTGATCGTGGCACTGCCCGCTCCTAGTATTCAGGGACTTACCTGATGTCTCCACCCCAGGACCATTCCCTATCCCGTTGTCCTTCCAGACGTCGTTCCGCCGGACGTGAGAGATTTCCATCCAGGATCCACGCTCTGTCTACTTTCAAGGATCCATCCCAATAGTCCTGACGAACAGTGTGTATACATACATACATCATAGAACCCATGGATACCTGTGATCCTGTAAAATAGTGTCGCAGGTGAAAATGACAATTACATAACCTCACTTCCGAGCTAAACTGCTGCCGCTTTCAGAGATTTTCAAGGATTTCAAAGATTAACTTGAACCATATCGACTACAGCTACCCACAAAGGATCATCCCTTAGTATACGCTGCCCTTTTTATTCCAGGCAGGCACAATTAATTTTGCCTGCTCCCGCAACTGTTTGCAAGACCTTTTACCCTGGTTACGTGAACAGCCAGTGAAGCTTCTCGAATGTCGGTCGAGGAAAGAGAATTAAAAAAAATAAAGCAAGGGATGCTCCTGGGGTACGACAGGGTGATTTCCCATGGGATCCCGTAGGCTATTAGCGATCGAAAATAGCCTATTACAGGCCCATTAATGCCGGGTGGCCGAAACACGAATCGTCGTACTTGCGTATATGGTTCCTTACAGCTTCTCCAGTCAGCATCACCGCCACCAGCTCTACTCCTCTCACTGTTATCGTCCACCTACTTCGCCAGTGTAGGGTTTCCGAACACCCTTGGGACTGGTAATCCGAGATTCACTTTGTGCGAAGGTCCTCGAGCGCGCGCGACTTTCCATTCCCCTCTCTGTTGCTCGATTTCCTACGTATCTTTAATGAATTATTCAGACGCGACATGCGTCGCGACAATTGCACGCAAAGTACGCGAGAGAGTAGAATTTACATGTAACATACAAATGATCCAGTGAAAAACACGTGAAACGATACAAAAGATACTTACAGAAAGACCTGGCCCTTGCTTTTTTTCGTAATTCCTATACCGCACGTGAGTGTGAGAGAAACAGAGTAATGGAGATTTACATGAGTTAGAGAAAGACAGAGATAGAGACACTCCAAATTCGACAAAGGCTAAAGACGAACTTTATCGCTGATAAATATAGTAAATGTATTTGATACTGCGCGTGACTTTTGTTCATGAATTAAATTTTGAAAAAGCACAGAAAGTTTTTTAACATATTTTTCCTTAAATTCACTTGGATACATTGTGCATTGTTAAACGAATTAGCACTCGCTCTCCTTTGATTCAGTGAATCAAGTCAATCGCTCTTGAAAGGGGTTCAGAACAATTCGGCAGCAGAAGAGAGAAACGTAAAGCGAACATACGAATGGGAATGCGATAGGGGATTTGGTGTCTGTCAGATCCTCACTCTCTCTCTCTCTCACAAGCAGAAAAGAGGCAGTACAAGAGAAAGGGAACTGGTAATAATCGTAAGCTTGGTAATCAAAGGGAGAGTTTCGAGAGATAAAGAGAGAACGAGATAAGCACGTGGCGCATTGCTCGTTGTCGTTGCTCGTTGCTGATTTTGGGGTCGAGCGGTGCCCCAGTTAGTCAACACGCGCCTCCGTTCCAGTTAAGCTGATCTCTGTCGATGGCTCAGGATTTAATCGGGTGCTTACGTGCAGCACGAGCTATACAGTGCAAGCCAACCCATCTAGACAGAAATTTTATTTGCATTAGGCCTGTGTACATTTTTCAGGCTCTTTGACTCTGCGTCCAGTAACCATGAAAAGGCACGTACAGTGCTCAGGAACGAAGCATTTCCCATTATACATTTAATATATTTAATGAACTGTGAAAATTGGGTATAATTAAAAGTGACCAATGTCTAATGTATATATTTCTCAAGTCGAGCTTTATCAGCGTTTGAAAATCAATCAAGCCCAACCGTATCCTATCATAGAGAATCGCTAGAGCAAACTATGGGAGGAAGCACGTGCTATCAATTAGCCGGTGGACATAGAAGCCAGGGATATATAAGAAGGTGGCTGAGGGGGGTCGAGGGGGGTACCGGGAATTTCTGTGCGCGAGGGTGCCAGTCCGTTAGGTTCGCGATGGTTCCTATCTCTGCTGGGCGCGAGGGTACGCGAGGTTGGCAGGAGGGTTGATTCGGGGGTGGCCTACCAGCGAGAATATCTACCACCCTGGACTGAGGGTACCGAAGGAGGAGGATGCAGGGGGTTGTAAGCGGCTTACGCCCGCCGAGCGGAGAGCGACTCCTCGCTAATTATTTATAGGACCCTCTCTCGTGCAAGAGCGAGATCCTTCCTAGGAGATGAGAGAGTCAGAGGGGCTAAGGACCGTCTCTGTCCTCTCGCAGCATCCACTTGCCCATCACTCGCCCTATTCCTTTCCATCCCTTAGAGTACCATTAGTAAAGTCTATGACAATTCTTATCGTCTTTGTAAGGTCGCTTCTTTTGCTACTGATGCTGCCTAAGGAGTTTTGGTCTATGAGTTTTTCTTGATTTTGATATCTCGCTCTCTGTGCTACTCGCAAGTTTTGTTTATCGTTAGTGCCTTTTTTGAAGGGACTGTACAGGTGCTGTGTGAGTCTTGCTTTCAGGTACCCTATATATGCAGGTAAAACCCAGGGTAGCACGGGGTTCACGTTGTTACGTATAAAAATCTGTAAACAGTAGAAAAATAGATCTGAACTGGTCGTTATTCACTGACAAAAAATGTAAATACCTACGATTGTCCCTGATATTGAAACTCGATATGGAAAACATTTTCGATGAAGACTCGTCTCTTGCATGCATTCGCGTATACTGTTTGTGCTGTTTTACTTGTTTTCTTTCGTTTTGATTTGTACACTGAACACGTTGCCATCGTGGACGAGACGGCGAGAGCGGATGCCCAGGGTGCCCCCTCAGGAACGTCGGGCCGGAAGCCGTTGGTCCATTTTTTAGGATTACGCGTAGTCGCCAGGCAAACCGATGGAAAGGGGGCAGAAAGAGGCTGGATACAGACTGAAGAGAGGGTGGATAGTGCCCAGGGTGAGGCACTGTTTGGACACAGGGGGCTTAACAATGCATTCGCGCCCCTTGACTTCCTGCCGGGGCTTCTGATCTTTCATATATATATATATGACTTGCCGGACCGCCCAAACGTTCAAAATTGGGTCGGATAGTCTCTCAGGATCACGAATTAATCGTCCACATCCTTATTTCGTGGATCTTTTAAAGGAGAGAGAAGAAAAAAATGAAGAGGCAACCTGGATGAGAATAGTCCTGGAGCATAAGACCTTTCCAGGTGACGGAGTTCGACGATCCTGAATTAATTGGATCTACAAAGACGTATTAGATACATTATCCTGCCTTCTATTGACCAAAAAAGGAGACGTATTACCTTTGGCAGGTTCACCATTTGAAAGTAGAATTTTAGATTCCTGCTAGATCTCTCAAACGCTTCCTTGTGCTGAATCAATCTACCGGAAATACGTAATACATATCATGAGAAAAGAGATAGACAGGACCACCACTGTATCTATATCTTATACCTATACCGTATACCTAATAGTGAGTCCTATACAGCATCCACGCAGGGTCGGAGATCAAAGCGAAAGCCAGCCTAGCAATTTTTCAATCGAATTTGCGCGCCGCGACTCATTCGATTTCCGACTTTAAAACTGCCGCTTAGCGAGCGTTAACCAATCAGCAATCCCTTTACCGGGAAGTTGTCTCTTTTTTATTTCTTTGATCACACGCCGACTCGTTAGCTCTATTGCTAATCGCTGAAAGGAATTCTCCGCCAACTATTACACCCTTCCGGATCGATAACCCCCAAAGTGACTTACTCACCGAAAATCCTAGGAAAGTAAAATCTACCCCAATCCATACTAACAAGAAACTAACGGTTTAACAATCTCGAAAAAAAAGACAAAAAATGTTCTTTAAAAACTCTTTGAAAAAATCCAATCTACCGTTTTAATACCGTTACCTCAATGACCTACCCTACTATCCCTTACAAATGTCATACCAATTGTACAAATTAACCAGTTGCTACCAAAGATGATTCATTTAACGTAAGGAATTGTGAGCTCTCTCAGGATCAGTCGGCAACTGCGCACAACAATGAACGTCAAAGAGTATCAGGAAGAAGGTTAAGAGAGGACAGGTAGTAAGTACGAAGTATTCTGCGTAAAGGGGTAAAGGAAGGCAAAGAGTAAAGTACTGGGTGAATGAAGAGGACGGAGAAATGAATAGAACGTGGGTGCGAGTGAATAAGATAGCAGAAGAGTAAGTATAGTATAGGTGGTAGAGGTAGAGAGGTAAGTCCGGGCTTAGCCCGGTGACACAGTGAGCGGCACCGAGGCGAACGTCGAGCTTACGCCGGCTCTCCCGAGTTGTTATAATGGGATCCGGCTAAACGCAAGCCGATTTTAACTCTTCGCCGTTGCACTCGGCCAAGTTCAAGGCCATTGTCTGTCGCGACGAGGTCGGCTGACACCCCGCGGTAACCTCCACCACGTTCACTGCTTTCCCGGAGTGCCCACGGAATCCTAGAGGAAACCCCCTGCGAGGACACCGCAAAACGGCTTTATTCAAAAGGATACTACTGGCAATACCTCGAGTTAAAGGAGAGACACCGTTTGCTAAACGTTCTTGTAGATTACGCGACTCGTGCTATCCTAACCTCGAAACTGTACGCTTTGATCGCGTAGAGAACTGTTATTTTTCAGCATTAATGTTGATGCTACGTACCTTATGACACACTGCGCCTGCGCGACACACGTTTATAGGATATACTAAAGGGACCAAGGTATGTGCTTCCTATGGCATTTTAAGGTTATGTTACTAGAAAATGATTGACGATATTCATAGAGATACTCGGGGACTAGGGAAGGATTGTTTATCGAAAAGGCTACTAGGAGGAGTCCCGTTCGCCACAGCTCGTTAGGCTGATGAGACTGAAAGGACGAAGGATTAGCCGGTCAAAAGGCTGGCAGGTACGGTATCCGTCCAATTAGCCTGGCAGAACGCGTGGGGTCTCTTTTGTCGGACGTTTAGGTTGTTTGCGTTTCAACCCCCGTAGCAGAGTCTACTCCACCCTCAGGGGGCCCACGCTACACCTGTGCCTCTCTACGTGCTTACTTGGTTGCCTACCCTGCAAACTGCCTAATGGACCGTTGGACAATATGTGAACTCACTAATTATGTGATTGCACTTTTGATAACGATTATCAAAGTCTGATCCAGTAAAGCAGATCAGACTCCCTTTTTACAGTTGATCAAAGTCGCTTGGAAATGATTGTCAGGTACTCATATATATATATTTTTTCTTTTAATACGTTGATATCTTTTTGATGTATCTTTTGGGAATTTTTAATTGATTTTATTGACAGTCAACAGCCACAAATACACTACAGATGTTTGAGAGTTACATCTGTATCCTCGGTATTTCTGAAAGGCCAAGGGAAATCCCTGGCGCACGCAAAGGGGGTAGCCCACCCCTTGGCTGTCCCTATGGACGCGTCCTCTCTTCTCTCCATTTTCTCTACTCTCTCGCCCTACGTTAATCCGGGAAGCCCTTCTTCACAGTGGATACTTATTAATACACGATAATAGGAATCCAGTGAATCGCGAACGATGAACTCTCCATCTTCCTTTCTCTTATGAACTCTGCAAACTACACCCGTTTCATTTACTATGAACTGAGACCCATTCAAAGGTATTTCTTAAACACTCACCCTCTCTTAGTCATAAAACTTATAATCTACGCAATTATACAATGACTTAACACCCAATCAATTCACTTCAACAGATCCTTGCGTCTTGGCAAGCTAAAAGATCCTACGTAAGTAAAGACTGTCGTCAAATGATTAAATACAAATTTCCATATGTCTACCAACATCAAAATATAATATCTTATACTATACTAATACGGCTATAAAAAACTACAGGGAATCCTATACAACGAGAAACTATTTGAAACACGAACTTTGGTAGAAATTACCAAACCAATTTAAACGGCATATACGATCCATCACGTTAATTAATGATACCATGCATTAACTGAATTGCAATGCCCATCTCTTCCTCCTATCCCTATGTGGTAACAGGCATCACTTTGATTATTAGCTCCACAACGGCTGATCCTCGGTTAAGAACGTTGTGAGTGGAAAATGAAAAGCGACGTTGGAATATTATATATAGCCAGGTAACTGTTATTCGCAAATCTTGTACCGTCAGGATCCTAAAAAACAATCCGAGGGGGATTCCACGGTCTCACGACCAATTACTTTGAAAGTGCTTTCTCTCTCTCTCTCTCTCTCTCTCTCTCTGTCTGTTTTCTCTCTCGTTCTGCGAAAGTAACAATCTCAGTTATACCAGGAGCTCCTTTTCATGGGTATCGCTGATCTCAAAGCCTTATGCCATGCATTCCCCTTGTTCTTTTTTTATTTATTTTTTTCATCCATTCACGATCTCATTATTTACGCATTACCAACCTGCCGCGTCTAATAAATATTCATCAAAACTTCGATACCCACCTT
This sequence comes from Pachycephus smyrnensis, assembly GCA_030142225.1. Classification (NCBI taxonomy): domain Eukaryota; kingdom Metazoa; phylum Arthropoda; class Insecta; order Hymenoptera; family Cephidae; genus Pachycephus; species Pachycephus smyrnensis. Next base: position 65,574 of record JARQST010000689.1, read on the forward strand.
AGAACGAACTTAGGACAATGGCGTAAACGTGAAGATTATTGGTGGCCTTCCTGGACCTGGATAAATAATCAGATATTAATATAAAATGAAGAGGTACAAGGAATGTATATTTTTTTTATTAATAATATGCGATATTTTATTCTGACGTAGGAAGATTCTTCTCATCGATTACTTAATCTGTACAATTCATTGACAAATTCTCTTACGCTTCTGTTATTCGACTCTAATGTTTTTACAGTCTGACTTACTGTGCTTCTTTTTTTTCGCTATTCTCAAACTGCTATGGCTGATTGTGCTATCATAAGAGGAAAGAGAGCTCGACAAAAAAGCTCCTGATTGACAGTTAAGGTCTTCGACTTAAGGCTGATTCACAGGTTTTAGTACCGTATCCGTACCGTGCCCTGACTTAAAAAATTATTTCATAGATCTAAGTAGGATTGTCCTCACATTTCAGTTTTCGTCTCAGTGCCTTACCATCCGTATCAGTACCGGTGTCCGGACATTGATCTGCGACAATATTTTCACTGAACGGACGGTACTGAACAATGACGACAAGCTCTTCGATAGAAAAATTCATCTTGCTCGTATGGCGTTCTGTGACGTACCGAATGGTGTTAGCACTGAATGGTATTGAAATGTTTGAACATTTCGCACTGATGCAGACGGATACGGAACGGAACGGGATGGATACTACACTGAAATGTGTGAATCGACCTTTACGTGCTACTTTCTCTTGATAGCTTAAAACTCGTTAACCGATTACTAAGTTCACGATATTAATATGTATACAATGTACGTTGTACACATGAAATATACACACAAATCATTTGGGCAATATGAAGTAAGGTCATTCACGAAAAATGTGCTTAGAAAATTTTCCCGCAAGGTGACAACACTGAAACCTGCATATATTCATAGGTACAATCCATTTCCACTTGAAATTAATAACACGTTCTCGATAGCTACAGTGGTCGTGCTTGATATGATTCTTTATCAATGCGACGCCATTATGATACTGTACAATGGCGTCCACTCGATTCCAGTCCTATATTTCTTCCCTCCCTTACTGCGCTCGTATAAACCGTACGAAGGATCCTTGAGAAAAAAGTAGTCTTGTCAAACTTAATTACTTTTTTTTTCTAGTAGAAAAAGAAAAGACAAGTAAGATGTCTGACGATCGGGATTAAAAAACGAAAAAATCCTTATGCAATTGAATAATCGCAAAGAAAGTAATTGCTTAAGTAAATAGCTTGTAAAGGAGGTCAAAGTAAACGTCATTCTTTACAGGCGTCGTTAAGCTTCGTCTTCACTGTACCGTGGATGAGTGCATATCTTGATAATCACATCTCTTTGTAAGATCTAAACACCTTCGCCAGTGCTAAATACTACAAACCACAAATCGCATAAATTTGACTCATAAGTCTCGCTATCTATGGCATCAAATTGTGTACAAATTTGACAGGTTTGAATACAATTCTTCACTAAACGGTTTCGTATTCTATCCCAAGGAGAAATCCCTTCGTCGACGTTGAATTGTCGAGAATTAAGAAATGGCGTTCATAGCAGAGATGTTACGATGGGGAGGATGTAGAGCGTGACGAGCAGTTAGTTAACAACAGGAAGGAGTATGTAGAACAACAAAAAGAGTAATTCCGAATTACGTAATGTATTACTTAGAAGATTAAACGTTACACGAGCATACAAAGAGTTAATCTCCAGCTCGTCCCAGGTTTATCAGGTGAAGTTGTCCTTTGTGGACTCGACTGATCAGCCCTCTCCCAAAGATGATGTCTTCGTGAACTCACCTGCCAGAAATCCTTGAGTGCTAAATCGTCGTCTGGAATCTTTGCTCTTGCGGAATATTGAAGGAATTTGCGGTATCGTCAGGTTAGATGCCTGCAGGTACCTTAGGACCAGTAGCTGCCGCGGTGGGATTATAGATGATGACGATGTCCAATGAAACTGGGCGTACCTACTCATGCCCAGAGCCATTGATGGTATTGCGAATGGAGGGAATTGATTTTGGATCTCAGGAGAAAGGATAACAACGTGATGGCAAATTGCCACAAGAAAAAAAACGGGGGATACTGACATATTTTTTGAGCAGAGAAAGGGGGAAAGTATTTCCAGTGTTTATAAGTAGGGATGTATAAGGACGAATAAGGGTACAGGTTCTGAAGGAAAATTGACGACGGGGAATTCACATATATTATGAAAAAAAATAAGGGCCTAGCGATAAATTCTATAATAGTAAAAGAGGTGACATTAGAAAGAATCAAACTTTGTAAATACCTCTGAAAATCAAAATTTCGTGTAATTTTCCAATGCGAATTAATATCATTTACACAAAACTAATTGGAATGGAATCATGAAATGTATTAAGAAATTAATTTTTTGGGTCTTTAATGCATTTTGTGAAAACAATGAATCCAATCATGATTCGGACGTTCGACATGACATGGCCTGAAGCAGTCTTACTGTTCTTTAATTAATATTATTATTTCAATGACTTATAAAATTGTTATCATTCTTTGTCTATTTTATTCAGATCTGTTATATCGCTAAATAATAAGGTTCCTGTGTTTCGTTCGTTATAAAATGTGACTTTAATAAAAGCCCTTTTAATTTTGATGGTTCACAAATGGATTAAAAGTCATGTCTACATTGAATCATCCATTAGTAGACGAATAGTAGCACGCTATTCAAACTAGATAATTATACTATAAATACAAGTAAACCAGATAAGTCAATAGCAGTACAATAGTAACGCGTCACTTTTATATTCAAATATACATACATGTTTGAATCGTCAATAAAATGATACAAATGATATTCAATCACAACTCTTTTAAAACGTAGTTTGTACTGAAATATAGTACCCTAACGTTGCTTCCAAAAACAACGCTTTTTTTTGGACATCATAACTCCAATTTTGCCTTCCCTCGGGATCATTATTCGTGCACTCTGAGGAAGCGTTCTGTGCCGTACAGGACAGGATAAGCGGTAAACGCAAAAGACTTACTATAAAATACAGGAAAAAGTACGGAGAAGAAAGGGAGAAAAGAATCGAATATACCGAAAAACATAGAAATTAATATTAATGTTATAATCTACTATATATTTTATAATGACATTGTATTTGAAATGTAGCCATCCCACTCCACCCCCTCCCCCCTCTCTCTCTCTTTCTCTCACTCCTTTCAAGGCCTGAAAGGCAAGAAATAAACACATACTACTACTATTGGTACTGAGAGTGATGATGATGATGATGATAGTTGCCCTGAGGACTATGGTGCATATGGGATATCTGAGTCTGGTAATAGTCTCCAGTAGCGTATGGATTCTGATATGCGTTGTATCCTTGTCCAGGTGCGTAGCATTGTCCAGCGTTGACGGTACCCGGGGATGCTGAACTCCAAGGAAAGCCATACTCTCCGGCCGCGTGATGAAGCTGATTCATGGCCGGTGGATACGAGGATGGTGGGTATGAAGATGGTGGTAATTGGCTGGCCCCTGGAGTCAGAGGAGGTGAAGGTGTCGTCAAGGCGCTGCTTGCTCCGCTACCACCTGTAGGTGTGGCGCCGAGACGCGGATAGCTCGACGTCGTCGAGAGTAATGGGGAGTTCGGACCTGGTGCTTCCTTGCCTCGGGGAGGTGAGACCGGCGAGGAACGTCTATTGGGGGTCGTCGTGGAGGTGGTGATTTTCGAGGTACTCTGCGACTGTCCGGTACGCGGTGAACCCTTTGGCGGTGACGTTTGCTGCTGTTGCTGCAACTGCTGGCGACACTTTGCACGACGATTCTTGAACCAGACCTGAAGCAGACAACACGGAGACAATTAGAATTAGATAAGAACGTGACTGTTACTGGAACGATATCAAAAGAATTTCATTTGGATTCCAACAATGTAGGGGCTCGTACAGTCGCGATTGAGAGCGGGGCTTTGAAAAGCTGAAGGCCGATAAAGGGCGCTGGAGAAATGAAAGGGGGGGGGGGGGACGTGGAGGGAGAGTGAAGGGACTGCAAGGGAGGAAAAGGACGATGTGGCGTGACTGTAACAACAAACACGAGAAAAAGCTCGGCGGTCCGTGTGCGTAGATCCGCACGGGACAAAAAGCATCCCCTGAGCGTGCCGCAACCTCGCGCACACACCTCCCTGGTAATCCCAGTACAATGTGGCTAGGGGTGCCAACCTATGAATCTATGCCCGCCCTTAAAAGCAGACTCACCCCTTCCCTTGCTCGGCAACGACCTTTCCCTCCACCCCTCGAATCTACGTTATACAGATAGAAATTCAGCAAGCACTATTACACAACATGGTGGTCGGTAACTGTTGCCACTAGTTATTCTACAAAATTTCCCACGAGATGCACACAAATTTCTACAGTCCCGAATTCCTTGGAATTTCGTCACATCGACCAAAGCTTCAAAACTGTCACAAAATAAAAAATAAAAAAAAAATAAATTCCTCTAGCCTGAAATTGTCAGTCGTCAAATTGTCAATGAAATGACATCATACCAACCGAACCTATAATAACTGTCAATAACGTAATTGTCACGTAGACATTAGGCGAGAACCGCAAACGAAATGATACACGCACCCCCATAAGAAGCGAGCTAGGCATGTATACACTGTGCGACGACCCAGGGGTGAATTCGGCGAGGGTGAGACATTACCCACCCCGTGTTTACACAGAACCGCCTGAAAGGCATCCCGCCCTAAAAACCAAGCAAAACCAACCCTCGAGTATAGAGGCCACCGAGTCTCATGCCATCCACGAGGTGCAAATTGCACCACCATCTGGTTTACATCCACGCGTTTTCATCCCCCTTCCACGTTCTGACGCTCTCTGTCGTTTCAGTGCCAGCTGCGTTGACACTGTTATGACAAATATATTTTCCTGTTTGCATCCCTTACCGTCCCATGTACGAAGACGTCAACGGTACCGATTCGACAATAATATCTATTACTCAAATTTCAAAAAAGACACCCGGCAGTCGATGACACCACCAACCTGATTGATTCACCATTCACCAAGGTATCACATTATACCCATATATCACAATGCATACAGAGAATTGACTAAGGGTCTAGTCATTGGTTACGTAAACTCTACCGAAACCCACTATTTTCAAAAAGCATAGCATTTGCATTGTGATCGTTAGGACGATAGACTCTCTAACGATTTTATCAGTTCAAAATTCTCAGGCAAATCGACATACTGGGTAGGTCAGATTTTAGGTGGATCGTTTCGCTCGTGATTTTTCTCTCCTTTTTTTTCGCAATTACCCAGGGGTGGCTTTTCATTGGACGTAGACAGCGACAGGACGAAAAGGGGCGCAGCTGCGCGGGTTCTCGCGCAGACGTAAACGCAAAACGCAGGGGCTATAATCCGCGAACAAATCAACTGCTCGTCTCCTCTCCCGGTCCCGCTTCAACGTTATATAGGTATCCACAAGGCCCAGTGTCGTACAGGCTTCTTTCCATTCTCTCTATATAGCTAGGATTTTCTGGCTTGCAAACGGGGCCCAATGGGCTGCCAAACGATATTATTCGCGTATCCTTCGTATTTATTACGTTGCTTCGAGGCAGTACCCACCACCCCTTCCGCGTATTCACGTCGGCTTAACTTTGAACTTTCCTGCCTTCACTCACCAAAATCTTTTGTTCGCTTTTAGACGCAGCGTCCCGACGCTTTCTGATAAATTTCACTCTCTGTCCCAGGAGCGACCTGGCGAACGGTCGTAAGAATTTTTGGGTCCTAACTTACGTATATTCTACGCAATGGGTAAAAGTCAGGCTGTGGTCGAGGCCGCAGCTAATTTTATCGGCTGTCCTCCGAGGGACGTAATGGAGACGTTAGTTGGCCGCAATAAATGTGTCAGCAGCCCGTCGGACCACATCTATCAATGTAGAACCAAGGGCGGAACAATGGCGGTAGCTGGGGCTGACTCGACTCGCTGTGTAAATACCTTAAATCTCACACTGGCTTGCCGCGGCACGAAGCTTTTTCGCTACCGTTTCCCGTCGGCGCCCTCGACATGACATTTCGACGACCTCTCGCCTATCCTTCAAGGTCCACACCTACACTTTGACCTCCCTCGACCTGCTTTACTCGAATTTTGAAAACCACCCTGCTAAACTGAATCATAAAATCCAGTTCTACTGCTTATCACGAAGAAATAATAATATACACCCGGGACAGAGGACGTTGCAGATTTTTGTTATTTTTTATCATTTTGTTTTCATATACGTTAGTAGCATATAGTTATTTACCTGAACTCTGGATTCGGGAAGACTAATCTTCAGGGCAACTTCTTCGCGCATAAATATATCTGGGTAACGAGTCTTGGAGAAGAGACCTTCCAAAACGTCTAGTTGCGCTCTCGTGAACGTAGTCCTTTCTCTTCTTTGCTTGCGTTGGTTCATGCCTGAAACATAAACAGGACATTTGTTTTTTCAGTAATAGACGAGGTAAATATTTTATCCGTAACGATATAACAGAGAACAGACATATAGACGGATCCGGATGTAAGAAGGAAAGAAGCCGAAGAAATAATTTAGCAGGACCCGAGCAGTATGCTTTGCCATAGAATATTTCAGGAATCGTCCAAGTCTCGTGGAGGATGTGAAAGTCCTGAAGGAGGAGGACCGGGAGCGCGAGGGAGAGAGAGTGGTCCATGGTGAGCTGAAGGGAGGAGACAACCCAAGCCACAGGGGTTAGAAAGGAGGGAAGAGTCAGAGTAGTAGGTTGCGACGGTGGAGGCAGAGCCAGGGCAGTTCAGGGTACAAGCAAGGCAGGGCAGGGCAGCCCAGGACAGAGGGAGGAGAGGACGTTGAGGATGAGGAGGGAGGAGGAGGACGGTTGGGTGAGCGTTGCGAGGCCGCGATAGCGTAATTTTGAACAGCCCCCCTCGTGCCATCAAGCCTCGCTCGGCTCGTTTCGGGACCCACGTAATCCGCTTAGCGGGGGGACCAATGGGGGACTCTCCGAAATACACGGGCGTGCGGACTCGCGGCCCCAGCTGCCAGGAACACCGGTACCAACCTAACGAAACCCAAAGAACAGCCCGCCGAACGACCAAGAACGACCCAATGCCAGTCTCGCCTCGAACTCTGCCCTTGGTATCAGGCTGTTGCTTTTGAAAAACTAGTTCAAAAAAAATATTACCAACTATTGAACAAAAAAAATGGCAAAGCATTGAATATCAGTACATTGCATCAGTACTGGATGATCCCATCTTCCAGGAACATCTTGGTCCCTTGTATTAGCCAGTGAAAACATGCTGCCGTAAATGAGATTTCAGGAAAGCGGAAGTGAAGGAGCATGTAAATCGAAAATGGCGCCCGAGCCAGTCCACAATGGTTCTGTTTACGCAGCGATCGATGCTCCCGGTTTCGCGCGACCATGCTACTGCGCCCCGTGACGACTTCGTCATATAAAATGAAAAGAGAAAAGACCTCGAACTCGCCGTCGCCGTCGACGCTGTTAGATGGAGGATGCCGTAAGGTAGTCCGAAGAAGAAAATGGGAGGGGTCCAGATGGAAGGTGGAGATGTCATCTCGCCTCCTTTTCGGGCTTCGGGTCGCTCGTCGCGACAACGACAACGACACGGAGAAGCCTCGAGGCCGCCTTAAGGATCGCCTAACGAACTGGTCGAGTGGGCTACGCATGCCACAGATCCTCTGAGATTGCCCTGCCATACAAATTCTGATATACTTGACTACCGTGGTGGGCGCAACACTTACTATACTCTACTATACCGAACCTACTGTATGTATATGCCACTATGACTCTATGTCTATTTCCACTTTGGCTTCTGCCGATTCTCAACTGCGCCTCTGGTTTTACCAAGGCAGAGTGACATTAGCTTCGAGGTTATACTAACACTTTCTACCAGTCATCGATCTACGATCTTTATCTAGAGCTTTGTTCAGTCTTGATTGTCACGTAGGCGTAGCCCTGGGTTTGCTACCGTTAACGACTGCTACTGGAATTCCGAGAGGTATAAATACAATCCAACCGGCACCAATTGTCTCTCTTATTATACTCGGATAAGCCGACCGGATGATTCAGAAGACACGAGAGAAATACGCAAGAATTCAGTCAGGTGTGTGGAATTTAGCAGATAAGTATATATATAGATATAAAGATAAAATATAAAGATATATAGGGTCAGAGGTGGGACGACTTTAACAGGGTGAAGAAAGTCGCGGATTTCGCGTATCCTCGTCCCTGCTAACCAGGGGGTAGGTGGTTGAGAGTGCGAGTGAGCAAGTGAGAGGGTGCAAAATGGGGATGCGAAACGAGCGGGCTAAGCAGCCCTAATGGCTCGGCAAACACCCGCTGGCTCCCGGAGTATGATTCGATTTATTATCGTGAGCGAGCCATGACTTGGGGTTGATATAAGGGTTGCTCTGGCTCATTGGCCCGCAACGAGATCAGACGCAACCCCCTAATAGCAAATTCGTTTTCTGTTTATTGGATTCCTTCCCCGCGTCGCACCAGGAGTCAATGGACCGCTAACGAAATTTCACGCTGATTTCGGGGAGGAATGCCTTTCATCCCTTAGCGTCGAAAAAACCGATTTGATTCTTCGTCGTGGTCCTCTCCGGAGGGATGCTACGTACCTTCACTTCACGTTCGTATGAGGATATTTTTATCAAACTATTATAAAGCGACCGTGCTCCGCGAACAGATTCGAAGATGAGAGACAGAGTTCGGGCTGCTTTAATATTCATAGAATACGAGATGCGCTGCTGACGCTAGTCCCGATAGAGGGGATGAAACTGTGCTGGGGGATGGTTCGAGGTGGCTCGAGGTGGACCGAGGAGAGAATCGAAAATTAATTAAAAGCTAAAATGTGCATAGGCGCCAGGGTTGGATTATTCAGGAGACCGTGGGATGACAGCACGTGGCTACTCGCCATGGGACAGGAAGAGGGTTGAAGGAGGATGGCAGAGGGAGTGTCGACGTGAATGACCGAGAGAGACAGAGAGAGAAAGAGCGTACAACCCCTCATTGTAAAAGGCCATCAGCTACGAAAACATTTGGCTAACTTTGCGTACGCTACTATACACGTAACGACGCTCTGCTATCATTTACATCCGTCGTCACGATTCAGCGTCCTTCGTTACCTAGGTTGGCGAATTACGCTAGACCTGCACTATTCGATTAGAATAAACCAAGAAGCCGATTAGAAATGGACCAGGGTGACGCAGCGGTGACTGTACACCTTCTAATCGGACGGAGCAACTTCAAAACGTAATCGAGGCAAGAGTAATAAGGCGTAGAAAAAAAAAAGAAAAAAAATATATATACAAAGAGGAGCAAAAGCAGCAGGTCCACGGATGGTCGATGGGGAAGAGGTGCGTGTGGCCTTCGTGCCTAGTCATCCCAGCGATAAGCCTAGCATCGGCGAGCATAAGTAAGTAACAGAATACCAACACACATCCGGCCCCGACTAAGGTAATCGGATAAGCATCGAGTTACCGTCAACCGACGACGACGACGACGACGACGCCGAGGACGACGACGACCACCACCATCTGAACCAAACACCTTCCTGGCACATTATACCCTCAATTCCTCAGAATGGACCAATTGCTTCCAATGGACCAATGCCTACCCCTATCATCCATGCACTTGGCACGGACCACCCTTATAGGTATCCTGACTGCGAGCCCTACGAGACATTTCACTCAGCCTCAAGTGTTTATCCTACAATTAGCCCCAGGATTTGCACTTTTCCCGCCCACTCGATTTCCAAATCGACACGCGTCCCCAAACCCAACACCCATTTTTTTCTGCCTCTCTCTCGCTCTCCTATATAACAGACCCTACCTACCCAGGAATGCCCTTTAACTCAACACCCCACGGGCCCTTAAAGTTTATGCATCCAGGGCCCCTACCGAACACGTGCCACCCACTCCAACATAGTTCCGTCCACGTGCCGATACCTAATTGAGTGATTGGCCAGGAGAAGATGCGACAGGTTTATTGTTCGTGCCTAGTCCGCTCCCCTTGCCCTCAGGATCCTTTTGCGTGCAAACTAACCTCGAAACGCGATCCGATTGCCACATGAGATTTCAATTGGCCGTAATGAAATTCTCACGGTTTTCGCTAATACAGCAACGTTGCACAACCAAGTGTTTTATTTTACCTAACTGTAGTTACTTTTCACACGTTTATCCCGAATCCAAATCTTTTTCCTTCGTTGTACCTCGATGTCTTACGTTCAGCACAACTTAGAAGGCACTAGTGAGGATGTATTCCCATGCAATTCAGGTTCTCATTTGTGCCTTAAATGTGACACATATTTTCATATCTTCCACTCTAGGTCCGCCAACATCAGTAACTCTTTAGTAACTTCATAAGTAGATACTGTTGCGCACGCATTTTCCATGCGTATTTTCATTGATAACAATATTATAATAATATATTTTATTATAAATCGATGAGACCTGAGCAATGTGAATTCTGGGAGTAAAGTGAATGTCATTTTATAAACGATATATTATATCTATTCCAATTGAAGCTCTTGTTACTGTATGTGTTTATGTAAATATTAATAATCAAGCATAAATTGGATTGTCTGTAAACCGAAAAGAGTTGGAATAAAAACATTTTTAGACTCAACAATTGATATTTTTTTAAACAATTTTTTAAACGAAATTTGTTAACACATCACATCCCTTATCTAACGATAATATTTTCGTAACGAATGTTATGTTATGTTGGCGATACCATTAAATCCAGATCATCATATTCTTATATAAGAAAATATTGGTTATAGTTAGTAATGAATATGTTGGATATTCAAAACAAAAGTAAAAGTAACTTTTTTATTTTTTCCCCTTAGAATACAGTTAGATTAATTCACCCGCTTATGGGTTAGTGAAAATTTTTTTATTTTTCCCTTAGCATGGATTCAGATCATGTCACGCACTCACGGGGTGGTGAAACAATTTTTATTTTATCCATTAAATGCGGTTAGATTATAGAACACCGATCTACCGGGTGGTGGAACGATTTTCAATTGTATGAATAAAAGATATATATATCTATATACAAAATTATTATTAGGCTTATAAAGTAATAAAATAGGACATGGCAGAATTAGACGGTTCAAAGGAGGTAAAACTTAAAAAGAAGTTAGCGACTGGGAGATTTAAAATAGGTAGTCAAGATAAAGTAGGTACGAATAAAGTGTTATGTATGATAGAACTTTGAGGCACAATCGAGGCACTGGAAGACTATTGAAGCACAATCGAAACACTATAGAGAATATCGAGGTACAACGAAGGAACGAAATTTCGACGCGGGTAAAAGCGCGTTAAAGCTAATTGTGTGTTAATACTTGACACGTTTAAATAGTGACTACAGCAATTTAAGCACCTAAAGTGTGTTACAATAAAATAATAAGATTGCAGTAATAAATTCAATAGTATATTCGATGCTGTGTTTTATAGAAAAAATGTATCCACTCGAGACAGCTAAAATATTTTATTATCATTTTTTTTTCAAAATTTATTTCATCATTTTTTTTTCGTAATCCCATAGTCAGTAGACAGAGGCAAAAGGTGTTTTCATGCAAAACCCTAGACACGGGAGCCCAGGATCGATCGGGAAAGTTAAGTGGACGGGCAATTTCGCAGTAACAACAAATACGGCGCGCCGTCGAGTGAAAAGACGACCGACTGCCGAGATTCCCACGAGCGTCGGATCTCGTCCCGACGCTCCCTCGATATCTCCTTGACACCACCTCGACACCCAATGCCGAAGAGGAACCTTACTGTTTTTGACGTATTTCTCAGTCTATCTCTCGACACTACCCTTTACGACAACCCCCCCCCCCCCCCCATCGTTCTCGCATAATAAAATAAACAGTGACGCGCGACGAGGCGGATAAGACGTATAGCGACACGAAACACCCTTATTCCCGCACGCGACCATTTTCAGCCCCATTTTTGACGTTTCGCCTGTCAACCGAGCCTCAGTGACTAGTGGATGATCCGTACAGTCACGAATAAAATTTACCAATGATTTTCATCAAATGACTTACTCTCTCCATTATCCTCAACAAGTTTCCTAAAGAGCGTCAACGGGTACTTATCCTAAGACCCACTGTTTTTTGTGGGCTTAAGGTGAACCGACTCTCCGAGTGAGTACCTTTCGAGTAACGCTGAATTATTGAACATCTCCAAGAACTTTACAGTCTAGCAAAATAACCCCTCCCTCCTCCCGCAAAAAAACCCTGGTACCGGATGTAGCGATAGAAGGTGAAGACGCCAGGCGTCGTTGCCAATCACGACGGCAATGCAATGGGAACGCCGTGCTACGGGGTCATACGAAAAACTCGGTGTAAGGCCCCTGGGTAAAACGTAGAAATCCGGCTGAAAAGCAGGAAAATATTGTTTGGGATACGCCTACAAGGATAGACGGTACCGACCGGACGTTACGGTCCTAACGGATAGATCCGTGTTTCCATGGAAACCCACCTATCTGGCGTTGGTTGGTTCTATACAGGCTGCTACCACCCTGATAAGCGGCTTACTCTCATGCTTCTCTCCACTCTTCTTCGCTCTCCCGAAGCACCACCCGTCGACCCCCTACAACCCCCTACAACCACCCTATATCCCCCCCCCCTCACTGTCTCCTACCTCTTCTCGTCGACAACCTGGGCTTGCCCTCCCAACATCTCGCTGCTACTCCAACGAGAAGGAACGTGAAACGAGAGGCGCAGAGAATCCCCTTTCCACGAATTCCCATCAACCCTAAAACGAATACTACGAATGCCGAATCATGGGGGGGGGGGGGGGGTACGGAGAAATGGATTCGACTACTCTAACTGGCGTGCAAAAAAAATTTTTGTTTTTCGTTACATTACCTTAAAATATAATATAATCCATAGTTCCTTTCTGAGATCTTGTACTTTGCCACTGAGTATATTACATGATTGTAGACATTAGATTTAGAAAAAAAAAATGTAAAACCGAACCAATAGGGGAAAGGCCGCGTCTTGTCCAGTCCCGCGATAGAGAAGAAGCCCCGTGCTTCGCTTAGCACACAGCTACGGCTTCAGTCGATGCATCGATTTGCATGACAATCAATAATGGCCGGTATAGCTCACGGTTCGGAATAACTCTTGCGAGAGTTTTGCAAATGGGAATTGGCCTATTCTCCCGAGATGGAGAAGAGTTAGCCCGCTGTTGCTGCTGGTGAAAGAGAGAGAGAGAGAGAGAGAGAGAGAGAGAGAGAGAACAAGAGAGGGAGATAGTGAATGAACGAGTGAGTGAATGAATGACTGAGTGAGTGAGAGAATCAGTGGCAGCCTGCTAATACGCCGATAACTCTTCGTTAAAGCCCCGATACAGAGTACGACCCGGCAAAGACCCGGCCAAGTAGAGTAATCCGGCAAATCCCGTAAATCGAGATAATACCAGAGTCGCACCCGTACCTCTCTACGCCAAGGGAAAACAGGAGAAACCGTAAACCACGTAAACACGCTAACCCAAGAGCACTACTGCCAGCATCAGCTATCCTAGTGTATAGACAGTCCCGCGACTATAGATATATCTGAATATAGGTACAGATATACCCAGATATAAATATATAAATATAGTAAAACTATAATTAGATAAACCAAAATTAACTAGTTTCTCGTACGAGGCTTGTGGTCATTTGTAAACAGTCAATGCGGTACTGCCTGACAAACTATCTTGCACCGGAGATATAGTAAGTGACAAAGTCTCGCGAGATAGCGAGAAAAAAGAGAAAAAAAATAAAATAATTTAGTAGTCCAAGAGAAAGGTTCGTCAGAACACTTGGTCTAGTAGCCACTCGGCACTTGCCACAATTTCTCAAGACGCGTTCTTATGCGAAGCAAACGTTTTAGACTATATCGATGACCACTAAGTCATCTGTCATCAACTGAGAATCTCTAATCGACGTCTAGGTACCTAAACGAAATAATAATCCGAATCCGACATCCCTATCGCAATTAATCCCTTGGTCTCTGTCCGATTCTGTCAGGAGTCAATCCTTAAGCATAAACTAATCACTCTTATCAAAATCTCCATCGAGGAATTTACCCCGCGACAGGATGTGCCCGTCATATCAAGAGCGAATGAGTGGGGACGAGCACGAGGCATCTTTTTGTTTGTTTAATTCCGACGTGACGTATAAGTACGAAGGGGGGAGGAGGGGGGGAGGTGAGATGGATGTAGCAGAAAGAAAGGGTTGATTTTATTCTTCGACTTACCCTGAGGGAAGGCCGCCAGTCCATGATCCAGTGGATGAGAATGCGGATGTCCGTGAGTAGCCAGGGCGAAGGGAGAAGGCAGTCCCGGATGCGGTCCTCCTGGATGGGGGTGAGAGTGTGGGTGCGGGTGGCTACCAACCCCCATGGCAGGATGACCATGGGGGTGATACTGGGGACCACCAGTAGGGCCACAAGTCGCCTCCGCGGCCTTCAAATACCCCGCCATGTAACCTGCGAGGCAAGCCAGCTCACCCGCCACTGCTGCGCCCTTATCGCCCTCTTCTTCCCTTAGCACAGCACCCCCAACGCCCCTTGCAACACTCTCGCCGCTGTACCACCAGTCCTCGCGATTACCGCGATGTTGCTGTTGCTGCTGTTGCTGCAACTGCTGTTGCTGTAGCTCCAAATGTAATTGCTGCTGATCTTGATACTGGTGAAGATGTCCCTTCTTGCCGGAGCTCTCGTTCTTCACGATTTTATCCAGGGAATGAAATTCCTTCAAACCCGTCGTGTATCGCTCGTACTCGTCCACCTGCAAGTTCAAACGAACTTTTATTGGAATTGCCACGTACTACCCTTAACTAATTCACATTGACTACTGGCTAACATCCCGTCGGAGTTGACTATTCGTATTTTGTGGCTGATCAGCGGTTACTGTGGAATTGTCGGTTAACGACAGAACGCAATTCCAATCGGTTTCATATACGGTTTTTACGGTTTTGTGGCTGACACCCGCAGGACGCGTTCCAATAATCCATGTATTTCAATTATTATTTGCATTGCGTTATTATACTCAAAGTGATTATTATCTCATAAAAAATATTAAATTCAAGATTATGCAACAGTTTCACGGAAATGAATGTCAAGTATAACAAAAAATACACATGATTCACCAACTCGAATAGAGAACGTAAAACCGAGTAGGACCATACCGACCTATTCTAGGATAGTCCGTGTGCCAGGGCGCATATCTTAGAAAATGGTTCGTGAAAAATGTCATTGTGACTAAGGGAGGAAACGTGAGATTGTGGATGTTACGCCAATGAAAAAGACGTGCCTACCACAATATCCTGAATTAGCATTCTTTTGCAAGATCCGCTTGACTATTGTCAACGTTACCGCAGGAAGCATATTAGACGAACTTGAAAGTCAAAAATATTTGCGAGGTACTAAAAAAAATGACTTATACTGATGGATTCATGATAGTAATGCTCAACGCGTAATTCATCAATTAGAGGCATGATACACAATGAAATAAAATTTCGATTAACGAACAAGACTGTATATTCCTCGGGTGTCCTCGTATCTTGTAAACTAACAAGTTTCACGTAAACTCACCGATTGGAACGACGAATAATATCCTGTATAAGCCGACATTCATTCGATTAAATCCACCAGGATAACGCCTCTGTACTGCCACTAGCGAATGAGCTTTTACGAATATCACATGTAACGTCGTTCACAAGCAATTGTCTGTGACAATGAAAGGTCTGACGATTCTATCACAGTCTAATCGTCACCTAAGACGTGTTATTCTTCGAGTACACAAAAAAAAAGTCCAAACAAAAATAATCGGCATAAACACCAATCTCACCTAAAACCGTCCTAATGGTTACTGAAGGAAGTACGACGAACAAGTATACAACTGTAATCACACAGCAGCACAGAGTAGTCAATCAATTATTAGCACTTGTCCCGAAGGTCCTTGATACACCCAATACACGCCGCACATACTGATATCACAGATGGTTATGAGGTACCGGCAATGCTTGAGGCCCCTGACTAAGGCCCCGAAAGCAACTTGTTCCCGGCGACGGCAGACGGCACGTTGCCGTGGAAAATCTTAGCCAAGCAAGACAGACCTCGCTTGGTTGAGTGTTCGCTCGAACTGTGGTCCTACCCCCACTGCAACGGGCCCTAAATAGTTTTCCAGGCCCTTGGGTCTCTTCCCAGTACGGCGGGGGTGGGGATCAGGCGATCGGACCATTAGAGTGGGGATTTCGTATGAATGGCCACCCGTGGGGCCCAGTACAAGAAGAGTTCCCAACCGTACGAGATCCTAAGGATGGACGCGAGGAACCTGCCAATTATTTCAAGAGGAACAACGTCAAATATCGTCGTTATGACCCTTTCGACGTACCGTACGATTTCGCGAATTTATGCAGAGATACCGTTTATGCCCAAAAGTACCTCTTGCAATTTTCCGAAATGTTAACAGAAACCGTACCCCCTCCGTTTGAGCATTTCGAAAATTCTAACGGCTTCCGTTGCGACTGGAAAATCCCATTGGAAGAGAATTTCCAAAATTTAATTTCCCTTAAAAAAATTAGTAAGTAAACAGTCGCGTCATTTAGACGCGTGCTCTACCGGAAGTCTTTAGGAAAAAGGAGAGGGGGAGTTGGCTCGGGCCTCGGCAGGATTATATAACACCAGAACGTTAGCACGTTATATCTATATATACGTTAAGTAACGCTAAACGGTGCTAAACGACTTTATGGAGTCCATACAGGAACGATGCGGACTTCTCGTTTTCATGTGGTCGTTGCGGATGCGGCCAAAAGGCGACCAATTGTATAAATACGTAGATCGTAGACACACTGACAAATCAGCTGAGCCACGGCACGTGTGTGTCTGTGTTTACACGGGGGCATTATGGTGGATAATGTTTGTTATAGGCATCCATGGTGGCGAGTACCCAAGGTGAGGACGTTAAAAGGCCAGCTTCTGCCCGATCCGCTTACGACGGATGAGGCTCAAATTGACTGAGAGACTCCGAACTCGCGTACTCTATAATACCATACCCAGTTCTGTAACCGTTATCCAACGGCAGAACTTCAGAACTTGACAAGTGGCCTATACAGGTACCTACGTACACTCGTAGGATGCATGTATTCCTCGGAAGCACATAATTATCTCCTTCCGAATAATAAGGCCCAAGACAAAGACGCTTTACTCCGGCTTCCTTTAGACAATATATAATAAGCACCATTAAGGGGTGAAAGTATCCACTGCTTAAGGTTTGCACCCAGAGTAGCCGCGACTAGTTCATTCGTGAAAAACAGCACTAAAGAAGGTCGAAGGGATAGTTTACAATGTAAGAAGGCTCGCGCGTTCAATATAAACAAACCTTTTTGTTACATTAAAAACCATCATCGCCGATTAACAATGCTCCATTAACCGGCTATATACTTTGAGCCATAAAGAAAGTATATCTACGTATAATAATAGAGAATGGGCCTTAAACATGAAACGCGTACAGTGCATAGGGAAAGTAAGCTTGTGTGTCCTGGCAATCAAGGGGATGGTACATACCCGGGTGCAGATTGCCAGGTACTTTCTCGTTGGTTAAAGGGACGAGAAAAAAAGGACAGAAAAAGGATTAAGTCTGTGCAAATACGAAGATCGTGGCTCGGCGCTTGGCGTCGCGACGGACTACGAACTAGGAGGAGTCCTATAGCACGATAGCCCGAAATTAAAAACACTTACGGGCTCCCTTTTTTTTCAAGGACCATTGTCCTCTTTGAACCAAGGCACCACCCGTGGCACCGTGGGGGGGCCCCCCACCTATGGGATCTTGGATCGGGAAAACCCTTAAACGGGGGGGGAGCATTGTTGGCTAACGCCTGTCTCGGTATTAACTAACCACGGTAAACATTACAGGGTGTCGGTGACGACGACGCTTGTTATACCTGGCAACTAGGTATAGGTACTCTCTTCTACGACCTTCCTCGTCGACATCTTATCCTTCAGTGTCCCACCTCCTTCGTCGCTATTCTTGTTATTCTTGCTATTATTCCTATTCTTTTCATTCTCTCCATTCTTATCATTCTATCCATTCTTTTCGGTTTACTCGCTTGCGCCCGTTGACGACAGCCACGGTTGGCGCCCCTAAGCCTGTAACCCCGGCTGTCTTCCTTGTGAACCTCTTAGAGGTACATGTGATAATTAATATTTTAAAGCCCTTCGACGTACCATAAGTACACCTGACCGTATAGAGATACGAAATATAGTAATGTATAATAACGGCAACAGGATTGTTATTGCTACAACGAATGAGTTTTATGGTTATATTGTATTGATTGTTTTACGAGCATTGTTTCTCGGCTAAAAAAATAATATTAGCCATTCCAAGTGAAGTAGTAAAAAGGTACGAGGGATTTTTAGTTCGAGCACAAAGAAATAAACCGTTGGGTGATTAATGGCGGAGACCCTCGGTGCATTATTTTACGAGGTACCCTTACGGCTGCCGTGTTGAAACTACGTTTATGCTATCCGTGAAGCTTAATTTTATGAAACTTGCCAATTTCATTGGATTTTCATTGCTTAAGTATGGAAGCTGATCTATGGCGATAGTTACGTTCAAGATTCACTGAATAATTTGTAAGTAACGAAAAGCATCTCAAATCCGTCGAAGGATACTTGTACAGTAAACCAGAAAATTATTTAGGGGACCAAGTCAGAATATTATTAATCTCATAAGTA
Source organism: Pachycephus smyrnensis (assembly GCA_030142225.1). Lineage (NCBI taxonomy): Eukaryota > Metazoa > Arthropoda > Insecta > Hymenoptera > Cephidae > Pachycephus > Pachycephus smyrnensis. Next base: position 84,321 of record JARQST010000689.1, read on the forward strand.
CCATGTACTTCGAAGTACGATAGTTAAAAATTTTTTTCATCAAAATCTAAAAATCGAATATTTGGTCATCTTCTTGCACATAAGAGTTTTCGTGAGAAAGCGATACAATTGACAACGATGAGGAAAGAAAATACAAAATAAAAAGCAAAGAAAAGAAGACAGAAAAAAAGTCTTATGTAGTGCGTCGGTATCTCGCTGAGGGGTTGTCGCCCGGAGTACGTGAGTTTGCGCAAGTCTGAGGACTGACGAAAAAAAAATCTATATGATGCCGCGTAAAGAGGAAAAGCGTAGGGGGCGTAGCGTTTGCGCAATTTGATTCCACCTACCTAACAATGTTGGCTCCGCCCTAATTCCCCATCCCCATACCGATACCCATCCCCATCCTTATCCACTCTCCTCCCTTCTTGCCCTAAAACTTCAAGGCAGGAGGACTCTTCCAAGAGGCCATAACCAAGCTCCTTCCTAGCCTACTTCCCATTTCTTTCGTCCTCCGAATGTTCCATCCAATTTCAGCTTCCTTCCTTCCTTCATCCATTTCGCCTCTTCATTTCCAAATACAAAGAGGTATACGAACAAATCCAAAGAAACAACAGAGAACCGAACGAACCCGAAAACGTACAAGAAGAAAAGATCCGTTACACCCCAACAAGTAATAACCCGACAATGTTTTTCAGGAGACACTTTTGAAAACTAGAACCCCCTGCGTCACGCGCTTTCTCCCTCTCTCTCTTTTTCTCATACCATATTTATACATCTGTCTCTCTCTCTTTCTAATAAACGCAACCGCGTATTTTCCTTAGGCTTTTTTACAGTGCTATTCCTCTCTCGGATTAGGATATCCATGGTCTTCTTTACGACGTCGGTGCGGGAGAGAGAAAGAGAGAGAGGGTGAAAAAAAAATATAATACGCAGAGACTCGTTATTACGGCATGGACAAATGGCCACGATAACCGCGATAACTCCCGGCTAAGTGATCGCGAGTAGAAGAATAAAAAGGGATGGAAAAGGATTTTATCGAGACGAGGGAAGGCGATAGAGAGAGGCAAAAGAGAATACGTGGACAAGAGGTGGCGAGGGGCAAGTCGGGGGACAGACGAATTTATAGCGTAGAAATTAGGAGGTTTATAGGAGCTGTGCGCGGTAGCTAACCGTAGATCATCATTAGGGCCCAACTGGGCTCCCGTATAGTATATACTTGCTCGTGCTTCCATGATTTCTACACGTTCCTCCAGTATGGAAACCAGAGAGAATCAGCTCAGCGTGTAGATGCAAACGCGGGTTACATAGCCGGGCATAAACATTGGGCCCGTATAGCTGGCTGGCTTATGGATATTAAGGGCCTGAAGAGCGCACCTACTTTTTTCCAATTCCGCCTGGAAGGGCCCACATACTCGATTCGAGAATGGGCGTTGCGTCGTTCGACTTTCTCCCTCGCACAATGGGGCCCGATGCCAATGTTAGCTCTCCGCGGATCAGGGCCCCAACGTGCAGGATCAGGTTTACTCCACGCCCAGTACCGCCCTTTGGGCCTTAGGGCCCTTTGTCGTCTCTCATAGCGCCAAGTGCTTCCTCTTAAAAAGTTTACTCGCCGACAGGCCTCCCTTGCGCAATCGAGTAGGACCCAAAGACTCGGACCCAAGGGATTTATCGAAGTTTGCAAATTCTGTATATCTTACGGGGATATTCAAGAATTGATCGATTATCCCATGTTACCGATAACTAAAACCTGAAGTAATTGCATAACGTAATTTATCAATAATAAAATAAGCTTAAATTCCTTTAATAATTACATGATAATCGATCATCGGTCGTATATAACAGAAAACAAAATTAATACTGTCATTTACGTATAATATACATATAATTCAACTGATTATCATCATACATTTTGCGAGTAGCCAGCGGCTAACTGACACGTGCTTCCGGATTAGGATGTCTTTTATCGATGGAATTCCAGACGTAGACTAGGTCAGGGATGTCTGGGAGCGATTAAGATAAAGCCAGGATCAATGATCGCTATTGAGTTAGGTCAAGATTTGCGAATTTTCACGCGACCGTATACGTAAACAACCGTAATAACTCTTGTACGGATTAAGATTACAATCGCGATTCCATAATGAATTTCATTCGACTTTGTGAAAAAGCTATCGCGCGCTAACGTTATCCAAACAATAACAAGAAAAAAAAGAGAGAAACAAGAAAAACAGGCGTCTATGGAGTTTTTCTCTGTTGTCAGTCGCGTAACGGGTCCAGGAACGGTTAAACCATCGCGGTGGTAGCAAACACCATCAGCGCTAAGCCGCAAATCCGAGCTTAACCCGGGCTTACGAATTAAATTGGTTAAACCCGCGTTAAACTGGGCTCTCTACGCCAGGAGACCGACCGGCAAGAACGACGCCGACGCCCGATCCGGAGTACGTCGACGTCGATCGGTTTTTCCGCTTTACTCCTTTCGTGCGACTGGTTCTGGATACTCAAAAGCTTCGGCTAATTGCAAAGGCAAAGATTATCGCAAATAGTCTTTCAGGGTTATCCGGGAGGCGGGATACACGGTGGAAAACATTGTCGTAGACTGCGAAAGCTTACTACGTCAGTGGGTTAACACGTTGATCGCCCAGCGAGAATCGGGTGTGTTTCCTACGGGGCCCAAGTTCAAGCATTACCGCAGTGTGACGGAATACCATTAAATACTTGTGTTACAAATAAAATTGTTGTAAATTACTTGTAAAATCCTACATAACTGGACGAAGAAAAACGTCACCCAGATATGGGTGACGTGGTGACGAACGTGTTAAGGAGTTATCGATGAAAAGAGACCCTTCGACGATCGCCTGTATTCGTTATCCAATTCTGAAAGAGTATAAGGATCAATGAAAGAGGTCTAACATTTTCTATGAGGTCACTGATAAGCCTTATTAGGGTGGCATTGACACCTTTGACTTTTAAGAGTAAGAATAAAAAGAGCACCTGACCTCGTTAATTAAGAATATATCTATATATACAATGTACAGCTATTAAGTGGTTATGACTTGTTGGATGGGTCGTGCATAGTGCTGGCAGAGTAAAAGGGCCTCATGGTATCGAAGAGAAAGCGAAAAAGAGCCCTACCAAAATGTGCAAGAAGGGAGAAAAAACGCGAGTGAGGCCCTAAGTAAACTCGTTTGCCTCGTTTACAGGGTTTGTCGGACGTTCGCGTAACGGAGTGATTCGGGGCCCCATGTAAACACGATGCCCCGGGGGCAAACAGAAAGAAACGGCAAATTGTAACAAACTACGATCTATAACTAAATTACACGCTCCCGTCTCGCATGACGTTTCGGAACACATCGGGCGCAGCTATATAAACACGTCAGCACGCCATTGTGACCATGAAAACGGGGCCCCTCTTTTTCTCATTCTCGATGGGCATTGTATACGCCTTGGGGCCTGAGATGCTACCGGGGCTATTCTTAAGGGAGTCTTTCTCGCTTCCGGGTACGTTTATGAATTGCATCAGGAAATCTTAAAAGGTACGTAACAAATCTAAAGGCACAGATTCATATATACGTGTCAGGAGGATGCTGAAAGAGAAAAAAAAAATATTAAAAAAAGAGTGATGACTGACTGGAGCTAATATCCGGATGATGGACTAATTGCCAATGATTCAGGAAACGAATAATGGGCAGGTGCCGCAATTATTTATGAGTACCGACCAAGGTTCGTTTAACAAGTGGGACTTATATTTCCGGCGAAACGGATTTACGTAGAGTAGAGAAAAGTCAATCGGTTTAGCAATAATAATAATAATAAGAAGGGTCCAATTCGTAGATAAAGGGTATTGCCAATAATTCCTTAGAGTACCGTACCACCACCCCTTCATTATTCCCCAGGAAGAAACGGTTGCCCTCGGCTGTCTCTACTAATTCTTCAAATCCGATCAAGCGATCTGCCATAAATTAATGTCAAACGCGTTCCAAGAGTTTCAGTCCCATAGGCAACAAGGCCCTCCTGGTGCTTGAAGGGTGGATTAGGGCGCTGTTGCGCGGAATCACATTGTCCACGTGGTCAAAGTTAATGAGAGTTCATTACATCGGAAATCAGTTAAGACATTGTTGCATTGTATCTAGAACGTTGTTCAAACCGTTAAACCATATTTCCATAAATTGGTTTCGTCATTGTTATCAACCAATTGACGTTTCTCGTCAAACCTGACCGCCGTTAATACAATTTCCAGGGCATCCCTTATTTTCTGATTTTCACTCTCGACTCCGAATTTCCTAAGAAGTCGCAAGGACCTTCTGTATATTCGCTCCAAGGTGTATCCTTCATCAGGTAAGGTTATCCCGAGGAAGGGCACATGGGAATACGAAAGAAAAGAAAGAGCATCCAAAGAAGAAGGTAAAAAGGTGAGACGGCGGTGACAGGGAGAGTTCGATCGAGATTCGTGGACAATATTCTTGGATCCACCTGTCAAGTTGGGCCAGTTACAGGTAAAAATAGAGAAAGAGAGGGAATAGTGTCGGCCGAGTGATTCGGAGTCTCTCTCTTAAGCCGTCTGGGCCCAGTATACCCTCTATTTAAAGATTCGAGCATTTGGGCCTCATCTTCAGGCCCAGTCCCACAAGGGTGACACGAATCCTCCTCACCTCCCTATTTCATTATAGTTTTATGGTAAGATCACGGAGTGAGAAGCAGCGGAAGTCTTCTCGCGAGCTGTCACGGACGGGCCTACACTTAAGGCCCCAGAGCTGGATAAAGTCTTCTTTTACCAGCTGACATCGGAGACGTCGCGAGAATTTGCCGCAGATTCGATCTCCCGTCAACCTGTCCAAGCCACTTGGACTCCATTACCGCATCTACTACGGTGCAGCTTGAAAATCATCTAGGCACCCTTCCTAACAGAAATACCATCTCTAGCATATATTAATTTGCCTTAGTAATACTCCAACACCCCTAATTTCAAATTTTTAATACTTAGACAAATATTGCCAAAATTTGTGTTAACTCATATTGGATATGCAATAGATACTATTATAGATACTGTTTGTAAATAGATAATTGAAAAAAAAAGGGGAGCCAGGACGTTACTCTAGCCCTGAAGATTGGACGATGATCGGGATGACGTTGCGGTAAATTTCACGGGTGGCCTCTCTCACCATGTTACCAAAGGGGCGTTTATTATGGGGTTTTGCGGGACTCCTGCGCGCAAAGATTAGCACTCCCCGTGGGATTAGGACGGCCGCTATCTGGTGTCTACGCGTGCGCCTCCCGGGCCCCCATCGAATAACGCAAGATACCGTACGATACCATTTCGGCTTTGCACTCATGGGATTTTCATAGTACTTCTATGGGACTTTGATGGGATCCCGCGGGACTTGTAGCTACGTAGTTAATCACCGACAAAACGACTCGTTTATTCTTATAAGAGATATGTATACGTAATGCCCGTACCCGTTAATAGAATAAGTCCCGATTGCTATCATCCCCTATGCTACTCAATATTACTTTCCCGACTACACTGTATTCGAGGAAATGATATTTGACTGACTGGAACCGATAGCTGCCTAATCGAATTTCATATGAGAGCGATACGAGCGGGTGTAAAAACCCCGATAAGTCCCAAAGCTTCACGGGTCCTATGGTAACTTTTTTTTCCAGAGGTAGAAACAAGTGCAAGAAGGATTATATGTATATCCAAGACGTAAGGGTGTCCAGCCAGACGTCCGATTCTCACGAGCCCAAATACACGCAAGAATCATCATATATAGGTATATAAAGGGGAGGAAGAGAGTGGTCCTGACTGAGCGTGGACAATGAATGTAAGGGCGGCAGAGGATTTATAGAGGAGACACGTGAATGAACGTCTGAATGAAAGCCTAGTCGCCCCCGAACTTTCACCCTTAGGACGACCGTCGAATTAATTTATATTTCCTGCGCCTTAACCAGATAGACCATACAGCCGTGTAGCAATCATACGGCGTTGTATATACGAAAATCGGTCACAGGGTTTTAAACCTGACAAGCCCAAAGAAGAGGTCGTCGGAGGTGGAGAGGCGGGGGAAAGGAAAATTAAAAAGAAAAAAAAATGAAAAAAGAAAACGGAAGGGTAATCGCATGATTGCGGCGCCGAGTGACATGGTTATCGCTTCTCGCATCTCTGAGCTCGCAGTCACGCCTATGTAAACTCAACGTGCCACCTTATGTATCTTATGCATCCCTGCTGTACACTCTATATACCTATAGTTACATGGAGTATCCACATATGTACTGACAGATACGCGTTTATAAGTCCTACTCGTCGAGGGCCCAATGTATGAGCCAGGGGTGGGTATATCCTTGCGCGTATAAATACCGTTTGTACATATATGCTTATGACGGCGGTAAATGGTAAATAGTAAATGGTATTCCTTTTTCTCTCTCTCTCTCTCTCTCGCTCTCTCCACCATACTTTTTTAAGGGTGTCCCTCTCCCCGCTAACCCTCGACAGACAGCCTGACCCAACTTGGACAAGTATGAAAAGGAACGGACTCCTCAATGGAGGCGCTCACTCGTGATCGCTACGACGAGGGACACATCTGCCCCAGGATTCCTTCCTGGCAGCCTAGAAGCGTTACGAAGGCACGGTGCTGTGAGGTTATGTTGGCTAGTGAGATAAGACTACTACGGCTGGTATACTAACACTACTAGCGCTACTCTCTTCTGGGCCTACTACGTCTGGCCCAGTCTAAACTGCCTATGTTCTCTTTCGAACTAACTTCGTGCTAATGCCCTACTGTCAGTTCACGTTCTGTATACCGTGTTATACATATGGCTAATGCATCGTAGGTATGAGATACTAGGATATAGTATCTAACTTTATACTCAGGTATAGTGTCTAATGCTGGCAGATACTACGCGTCCTCAGTTGCCCGTACGCGCTAGAAATGATCGGCACGAGAGACACGATGTAAGAAAAGCATGGTGTACGTATACGAGAATACGTCAGGTAATTGTAAAGCAATGAGGCTGAAAAGTAAGGTTAGGGGCATCGTTTCTCGTTGTGGGGTGCCAAGAAAGGTCGTTGGGTTCGAAAACCCAGGAAAGATTATAGTGGTTTTTGCGGCTTTTAGTGGGAAACTATGTAAAAGCTGGCATCGACGTGAGATGCAATCTGGTGCAAGAGGACCCTTGACGGGCGACGCCTGCGGTGCGAGACCTCTACTTAACCCGGCTGACAGTCTTCGGCCCTCTAGGAGAGACCTTTTTGTCCTTTGCGCCGCTTAACGCTTCGGCGAACGTTTTCAAGATACATAACTCCCCCTTTAGACTTCCATCGACGACGTAGGCCAGTGCGGTAGATAGGGAGATGTAAGAAGGATGTTCAAGGGCTCTGAGAGGACTTCGGTAGCCCTTTAAGTTATACCTATACGGTATACGCGCTGTAGAAACTTCTAGGAATTATTCACGTCTGAGTCATATTGTGAGACCAAAGGGAAAAGTCATGCGGCACTGCGTATATACATATATGACGTCTCACGTGAGCTGACACATATATCTATACCACATAGGGAGATATACGGAACTAGGATTTAAATGAGTCTTATCTATGGAACAATGCCTGAGAGAGTTAAGGGCACACGCAATACGGTCACGTGGTTTTTGACAACCAATAAGGAACTAGTTTAAACGGCGAGCAGAAAAATTCTGCCGTTTCACGGTCGATCGAGGGTGGGGGGGTCGTGAGGGAGAAGAAATGTAATCCCAGGATGGAAAGTTCACTGGAGCGTGGAGTACCCCCGAGGAATCGTTGTTGCGGTAACGTTTGCTTGGGTGGGCGGGATGCTGAGTAAAGCTAGGAGAATAAAAGAGAGAGATGCTTTTCTTTGCGGATATAATTTTTCTTTTTTTTCCCCTCTCTCGAAACCCACCCTTAATACGCAAGGAATGAGAGACACGATTCGCGCGACCAGCCAAATTACTTAACAATACTTTCTCTCCGCCCTTTCTCCTCCCTTTTACAACCTTTTATTTATTCCCTTCTCTGAGGATCTTTCCTAAGCTTCTGTGTCTGTTTCTCTATTCCCTTTCTCTCTTCTCTCTCTCTTGTTTCTCTCTCTTACTCGCGCTCATGCGCGCTTTCCTTCTGCTAATACACACCCGCATTTCGCCTGTTTCGACCGCTTCGAAGCTTTTAGAAAGCATTAGCCGAGACTCACGCCTCGTCGCTCCTAGTCGCAATGCATTAAAAGGAGCTTGTAGCGTCGAGACGCCCGAGACGTTTGGTACTCGTGAATTTCGCGCTTCGTTCTATATACATAGCTCCTCGAGGGTTTCTCTTTCTCGCCTCGACTCTCTCATCGAATGAAACGTATGTACAACCCCACTAGGTATACACTTACTCTTGCTCTCTCTTTTTCTCTCCTTGTGTATCTTCCTTTCAGAGATTATTTGCGGCCTGATTTATAGTCAGGGCTGCCAGGAACATCCATAGGTAGTAAAGGTCCTACGTGGCGAGAATGTTTATTTTGGTTGATGAGAAGCTCGCGGGTCAAGGCCGAGTCCACACGTAAATTCACTAGTAGGCAGAGGAAGACCGAGCGGGGCCCGGCATCGGTGGCACAATCGTTAATTAAGGGGTGAGGCACGGAGTGCAGGGGTCACAAACTACACTCATAAATTTCTGGGGCAAACCTACAAAAAGAACGTTCCGACCGAGAGAGCGTCTCTTAGGAAGAACCGAAGGAGCTGAAGGAGCTCAAGGAGGTGAAATAGGGAGGTTGCCGCTGCTGGCGATGACTACGTGGGTACAGTCTTATCAGGAAATATAAAATAACCAGGTGGTGCCACCGCGTCAAGCACAAGAATCCACTGTAAAACTTCACCCCCATTACATCCGCTAACGAAAATCCTTGAAGAACCCAAAATAGACTCAAAATCAAGCTCCTCCCCTTCTGTTTTTCAAAAGCATCCCACACAGGCTCGAATAATTTTTCAAAATTTCTGTACCAACGTTATATAAATAATTGTACAGAATTTTCCCAAAAAATATATAAATATATGTATATATCTGTGTACAACGAGCTTCAGTCCCCTGTAAAAAAGTTCGCGATGCCGGGCTCTTGGTGTAGGCTGTACCATGGTGGGCCATGGTCCATGGTTCTATATATAGTTGTGGGACAAACACAGATCCAGTAAAGAGGAGCCCAGTCCCCGGTTACCTATATCCATATCCATATCCATATCACGGAGAACGAACGAAACGGAATGGGACGGCACAGGAGATGACACATGGCCAGTGCTTGGCCGGTCAGTTCTTACCGCAAGCCGCCTTCTTCTACATTTCTTCTCTTCCTCTCGTCTTCAGATATCCTCTATATACCTATACTTGCTCTCTAGTTTCGTTCCCCCCTCCTTTCCTCTCCACGGCGCAGCATCATCTCGCGGCATCTCCACCTTCCTCTTGTACGGTGCCGCGCGAGAGCACAGTAGCGGCAAATACCCATAAATATAAAATATGTCTCTCCTTTCACCCTTTACGAGCCACACGCACACCCAACCCTCCTCCCATCCTCTCCCCCCACCCCTCGAGAACCCGTGGACCTCAACACCTTTGTGTACGACATTCCTTCCTTCCTTCATCTTCTTCTTCTAGTCAGGAACCAGCCTCGTCTCCCCGAGTACGTGCGATACTCGGCCATGGACCAATGAAAATATCGAGCTTACGAAACGTATACAGGAAATCTAGCGCATAATTGGTGACTAGTGAGACTGATGAGAATTCTATCTGGATATTCAGTGGCAATTAACGTTATATATCCACTGGGGGAATGAACGTCATTTTAAAAATTTAATTATTTTACGTTTGATGATTTTAAGGTACCAGTGGCCTTGGACTGCCATGGGAGATAGTTTGAATTTTAATTAACTCGTTTTCACTCCGGACATTCCTATGGATGATCCAACGCTTTAAGAATCAGTCGTATATAAGATTCTCGACGATCTTTCAACAAATACGGAAAGACGACGGAAATCCAGATCGAAGAAAAACACAGGTAATATCAAGTAAATCGCGCGTCAGTTTTACCAGATATCAGAGTCCACATAGTGAGAAAAAAGATAAATCCCACTGGAATCATCGAATATGAATATTTCTAAAGATTATCCAATTGGCCATAGATCCTACTTTAACATCATATGCTCTGGCTGTTACACACTCGACCGGAAGTAGATCCCATAATTAACGCGCGTGCAATATATATATATTTTTTTATAAATCCCTGGCAACGATTTGTCCAGAGCCATTAATGCAACAAAAACAAGAAAAATACGTACAAATAAAAAGTGACAAACTCACGCATCAGCAAACGTCGCCGGCAATCTATATAGTTACTAGCAATTAGAGGCATGAAAAGCGTAAGAAATCGACGTGGTTAGAAGTGGTTAGAAGAAGGTGGCACGAATAAAAATTCGAATATCCTTTGGGAGTGAGTATTCCGCGTGGTTGGCTCGTCGGGATGAGAAGGCAATTTACCAGGTACGGTTAGCAGTGACACGCCTGGTTTTGTTGGCTAGCGAAGGACTATCTGGCAGGCAGTCAGGCACAGTCAGGAGCGAGGCAGATCGTTCTGGAGGTGGATGTGGATAGGCGTCTGTGGAGGTGTCGGATCCCGTGGTGGAGACGTGGTGGATGCTCGCCCGGATGCCGGAGACGTGGGAGGTGAGACGAAGGTGGAAACCCGTTCTCATTATTATATTCATATTCGTATCCGAGCGCGAAGGGGCAGCCCTAACGTGTCCGCCGTGAGTGGTATAGATATAGCGGTATAAAAATCTCTATAAAAAGTTGAAAAGTGCCGCCGCCGGAGTTGAGGGGCGACAATGGATGAAATATGCCGCAGTGCTTCCCTCTGATTCCCTCCGATTTCCTCTCGCTCATACGTTACCGGCATCTCGTCCATCTCTCTCTCTCTGGCTTCTTCTTGCTTATACGTATCTATATATATCTATGTATACACGTATCTCGGAATGACCCTACTGGAAGTTTTAGGTGCCGAAGCTTCTTACACCTGCGCCTAAACTGAAGTCGGGACTCCCTTTGGATCACCTGTAGACCCACGAGCCTAACCTATACTGACGATTTTTAAGAAACGCTTATTACCACACCTCGGTACCATACGGTAATTGGCTGCCGTTGGACAATCAGTAGCTGTGTTTATATTGCCACGAGCTTACAATTAGTTGTCCAATAAGTATTAGCGACGTCGATCAGAATCAATGGGTACTCATCATTTTTAAATGACTGTTAGGTACAGTGCACGGATGATCCAATTTTTCGAGTGTTTAGATACAGGAACTTACAGCTGACTGTGAGGAATTTTTTTAGCCAGTTTATATTATATTAACTTACAGTGTTATGGGACAGTTCATTTAGTCAGGTGTCACGGGCGCCATTACTTATAGAGACTATGTTAATTGCACGGTAATTGGCTACCGGCTGATACCGTTGCAATCAATCTGTACGAACATGATCGTAACTTGCATGCCATCGTGGGACATGTATTAAAGTGCATCTATTTATTATATAGAACAAGAGAATCACATGAGATCCATTCGGTGTAGCAGCTGCGTGATGTAAATAACGATATACAAATTATTAATGATCTCCGTCGCAGGTACTAAATTCAGGTGTTAATTTCCAATACCGAAAAATGTCTACCCGCTCGAACTTATCTGTCGAGAGGAGCTGTTAGAACGGAAACGAGTAAAATGAACTGGACACAAGAAATAGAAACAGTAGAAACTAATCGGTTTGTCCAGGTGTTCCACTGGACCTGTGTTGGACCTCTTCCTGAAGACCCCCTGTCGAGTTTCCCGAAACCGCTAATTAGGGGGGGTTAAACCGGGTTCGCGATCAAGCCTGGAACACCCAGGGTGTCCCTTTTGCACTGGTAGCTAGGCTGTTTTCCAGTGACAATGTCCCCGATTATTAGGCCTCCCGGGGGGTCTCAGTGAAACTCTTCATTCCTTGGTTTCTCTAGCTTTTCCAACAGTCTGTACCTCCTCGTCACTCCTTGCCGTCCGGTGCCAACTTTTATGTCCGTCGTTCTTTGCCAATCCTTGTTGTTGTCGTTCCCTTTGACCACCGTACCTATATTTCCCATCCAGCGTGCTTACAAACTCGACGAAATGCGATGGTAAAAGATAGAGTAGCGTGGAGAATACTTGAATGGTGGGTTTGGGCTCATTTTACTGGCACTGTTTGCACTGCAGTGCCGACCTCAACAATGCTGTGCGGTTTTCCTTAATAACGAGACGACGGGACTTTTTCAACTGTGCCAATGCACAGCAGGGACCTACCCTGCTATATATATATATATTAGGTCCTCCACTACAAGTATTGTAAATCATATCTTAAAGGAGACATCGAACTAATTGATCTTTACTTCCAACGTTTCCGATTTCACTGATTATTCACGTAGTGAAGATTATCAGGATACAGTAGGTGAGGGTCGCTGACTCATGGGCACCGTAGGAGCTCCAGCTGCTCTCTCAGGAGCGCGAATGGTCAGTTTGACCTGACCTCATCTCTCGCGGCCCGTTCCCGTTTCTGAGTGACGTCTTCATGTCTGGCTCTGCGGGGCATTCCTACTCCTTATTGTCCCTACGTCCAAGTTCTCGCCTGTCTGCTCGCCCGTCTACTCGTCCGTTTTCCTTGCTGGAACATCGCCGCCCCCCCGCCGATCCGCCAAGAGAAATGACGTATCAATGATTCTACAGAGCGCAGGAATCCACGTACGTTTCTATCCCGTAGCGTCGCCCTGTATCCTGGCACAATTGAATTTTAAGTGAACCACACGAAATTCCAATTGACAATTTTTTCGTTATATATATTATTTATATTACACTAAAATCTGTCACGTTCTTCTGGAGGATACCGCTAAAGCTTTTATACAGGATAATAATATCACGTAGCCATGGATATTGCAGTGGTTGTATCTTGTACGCAGTTTCTTGAGCCAAGCATACGTTCTGAGATACGAGAATAATAATACACGAGTAATCCTGAAAGTTCTCTTGATGCAAAGCGAAAGAGAGGGCATACGAATCCGAGAGTCAGTGAGATGATTAGCGGGGATGACGCGGCACTAGAGGTAGACGAGGAAACGGCGTTGAGGATGCTGATGACGATGACGGTGTCCGGAGGTGGAAAAAAGCTTGTAAGAATGGCGACGAATTGATAAATAGCAGGACAAAGGAAGACGAGAGAACGGCTACTGGTGCTTCTCTTAATTGGCGACAATTAACCTAACAAGCGCGCGAGGACCGCGACAAACCTCCGACATTTCTCTACACGTGTCGCGGTCTTTTCATTGGGTGTGATCGACGACAAACTGCATCTACTATACTATTTTATAATCTTCAAAGCACTGCCGGAGTCAAGACCCTACCATTTATACAGTGTCCGACGGTCACAAGTGGAAAACTGGTAAAACTTATTGCCTCGAATCGTTACGGTAGTTAGACGCTCGTCGAAATGTCTGCGATTATCGATAGAAAATTTTTGTCATACTGAAAGAAACGTATACGTACATGGCTCACGTGCTGTTTCGAAAGTTAAGAATTTTTGCCTGCATCTACATGATACAAGTGGCTGCCGAAGTAGCCTTTTCGCGGCCTAATTCATTTCGAATGACTCGCGAAGCTACCGTAACGATTAATGGAGAGATTAATGGGCGCAGGTCTGCCAACGCAAATTGAATATCTCTTTCTCTCACCCTCTCTGACCCTCTCATAGCCTTCGTTCTCCCTGGTGAAAGGGATGCTGGTGCCATCGGGATGACGGGTGGGCGTGCCTCTCCAACCTCCAAACTTAAACGATAGTAATTTGATCCCTTGCTACTTTACTTCTTGCTTTTCACTTTCATCTGCCGACTTTTTCAGCCACCTCGCAAAACCAGGAGAGGACACTTACATAATATGGATATTTCACTTGTTAGACTTTAATGAAGATGCATGTTAATTACAAGCGTATGCAGGGTTACTCGGGCTCGGGACAAGCGTACCAACTGAAGTTAGCAGCCCGTCTATTTGATTTCTGTGGTAGAGCCACAACTTCGGGTGATACGTTTCTACTGAATAACCCTGTATACAAACGTCGTACTAAGTGAAAGTAAAGGGCATCCTAAATAAAAGGTATCAATGTCCTAATATAAACAGTATCGTAAAGTCAATAAATATCACAAGAATCTTAAATCTTATGACAAGCAAAAATTCCCAATATTGAATAAGAGTAATAAAAGCAAATGAATATTCAAATTAAAGAAAAAGCTCATTAGAGTGCTATTTCGCTATAAATTTAATACGCTATTATATTAAATCAAAAAGACTCACCCTTATGTAACGACGGAAGTCATTCGAGATCCGTCAACTAAAACCTTCCGTCGTCTTAGCCGGATTCTAGATGCGTACACAAATCATGGCAGCTTCCATCACAACAAAGATTCGCGTTTCACAACCGGCAATAATCACTCGCGAATCACTTCCCGCGACATACGCGACAACGTTTCGAACTCTAGCTCACTGACTAGAGCGACTCGAAGCCCGCGAAGCATCTACAGGAGTCAGGATACGACGGATACGCGAGTGAGAAAATCCACGAGCAAACAGGATGGACAAGAAGATGGATAACAAAGGGCTTAAAGTAGGGTTAAGGAGTCGATGAAGATAATGACAAGAATAATGAAACTTAAGGTGACGTCGTAGGTAGTGTAGGATATGGAGGAGGAGGAAGAAAAACGTGGTCAGGAGAAGAGGGCGAATCGCGTAAGGTAAGACGAGCAAACGGCAGCTGCAGTAAACCCGAAATCGGGACGGCGGCTCGCTCGGCGCGACGAGCAGATCTCTGGAGTGTGTTTCCTGGTAGCGCCGTCGCTGGGCGCTACGATCGTCTTTGGATAGCCTCTCCCATCCCCACCGATATCCCTTCTCGGATCAAATCTCCGAGCGCAGCCTCCGAATGGACCAAAATGGCCGGTCTCCTTCACCGGGATTGGTTGAATCAAGCGCGAATGGGCTGGCCTAACCACCACCGGGTACCTCAAAAACAAACCACCCTCCTTTATGATATAGTAGGGGGGAACTATATTCCTCCCAGTATAACCCTCCCCCCTCCCCTACCTTCTCTTTTTTATCCTCCTTTTTAGACCCCTTTTTAGCCTCCTCCCTACGTACTCGCTCCCATATCGCGTCTAATGTACTATTCCCGAAGCGTAATGTTACGTATGTTTCTCTCTTTCATATACTATACGTCCTATCTATACCCACTCTCCCTTGTTATATATGTACGTATGTCACATACGCACGTACGATGCTATCTCGTCTCCTCATAATTTCTCTCTGGCTATCCAAAACTATCCACTATTATTCAACGAGTTAATTGCTCGGTGTCTTTTTACTTTTTATCCAAGTCAGTCTACCTGAAATACCTGAAATAAAGTGCGGCTCCAAGGGTCGTAAAAGATGAATCAAATTCTGAGTAATACATGTCGTGTAGTTTATCCTCATTAGAGAATATGTTGATTTTCCTGGTAATATTAGCGTGTCACCCGGAGACTGAGATCAGTTTGCTTTTGTGAAGGGATCCGTACCAATTGGTGAATACGATTCTTCGTGTCCTGATGTTTTGATATACGTGAATATAACAGAACCCTCCGGGGTCCTTTGGCTCTTCTGTCTGTCTGTCTGTCGTCCGTTCATCCGTCTGTCAGGGAATGTTGTTTGTTTGCGTTACCCTGACCCAGCTAGTACCAGCCTGTAGCTACCTATATCGTATTCCTTTTTATAGAAGGCCTAGACTCCGCTCTCTACAATTTTACTCTGAGCCCCTTTGCTTCGTCTATTTACACATTTTGCGTTATTTCGTTGTACCTTATGTACTAGACAGTCATCATTTGCAAAATGACGACCCCAATTTAATCACTGGGATATAGATACACTTATGAGCTTTACTATATCTGGATGCTAATTGATAAGTTATAAATCAATTTTAATAGCTCAATAAACAGATATACAAAAATAAAGAGTAATGTAAATGGACCAATAGACAGTTTTGACTATCTGGGGGTGACTGGTTGAGCCAGGGTGACTCTGATGTTGCTTTACTCCAAAGTACAGGGTTCGGGTACGGAATGGATTGTCTAGTGAAAATCTGTATATAATGGTACACGAACGAATGAGGTGAGACGCGCAAGAGTAGCAGGATGTAGCCGGTGATGTAGGTGCGGAGCCAGAGACGGGCTGCAGAAGCTAATCCGACGGGCGAGTGTTTGACAGAATAATTTTCACGTTAGCGGGGAGCATTATATGCCTTTATGTTGGGCGCGGGGTCCGCGCATTGTCGCCAATAAGCCGTATCCCACACGGTGCTTTTGTGTGAATGGGGCTTGCTGCCCGTACTGCTACGAGACAACACGCGCACGTAGAAAAGCTTCGAGCTCACCCCTCGACACCCTAGACACCCTCCGGGACCAACTGAGGATTCTATCCTGACATCCCGTTCCTATTCCCATAGACTCCGCATGTGCACTACCGCGTATTGTACTGTACACAGTAGAGGAAGCCGACGTTGACGACGACGTCTTGGTAACGTTTGCCTGACCTTTGACAGAAAACTAGAGAATCAGAGTGTAGAGTCAGTACCTAACCTCTTGACACCGGATATTCTCAATTTTTCTCAAAGGGTTCTTGCCCTCGAGGAAAAATTGAAAAAAGGCACTGTACTACTCCTGTCTTACCTATCTGGTCCTGAAATTCTTTTTACGAAAATTCCATGGCTACGGGGGTGTCGGTTTTTTAAGGGATATAAGGCCCCTGGCGAGTCAGTCAGATTGAAAATCGGGACCATGGGTACTATGGGGTCTGTCACTCGACACCAAATCGGACAGAATCTGTCAAAAAAGTGTCAACGTTTACAATGGACCAGGCAAAGTGGGCATGCACGCTAGTTGGGTCCTACGCCCACGCTCGACACCTCTTAGTCCAATAAAATAAAATACCCTGAGGAATGCGCCTCGAAGAGGGGACCCGAAGATGGAAGTCCATCGAGTCTTCGCTCCTGAACATATGGTTTTTGTTTCTGTCACCTTGCAATCCACGCACGCCGTTATGGACGCCATAAGCGACACCAGGGGCCCGACGCGACTGGTTAATAACCGGCTACCCAACGGGCATTAATAAAGATTAGTCTCCCTTCGAATCTTCCGCCAAAACGACCGAGAACCAGAAGCTGAAGTAGAGGTAGAACCTGGTGAGAAGGAGCCAGGGAGAGGAGGAGATAAAGAGACTCGGTGGCTCGCGTGCGCCAATTAATTAACCCTCTGTCATTTTATTTCGTCTTCGATATTTTTCAGTTTTTCTAACTCTTGTCGGACCCCCACGTCCCGTGACCCCCTCTTCCTAAACGACGGTGGTCGATGACTCTTTTTAACGCTTCAGCGACCCGATTGGTCGAGCGTGTCTAATTGATATTGCTAAGGTATCGTCGCGCACTGTATTTTATTATACATATTAAATGATTTATTGTCTACGTTCTGTCTCTCTTTTTCTTTGTGTTTATATTATAAACAGCCCATTCGGTGGTGAGGCTAAAGAGAATGTATTCATGAAAACCAGCAACTTTTGTTCTGTTGCTAAAAAACGTTAAATTATTTTCTTTATGTATAGTTTTAGTGGATCTGAGGAATTTGTTCTCAGGTAATGTTGAATTTGTCTTAATTTTATCTCATGAGATTTTCAGGTCCACAGTCGTAGAATTATCGCCAGGAAGTGATTCGGCGAAAATGTCAAGGCTGCTGATAGGGATCGACCAGTCCTCCAGGTGTTTAAGGGTTTGTTTGCTTTCGAGATCGGGAAACGGATATATAATCTAGTCAATTTGACACCCTCATCAGTCCCTAATGGCTGCTTTCAGCCTTTGACAGAGCATTCAGTTGGGTGGTCAGTGAAAAAATCCAACTAGCCAACTCACTGGACCCTCAGATTTTGTATATCTCACCATATTCAACATTCACTTCGTCATTTATAATCTTTAATGTCATCCTTTTCTGTAATTTTATTTTTCTGCACTGCATCTAATGGTACCTCAGCGTATTTTTTTCTTGGTAGAAGCCTGAAAAGAGATATGCATAAATACAAAACATCCATATGATCCTTCCAAGCAGAGAATAATAAATACCAACTTTCTAATGAGAGGCGAGAAGTGATCAGGATCAACATCCTTGAGATCATGAGGACCAAGAATAAAACTAGCAAGTGTACCGGCCACGATTACTATCGTGGCTCCTAGTATTGTATAATGCATGAATGAAATTCTATATAAAGGAAATATATCTTCCTCTGAATGATATGAAGATGCCATAACAGTAGAATTGACTAGAAACGATTGATCACAGCCTTCTATAGACAGTGGCAGTGTTTTATATGAAAATCTTCCTTTAAACATGTTCCACTGAGCACCTATGACAATCCAAGTCATTAGGAACAAGGAAGTAATGCCACCAATGACAGCACCCTTTGTCGTGCACCAGGGAACCGCTAGACCTAGAATGAACAGTCCCAAAAGTGGTCCTCCTGTTATTCCACTAAGACTGTGAGATACTTGAAAAATATCGCCCAGTCGAGTAACGATGAAGACCATTGTCATGCACAAGAGACCCAAAATTACAACCGTTATCTAAAACAAATTTGTTGTAACGTTAGATTCGAGTTCTTTGTTCCTAAAGAAAATTGTGTATTGTGGATGCTCACTTTCATAATGGTAGCTGCCTTAGCTTCCTTATCACTACTCTCTGGTATCCAAGGATCAATAAAGTCCTCGTAAATCGTTCCAGTGACAGTATTAAGACTGGCACTCATAGTGGACAATCCGGCGCTCACCAATCCTGCCAGGAACAATCCTGGAAGTCCCGGTATCTTACCAGCCACGTCTATCACGTAGTAAGGTAGAATTTGGTCGCTTCTCGAAATCATCTGTGAATAAGATAACTGTACTATGTGATGTAAACGTTAAAAAAAAATTTTCAAAGAACTAGGAAATTGTCCAGAAACTCACGTGGGAAGTAATAGGATCACAATCCTTATATTTGGAGTACATGATAAGTCCAGTGGAGATGGAAATTAATTTAATCACAACATTTCCCACAGCCATTATCACGAGCGCTCTAAAAATATCATTCTTTTAGTTGACCTGTACTATCAAGCAATTATATTACCAAAATAGAATATGTATTATTAGTACTGACTTCCTGGCATCGCGAATCGAAGGAACTGAAAGAAATCTCTGGATGCTCCCTTGACTCACGCCATACTCTGAAACCCAGCTTGCCAACGCGCCTATAGACATACACCAAAAAGTATTCCTAGTGAAGGGACTGGGGTCCATGCTATAAAAAAAAATTTCAAAATTTTACCACCACGTGAATAAACTTAAATAAACTCAAATGAAAATTACCCACTTAAAAAATATCAATCTTCCACCCTCGTCTGCAGCCTGCCAAGTTTTTTCAAAACCACCAACAGCAGTAACTCCCAATATCAAAACCGCAATCAACCCTCCAATAGTCACAATCAGTTGTATGGTATCAGTCCATACAACGGCTTTGAGACCACCCTGTAAATTATAAGATATACAAGCTCATTAAGAACATCATATGAATTACAATGAAACAGTAAAACTCACCACTGTCGTATAAAAAATACAAACGATACATATGACGGGTGTCACTGCATGAATATTAAAAGTGGTAGCTTGCGCAAATGCCAAAGCCGGCACGTAGACTACCAATGGGATATACGTAATTAAAGCAATAGAATATAAAGTAGACGCAAGCACCCTAACAGGTCTGGCAAATCTCAATTCTAAATATTCAAAGGTGCTCGTTAATTGTAGCTTGTAGAATACTGGGAGGCAAAAGTACCCCACTATGATGCATGTCATTACTGATGTAAAGACACAGACAGAATATTGTGTTCCATGTTGATAAACTTCCACAGGAATGCCCAGTAAGGATATTCCAGAGATATGACTGCAAGCAAGTAAAAGTTTAAAAAAAAATTAAATTATGATTATTATTAATGTAAAGATACATGCACGACGTGATATGAAAGAATTTTTTAAGGCAATGTCAATTCCAAAGTCACGCTATCAACTGATGCATTCTAGGTGTAATAAATTTTGTGAGTATTATCAAGGTAACTTCGCTTGCCTTGCAATGAGACTCATGGCGACGGGAAAGAAGGACATTGTTTTACCACCAAGTAAATATTCAGTGGTATTGTCCTGCTTTTTACTGCAGAATCCAAAGTAAACACCAATCATAAGACTGACGCCGAGAAGTAGACCGAAAAGGACGTAATCCGACCATCCGAATGATAAATTTTCAAGATGCTGCACTGTTACGTTTGCCTCCATTCTTAAGACTGTCTTCTAATCAGTTTGCTAAATTTTAACAAAAATGCACTGGTCCAAAACAGCACGAGTCCCATTCGTAAGCTCGACTAGAAGCAGACTGAGAAATTTCCTATAAAGTTTCTCAGCTATATGCTTCTGTACAAGCGTCTACGATACTTCTTTGATTTACAAGCGCAAAGATAAGTATCCCAGATTCTGTAAATACTCTCTTTATAGTATATGTATATATATATATGTATCGCTCAATATAATATCCACGTATATTGATCATAGTCTATAAAAAAATATTTAGCGCAATAGTTATCAAAGTAGCGCATATTCCACTATACAGTATAAATATTTGCAGGCATCCTTTTCTTCTAAATAAACAGTCAATAAAATAAGGCCAATCGGTGCAATTCGTTAATCTTACTATAGACAATATTTCTTAGGATTAAGGTATATGCGCATGTTTGTATACAACTCATCGTTGAGATAATGTTTAGAAACAATAGCAAGCACGGGCTGCAGATTCTCTATTTTTTTTGGATGCTCACGCATTATCACCTGGATGAAGGTGTATTAGCCGAGAGCGATTAGTCTTAGGCTAACTCAGAATTGTCACTAATCTTCACTTCGGAGGTGAAGACAATGACCGGAAACAGGTAAAAGCTAACGTCAATCGATCACCTGCTGGCTACGATTTCGATTGGATTTTCAAAGTAACAATGCAACCGAAAAGGGTCACACCGAAAGTATTAACTGACTAACGGTTATTGAAAGAGGTCACAAATCATTGAGTTCTTGAAAAATTCCGCGGAAGCCACCGCAAGCTAATAATACCTCTTCTACGCATAGACAATAATAACAGTAACGCCTTTGAACGAGGATGTAAGAGAATATAACTTTATTGCACTGAATCCTGTACATTATCTACTTTGCATTAATTATGATGATTTAGGACTGTACAGCAGCCATTCCGTCAATTTTCGCATCTCTTCCTGCTTCTTAGATTCGCTTACGTCACCGATGAGACTCTCCAGGATCTTCTTCTCATCCTCTTCCAGATCATCCGTAGCATTCAATGCGCCAATAACCATACTTGGTAGGATAACGTCGTAATACAGATATATCTATAAAAATATCTAATCAATCTTTGAATCCAATGAATAATGAAATCCAATTCTTCGTCGGGTTTCGCGTATACACGGCCCTGAGATTTTATCTCGACTCAAACATTATGAAGAGCCAATGAAATATACCAGACATATTCGTGATATCGGAAAATCAAATACAGCGTTATACAATTATTTTTCGATTTACAAAGCTTATTATTTTTAAAACACACTCGCTTGTTTGGTGATACCATTTCGTCTGCACTAATCAGTTGTAAATTTATGACAAATGACTCTGGTGTAACGAATGTACCGAATATACTCATATTCTGAATAGTATATGGTAGTGTCTTTATTATCTTACCTTATTATGAAAGGTGTTATATACAAGACAGGGACTTGAACTACCGGCAGAGACACTGTACTGGCCTGTGCAGAATGCACGAACAGGTTCTTCGAACTGAAATCTAACGCTGTTCCTCTTCTGATCCAAAATGTAAGTCTGTCCGTCCCAGGTGCATGCTACTATTTCATCAGTACCGTCTCCAGTAACGTCCAGGCGACATAGCGCAAATATTTGATGGTCGACTTGCATAGCCCTGTGTGGATAGCAAATTTGAATGAACATCTGATTAGAGTCATCAAGCATTTTGTAAACTTACCAGAGAATTATTTCATCTTTAACCAGCATTATCGTACCGTCCAACGTTGCCAGAGCGTATGGCTTCCCGTTTTTCTTCTCTTGATCATCAGCGGCATCTTCTTCGACCTCTTCCTCATTCTTTGACTTCTCGGAATTGTTATTATCATGAGTGAAACTTTCATACGAGGGAAAGAAGGACTTCTTTTCAGGTTTACTTTCAAATTCTCCAAGGATAACGTTACCGCCAAGAAAGTTTCCGTCAACCTGATCCACGTCCATGGAATCTATTCTGCTATGGAAGCGGACTTCGGTACTCTGGGTGAGGAACTCTTTTTTATGGAAATGACTGTTGGCGTCAAGGCTACTTTTCCGCATTTCCGGTTGTGAGTAATTGCGTCGAAACTCAAGGGATGAAGGTTTGAAAGTCTTAGGATGGAGTTGAGTATCATCCAAGAAATCTTGCTTGGATAATGTATTCTTTGGCATATACTTCATAGTCATTTCGCACTCTAGTGGCGAAACAAAGACATCACTACCCGGCTCCAGGTCACCGATTATCTCCGTTGAAATGTTTGGATTCCTCATCCTTGATATTCCCAGTGTCTGATAATCCACGCAACTCGCTGCCGCTTCGCTGTTTGTCTCTGCTGAGTCATCATCACCTACCCGGCAATCCTCAGCATTGCATTTTATTCTCATAAATGTGCCACCCGGCTGAGCCACCAGGAGTGTCGGTGTACCATCTCGGCTATGCTAAGAAATAGCGTAAACCCTAGACCATCGTTCGTCTACGATTTAATATATAATAAATAACTCGACATTTCTGTGCTTTACCTGCAAAGTCACTGTTCCTATTTGATCAGCGCATTCCCATTTATTCAGACCCACCAACTTGCCAGTACCCAATTCTGCATTGCTAGACCATCTGTAGGAACGTACTACGCGATCGGTTAAACCCAGAATCATTTCATTAGCACCATCTTGATCTACATCAGCTATGAGTACGACTTTGGTATTCGTTGGAATTCTTTGAACATGGACACATTCCATTTTCCCTGAGAACTCGTTTCCGGTCTCACTGGAATTTTCCAATTGGTCTGAATTCATTGAATTCGTCATACCCGTTCCTATGTCTACACTGGTTTGTCCTAAATCATTTAATAATTTTCAAAGGAATAGTAAACTGTATGCTAAAAATTAAGCGTTATTCGGATTATAGTTATAGGTTAAGAGACATACCAGTATTGTGATTTATGTCTGGGCCAGTGGATTCTTTAAGAACCTGTGACTGATGAATGGCCGTTGCATTAGGATTGACAGGTGTAGGATTAACAGGTCGTGGACTATAAAAAATATGAGCCCATCCATCACCACAAATAATCACAAGAGCATTACGGCCATAATTAAAAATATCTCCTATTGCTACACTAGTTATGAGACCCAAACCAGTAATCTTTTGCCAAAGTTCCGATCCCTGCGAGTAATATAGAATTAGTTAAATATTTCCTAATGTTAACATATAAGCATGAAATGAAAATTTGTACTTTGAATATGTAGAGTTCGCCTTCTGCAGTACCAACCACGAGTTCGTTATCTCCATCATTGTCTACATCACCTATCGTTAAGCCATGTCTACAGACGGTACCAGGAAGATCCCACTGTAAGCGTTTAACAAAACTGACAGCCCGCATTTTCTTAAGCAGCTGGAATCCTTGCAATATTCAATGGCATTCGATGGTCCGGAAGGGAGGCATCCAGATATTGCCACCGTTTCGGTGGCCAAACTATATAGGTAGCTTTAGCAGTGATTAGACCCAGAGAAATTGGTCCAAATGTATTAGAGTCCATAGAATGTCCTGTGTGATCCCCTTCTAGCCAGCAGTGGCCATCCGGAATCTGTAATAAATGCAAATAAAAATATGTAATATTAAGATAAGCCTTAATATTATCTGCAAATTCTTTATTAACCTGAAGGATCTCTGACTTGTATCCCAAAGTGCCTATAACATCACCAGAAAGTCCAACCACTCGTTTTATAAGCTTCTGATTAGGGTGCTTTGGAGAAATAAAAGACACGATATCACCACGCTGAATTTCGTAACTCCGAATAGACCAACGATTTAAAAACACATAATCTGTTTCCGTCTTATCAGGATTTAAAGCTGGTTGCATCGATATACCCTCCACGCGAGCAACATATCCAATAGTATCCAAAAAGGTAACCCCTATAGGGATGCCTATAAGGATGTTTCGAATAAGAGGTGATACTCCCATGAAACCTATGTATCTTCAGTATCTGGAACAAATTATATTCCTCTATGAAATGTTGATCTGTTGTTCCATTATCATATTTAGTCATGCTCAACCAGAATAGTTTACATGCACAAAGTTTAAAACACTCACTTAACAAAGCAGGTTACATTTGGTAAGGAGGAAAATTCTTAGGAAGATCACATACATTTGGAGTCTTAAGGATTTTAATGGTTGGAGATTTTGATATTAAATAATTCACTTATAAACTAAAATTTTCAATAACGATTTGATAGAGCCAAATATTGTAGGATACGTACAATATCCCAAAACAGCAGTTATCTGCAGAAAATAATTACTGTATAAACTGATACTCATATAGACCACCTACACATAGCCCATCTAACATCTTACATACGAGATATATTCCAGTAGAATAAATGGATTTCAATTATACCTGCTGCGAATAAAACATTTCCTCGCCCAAAGAATGGTACTACCATCTAACGGTGAATACTGTGTACTAAATAATGCCGGGTTGCCTTACGACAGGCGCATTTATTCTGTGGGAACTGTTAGATGGCGAAATCTAGTGTGTCATAACCTGACTTGTCATAGTTGATGTAGATCAATTTGATTTAAAGGTGAGGTTAAGACTAGAATCTTTCAATTTACTTATATATTTGTAATATCGTAACAAATATTTAAGAAGCCTATAATTTCAGTGTTTACAAATTATTCATTATAAATCAAGAATGACAGCTCGTGAAGTACTCACTTTTCAATTAGGGCATTACTCCAATTTCATTGGAACACATTGGTGGAACATTCAGGTAAACAATCATATTGTTTTATAAACTCCTCATTACTTACTGACATTTTAAAACGCTAGTGCGATATAGGAGATTTATTGTAATTTTAATGTAAAATTGCAAATTTTTATGAGAACTAAAATTTGTTTAGGAATCAAACTTTTCATATGATCGAGACAACCCCTCGGATATAAACCATGACGTCTTATACAGAGAAGGAGAATCGCCAAGAGTATGTTTAACTTAAATTGCTGTATGATATGTTAGGAATCACAAATGTACAGTATTCTTCCAGAGAGAAGTAACATTTACCCCTAGGTTACTTGCTGTGGACTTGAAAGGAACTCTCGGCTATCTCAGTGAGCAAGGAAATTTATATAAGGAATATGACTCTGAAGAGCCTACTTTACTATGGGAAAACAAGGATCTGGAAGTAACGACAGAACCTGCACCAGCAAAAAGTCCATTTATTCAAAGTCTGGAAGGAAACACAGAAGCATCTGCAACGAACTTTGACTTGGAAAGTGAAGTAAATAGTTGGGTAGACTTCTTAGTACCCAGATACCATCCAAGAACGATAAATATTCTCAAACAGTACAAACATGCATGCACCTCCCAACCTTTCGATATATTTAATTATGGGTCAAATATATGGAGGAGTGCACAGTTCTCCGAAGACTTCTGCGATAAAATAAGATGCTATGTTGAAGAGTGTGATATGATGCAAGGCTTCCAAGTTATCCTAGACTCCACTGATGGATTTGCAGGTTTAGGAGCATCGTGCATACAGTATCTCCGTGACGAATATGGCAAAAGCATACTGTCATTTCCAGTAATTGATGGAAAAAGTTCAGAACCCTCAGCAGCCAATCTTATCAAGGTTGTAAACATAGCATTATGCTGGCAGAGCATTGGAGAACATTCTTCGTTATTCAGCCCTTTGTCTGTGGGGACAACTGGGTGGTTGACAGCTGGTGATCCTCGAAAATTTGCAAATCTAACATACAATTCTGATTTAAAGTATCACAGCAGTGCACTTTTGGCTACTGCACTGGATACAGTGACTCTTCGATATAGAAACAAAGCATATCGTGCGTCGGCACTTTCAGATCTTTGTGCAGATCTAAATAAACTAGGTCGCAAGGCTGCTGCAATGAGTTTAAGCCTTCCATTCCCTATGACAGTAAAAAGAGACTTGATTGACATTCTTGATGACTTCGATGGACCTCTCTGGACAAGTTTAACACCTAGTTGTGAAATATCCACAGATAAAAACATGCAAAGCATTGCATTAAGAGGAGTACCTGAGGAGAGACTAAAGAGACCATTTCATGATGCTAAAAAACAAATGGCCAAGCCTGCTTATCGTTGTTCTACAGTTCATGAAATGATGACTATGTATCTAGCTTATTCATGTCACGCCTCAGCCACTCATGTGACAGTTATCAATGAGCCACTGAAAATAAACAATCCATTTCCTAAGATTTTTAATAATAACGTTCACGCAAATGGTGATATTGCTGCCTGGCCCGTAGGCGAAGGTTAGAATATCTTTTCATTGTCTTTTTTTTTTTTAAGTATCATCACTGCTAACGTTAATCTATAATAATACCTCATAATTTTCTTTCAACAGATGTTAAATCTGTTCCTGTAATGGCTGGACTTCACAGTGGCGAAGGACTCTCCAAAATGTTTAGCTCTCTTCATGATGAAGCAATGAAAGTAAAGAATATTAAGAAGTTCCACGTTTTCGAAGATTCTGGTTTAGAGCAGGACGAATACGTAGAGTGTCTCAATCATTTGCTTGATTGCAAAGAAGCATATGAGGATCACTACGTATGATATTAGAAGAAACTCCTAGTTTTTGCGATAACCGATTGTAGATCATTCGAAAAATTGTATTAAAATCTATGGACTGATTTTTGTTTGATATTAATAAAATCTTTAATGGATCTAAACTTGCCAAATGAAATTATCCTATGAACAAATTTAAAAATTGAATTTTTTTCCAATCTAGGAATGTACTTGAATGTTTTTCTGTAGAAAAAACCGACAGCCCTGATAATGGGAGTGCCAGACACACCCTCATTAAGTCCTACCGAGTATCGAGTGCGAGGGTGTGAATTCAGTGAGGCTTTTCTGATCATTCAGTAAGCACGGAAGTTCACAAAAGCTCGTTAAACCATACTGTGACTATTATTTGTTAAATTTAGTCATTACCGAATCTTACAGTCAGTGGTATAAAATTAGAAGTGACTTAGTTACGGTACTACCGTCACTGCCAGACGTGAGAAAAATCCAATCGAAAGTTACAAGAGTTACATTCAAATGGGAAATACAATACCTACGTTTTCCGAGGAGCAACTCGAGGATTATCAAGATTGCACTTTCTTTACGCGTAAAGAGATTCTCAGGTACTTGAGTATGCTTACTCGTCCGTCTTAATTGATTTACTCAAACGAAAAAATGTAATAATATTCCTTAGAATCTATAAACGTTTCCGAGAGATGGGAGAACCAGGAATGGTTCCACGCACTATGACACCTCAAGAAGCCGCAAACTTACGTTTACCATTATCGTGCTTGGCCCGATTACCAGAACTAAAGGTATTAGTGTATAAACTTGCACTACTTCCTAGAAAATGATTACAAAATTATGTGCAGAGTCCTAATAATATATATAAACAACGTCATGAACCCATTTTTCTTCTCAGGAAAATCCATTCAGAGAAAGAATATCTGAAGTGTTTACAAAGTGCAGAGACCCGGGTCTCTCGAGCGACGAGGGAATCTGTTTCGAGGAATTTCTGGAGATGATGTCGGTGTTTTCCGAGCAGGCACCTCGTGATCTTAAAGTATTCTACGCCTTCAAGATCTACGGTATGTTTCTTACCTATTTCGATTCTGAAGTTCTTCTAAAGTCTTAGATACTTCTATCTCTTATAACGAAAAGACTTCGACGAGGATGGCGTTCTGGGTCTCGGCGACCTGGAGCGCACTTGCAAGCAGCTAGTGCAGGGAGGACTCTCAGCAGAAGAGGTTGCCACAATCTGCAGAAAAGTTCTAGAAGAGAGCGACGTGGATGGCGATGGTGCTCTGTCTTACCTAGAATTCGAACACGTCATCACCAGAGCTTCTGACTTCCTAGCCACGTTTCACATCCGTATTTAAAATGAATCAGTAGCACGCAACCTGTAGTAATTTAGTGATGGCACCTGCCTTTTAATCTTGCCAAACCCAAGTGGATCCCATATATGTGAATCTCTGAAACGTTTAAATAAGAGTTAGTCAGAATAGTAGGGTCGTAAGACGTAGGCTTAATTTAAAAAGGTCAATAAGTATTTATTTCAAGAGATGAATTGCGTGCATTTGCGATGATCCCCACGAATGAGGAAACTGGTTCCGCATTAAATATGACGCATAGGACCGACCCAGAACTAACAGTTCTTTGACCTATGGACTGGTTTCACGGTGACTCTCGTAAGAGACACTAATTTATCGTTCGGATCCAACTAAATTGGAGTAAGAGAACGATTTACATAAATATCTGCCCACGTCAGAGGCTTGCGTCTCTAAGGCGCTAACTCCTTGTAATATTTTTCGAGCTCGCGATCCAAAAGGAGACTCTGAAATGGGAGAGTAGAACGAGGGACGGGGGAGAGAAAGAGAAAGAATACGAGAGAGAGTTTGCTTCCATTGAAAATCTTTTCAGTATCGAATGACTTGCCATTTTACAAACCCGTTACGGATCTGTCGGAGCCATATCGAAACATTCTAAGGTCTGAGGGATCACCGGGAATTGAAATCCCATCACTCTGTCAGTAAATTTTGGATAAACGTCGACGAGGATATCAAGCATCAAATAAGTTACTGTATCAGAGTATCATTGAGATCATGTTAAATCAGCATGCATGAGAGACGGAATGGCCATCGGCGATAAATGAGTCCGGGAGGAGAGTGAAAAGGATTCAAGGATCTAAGGATTAAGATCCGCTCGCGAATTTCATATGGGAGATGGAATAGCAGAGTGGGATGGCGAGGTGCGGAGGAATGAAGGAAGGGAGAGACGAGGTAAGTGGGGGTTCCTGGGAGCTGGTCTTACATTAAAAAGTGGTCGAAATCGGCGTTAGGCCCTTCTAGCCCGAGAGAGCAAGAGAATGGGAGAATGAGAGAATCTTGTGATTATAGTCGAGTACGCGGTAACTAACCAAGTCTCGAGACCAAGGCCATCCGGTTACTTGTCCCAGCCGACTCCGTGCTCAATCCCCTCTCGGTGTTTCTCGAGACTTCGGCGCGGCTCCTCACGAGTTGTACCGCCGTACCGTACCGCGGTAACGCGGTGCCGTAGTGCGGCGATCTTCCCAGACCAGCATTCTTGAGCCCCGAGGCCTCTCTTGATGCGGCGCGGCAGGGAGGGCCTGGCACAGCAAGATGAGAAGTCAGAAGAGGAATGAGACGGCAAAGATCGGCTCCACAACCTGGAGGGGGATTTTAACCCAACTTTTACGGGCGAGCGTGGGCGACCGGGAACCGGCACGATTCTTGGACCCAGCCTCTCGAAGCTTCTTGGCCTTTGGGACTTGGGCTCTGGACTCTTGTTGCCCATTCTTTTTGATGTAACTTTTTTGTTTCTTTCTAAGAACCTGGCGCTCTGGCTTCTTTGCAATTTTAAATTAACCTCTACGTTACGCTCGGAAATACATTCAACTTCGTTGGACTGATTTATGAAACCACCGACAGTGGGTCTTTCATCCTGGATCAATCAGATAGAAATCCTTGCGAAATATTTCTGATCATCGAATTAATGTGCCTACGTACGTAACAATTTGTAGATGTTCATAGAGTTACGTTCTCTTTCAGAGTTTATGGTCGTATATTAAGCGTATTTTGGCATGCTGTACGGATACGGGGAGTAGAGTATCCAGTTGAAATAATATCGGCGCCGGCTACATGGATTTTGCTGCGTTCGTAGGACGAGGAAAGAGACGTAGAGAGCATGAGCTATATAGTCGAGTTTGTAAGTGTTGGAAGAGGTGAAGGATGAGGTAAAAGAGGATGAAGATGAGGAGGAGAAGAAGGAGGACGGACGAAGGGTTTGAGAGAGCGAGGCGTCGGTTGGCCAACGGAATGCGGCTTGACCGGCCGGCAGTCATCCTGGCCATCCCCCGTTTTTCCCCCGGTGCTCCGATCTCGCTCGACTAGCCCAACCGTCGTTGGCCCTAATGGACCCCATTGGGGTGCTCGAATATTCTTTCACTATCTCGGACATCTCAGCCAGCATCCGTAACCTGGGTACACTCCTGCCATGTCACCGCAAAACCATCTTCTAAGCTTTTCCAACGCGGTTCCTTCCTCTGTTTTCCATCCAAAAGAACTTCAGCTCCACCACGGATCGAGTACTAGCCAACAAGCCGATCAACTAGATAGGTGAAAAAACCTTTGGCTCGTGTCTTGTGCGCCTTTCACGTACTGTCACATTGCTGATGGAGTTCCCGAAGAAGAGGGACAATGAGACAGACAAGGGTGCTCATAAAGATAGAATACTAATGGTAACAGCTAATTGCAAATAGTCATACGACTGGAGGACATGAGTCAACTCAACAGTTGTAATTGCAATTCATCGAACTGGATCATTTCTAAAGAAAGATAAGTATTACTCTTCATGCAAATCTTACTAATTTCAGTACCAAGTTCATCATGTTGTAAGTTAGTGCTCATATATGGTTTCTTTTTTTTCTTTCCCTCATATATGGTTTCCTTTTGTAACTAGATCTTCATGCCAAAAACCTCTCTGATGTATATCACTTGGTTGTTTAGTAGAGCGCCGAAAATGGCATCGCTTTTATTTAATAATGTCTCAATGCTGATGCCCCAAGTAGATCTGTTTTCCATGCGAGTGCCAGTCAAATGTATTCGTGGAACGCAGCGCGCATTCGAAATATACGTGCGATTCGCTCATAGAATTCCAACGGGTGCGTGAATTCCGTCTTTTCGGGGAAAGAGCGCAATTTGCGGGAGAAGTCGCAGGAATGTTGTAGTCCATTATTACTGCCACTGCGTTAGATATACATCTCATTATTAAACCTTCAGTACAATATTACTTAATAAAGAAACCTACCGGAAAATCTATGTAGACCATCTAGGAGTGCAGAATTTTTCTATTGAACAGAGCAATCATATCACCTAGCGATTGATATGTAATTCCTGAGGAAGGTCGAGGTCCTCGATTAAATGCAGCAGTATAGAAATTCGTGGAGGAACATCGTAAAAGTAAAGCAGCACCGGTTACCGGCTGTAGAACCGGAGACGATGGTCTCTCAGATGGCGAGGAGGTCCAGCCATGCTCCATCTGCATAACCGGTACGCGAGTCCTCTACACTCTCCATTGACGTCTTGGGTATAATACTTAGACCATCCTGAAGTAACATTATATACCAAAGCGCAATTGCACTCTAGCCTTCCCGTGACTTCTCGAAAGAGCTCCGAGACCGAGAACTGGTAGAAGCGTAGGCGCGTCGACTACTCGACGACCGATGACATCACCGCTTCTGCCGGGAGTCCTTCTCCAGGGATACGAAAGCAGTTCGAATAGTGATGGCGTTGATCGATCTTCCCTCCGGGTCTTCCTACCTCGAAGAGCATCAGCTCCAGAGTCCACTTTAGTCCAAGCAGCACAGAGAATCGTTACACCCCGATATATCTCATCTTCTGCATACTATTCATCGTAGATGAAATACCTGTTCTGTGCGAATAAAAACGAAAAGGTAAAATCATCTTCCATAATTATTAGCTTTAGAATCTCTTTCAATGCTTCTAAAGATACATACTAATTTGCTCAGGTTCGTGAACGGTTCGATTCGATTACTGGGACCCAACGATGCTGCAAGGTACTCGTTACTTATCTAGTCGCGTGGAGACTTCAATGCGCAGCTTGCCGCGACCGCAATGTCGCTTGCTCGTCAGCGCATCAAGCCAAACCGCCTTCTTGTCATCATAGCCGTGTCCGCTAATTAAAGAGGAAAGAAGGAAGGAAGTAAATGCCTTGTCAAAATATACAACAGATACGACCATGATGTTTTCCATAGATGGAGAGAACTGTCAAAATAGAAGGCCACCCACGTTATCTCTTTCGTTTAAGATCTCTTTGCAATGTAGAGGAAAGCCAGAGGTTATCCTATTCGCGACTTGACGCCTCCGGTATCCCTGTCTCTCTCTTACGCGCACAAAGTCCCATCGTTCTGTCTCACTCGCACTCACGGATTCTATAGCAGTCTTGAAATACAAGACCTAGACCTTCCTTGACTAGTTCGACGTACCTCTACGTGTACTAGATAAATTTCTATGAGCTTTTCAGTGATTAATAGAATAATAAACGTAGTTATCTCTCGACTTTTAAAAACAAATTTGCATGATTTTGTTTTTGAATTCTTGAATATTTTAAAAAGATGTATCGTCGTCGACCTTTTGTCATTGGTTAAATTGAAACAACCGTAGCTGGTGGTGACTATCGTTAAGGTTTATCTAGCGTGGCACGCCATGAAATCCGAGTACCTTCAGTGGGATTCCTACCTAACAAACTGATCTACCTGGACCCACCGAGCCTTAACAATATACACCATGGGAAAAAGTTATTAATGGTTGCACACATTCTGTAGAGTCATCTGCCTCAAACAGTGATTTCCGATACTTTATTGCGTGCGGCGAACCGCGCTCAACTGAATCCCAGAACTTTTCTATTGTATTTAGGATTGACACCGAAAAAGTTTATCGTTGGATTTTCCTCGTCAGACGCATATATGCAATTTTTCCCAAATCCTCTACAAATCCAAACTCTTTATCTACTGTGTGGAGATGTCTATTTATATTGGCAGTAGAAGAATTTCAGTATCGGATGAATGTAAAATCTATATGCGTCCAATTGAATGGTATCACTTAAAAATTATACTTTGCTCATTACTTCCAAAACTGTCTGGTATATCGACGTCGTTCAATATAGCGAGTATTTCACGTTTCTCGGCCAGAAATACATCTGTGCATATTGTACAAGAGATAAAGAAAAAGGCTGATAAGATATCAGGAAAAAAAAATTTTAATGTAGGCGACAGATCTCGCGACTGAATTGACCAATGTATTCATGGCTTTATCTCTAGAACGAACGACGACAGATAAAGTATTTGAATAGGGATTAGAAGTTGATGGATTTCTAACTCCAAGGAACCTAGAATGTATTTGCCAAATTTGCAGGATAACGAAAATAAAAATGTCGCACTGACTCGCAAAATTTTCAAGAAGTATAAAAATTATTCAAGGATATACGACAAGAGGTTTTATCATACCTACAGTCCTGCGTAAGTAGAACTTCGAGAATGATCGAAGGGTGCCATAGGGCATGGTTTTCGAAATCTACCTGAGCTGAACCTGTGGGGAACGACAATGGCGGGCTTCCCAACCCCAGAAGAAAACACGGGAGCGGCATCGTACCAACCGAAACCTGTGCAGGCCCTTCGAAGGGCGAGACTCCCATAAACTTACTTCAGACTTTGGTTTAGGGGGTTCGATGGAGGTTTTCTTTTTACCGGAGCTGGCAGGTGCGAACCGATTTCTATAGTCCCTTCACGGTAACGCGAGCGAAAAGCTCAAGAATCGTGAGCGGAGCGCGAACTTTGGCGATAAGAAAAAGAAATAAGTTTACATCGATGAAGAATTTCGCGGCTAAGTAAAACCTGAAGATTTCTTGTTAGAAAGGACTACACTTCTAGATCTATAAGCTTAATGAACCGTGCGACTAATCGATTAACCCCGCCACTTCTATCAGAATCACTTTCTTTTACGCTCGTAACTTTGCTCCCTCTTTCTCTTCTCCATTTACTAATTCCGGCATCGAGTCTCACTCTTTTCCCGCGTTAGTTCGTAAATTTCAATGAGTTCGACAGAGCGCGAGACGATACCAGGTGGGACGAGTGACTACTAGAGACACGTTGAAAGGATTCAAAGTAGTGGAGAGCACCGAAAGGATAGTGGTACTGTAAAAAGTCGGGTGTACACGGAAAACGGGTGAAGCAAGGACGTCTGACATCCGGCGGAAGTCGAAGGGCGTCGGCTTCTGCGCAAAATCCTTCGTCGAAATACCAAACGAGTGCGTCCTCGATCTTCCTCACAGTTGAAATCACAAGAGGCGTCTTATTCGCAAAATAAAGAAATTTCTCGAGGATTTAGACGGAGACGGGGTGACCTTCGAAGGCAGCCCTGCCACGCATACGAAATTTCATTCACGCACCAATAGACGAGTACGTCACAGGGTATCTTACCTTGTCGCGCAAGAGCAAAGGTCGCTTTTACTAATTGGACATTTCGCTCTGCTTGAAAAGGACTAAAAGCCAGCTTTCGTTATCGAATGAACGTTGAAAATTAACATTCCCCGGAAGACGTTTTCCAAAGTCGCTTTCAACGTTCCTCCTAGAATTTCCCTGAAAAAGCGAAGAGACGTCGCTGTAGAATGGGCGAAATACGCGGCAAACGAGTGGTAAAACGTAGAGGTGGAAGACAGGCAAGCAGCCAGGCAGGCAGAAGGCGGCGAGGCGAGGCGAGGCAAACGTGAGGCAGCGTTAGTCGTGATGAGGTGAGGTGAAGTGAGGTGAGACGAGGTGAGATTGGATAGATGGTGGTGAACTGGTGAGGCTCCGAGGGAGTTGGGTCATTGGTAGTAACGTGTTCAGCGTATGGGAATCGTTAGGAAGCGGCCGTGTTCGTTGGAATGTCCTTTTTTCCTCTTTGTGTCTCTCTACAGCGGAGTACCGGTCCGCTCTCGAGCTCTCGAGTTCTCGAGCTCCTCGCAGGTAGAAAGGGACCGGTGGGATAACTCCAAGTGCAATTGGTCCTCTCGGGTCCGTGACGTCACAGAGCGATTCGAACTGGCGAATCATCGGTCTAGCTTCTTGGTTCAGGTGGGAGAGGCGAAAGGTGTGTGTGGCCCCAAACGTGGGGCGCGGGGCCAGTTTCTCAGTGAGTGCGGTAGTGATCTCATCTCTCGAGCGCCAGGTGTGACTCTCTGTGCCCCCCTCCGTTCAGAAACTTTCCTCTTTCCTTCAAATTCACCCTCGATACCTGCAAACTACACCAGCCGTCGTTGTTGAGAATAAAATTTCTTTGCTTTTCGATTCTCTATCCATATAGTTTTTGTAGTTTACTCCAATACTATCCCTTGGATCCTTTGAACCATACTCTAAAAATACTCCTAAGAGTTTCGCCCCCCGGAGAAATTCCTATCCTTGAATAATCCATCGTGTCAGGCACCAAGGTTTCATCAGTTCACAGCGATCTTCTTCATTTCCGCGATACCTTGTATCGTGGCCCATCGTGAACGTTACTCCCAATGGCCGCGACTCTGCTGCCTGCTCATCTGCCTGCCTGGTTGCTTAGCTTCCTGACTGACTGACTGACTGCCTACCTGCCTGTCTGCCCACCTACTCACCTGGCTACCAAGCGGCCCGTCATTCGTCTTTCTATCTTTGGTAAGATTACTGGATGGCCTCGGAATGCCAACTTTCTGTCTTTCCTGCCTTATTATTCACCTCCTTCTTCCTTCTCTTGACGTTAGCATTGATCACTCCGTGTACGAATTAGCACGAGTACAAACTAGAGGCTATTAGTATTCCTGATCCCCGTGACCCGGTTTGCTCTCGACGGAGAGCATGTGTGTGCCTGTGCGCGTGCGTGCATGTGTAGATGTGCGAGAGAAAAATGTCTTCCAGTCCTCTGGTAACGTGCGTACATTTACTAAATTGCACGCAGCTGGAATTTCTTGAGCCAAATTTAATGCATTAACCTTGCACGCATCTCTTGGCTTTTCTTTTCCTCTGCTCTGTAGTATTAAACAAGCGAAAAACCACGCAGCAGATGTTTGCAGCTGAAAATTTAACCTTGCACCTTTCATTTTTTATTTGACATTGGCAAACCTAATAGCTTTTATAGTTGAGCTCCAATTATTAACTTACTCCAAAATTCCTCGACTAGAATTTTTTCTATTCGTAGCTCTTCAGCTTCCACGTGCATTGACTCTCCTAGAGCTCTCAATATTCTTTTCCATAAGCGATTCACGGATATTCGCATCAGCAATGATCTTTGTATTACGAAATCTAGGGATAAACAAGGAGGAATTAGCCGATAATCGAAAAGATCAACAAGCCGTATCGTCCGACGACCCTCGAGTGTTCGCTATAACATTTACTTCGCTAATTCGAAATCTAAATCAGTTCTTCCTTTAACTCTCCTTCAAGGCTGTCTTCTTGTGTTTAACTTTCTTGTGTTTATTGTCCTTTTAGAAATATTGTAACGTTCACATTCCAGCAAGCAATTTTCATACTAAATTTCCTTCCAACACAGCTCACATAACTGTAACAAGTAAAATTACTTAACTAAAAATTGCTACTGACCAACGTACCATGAATATATTATCATTTCAAGTTAAACTTGTTTCCAGACTCGTATTAAAAAAGATGCAGTACTTAAATGAAATCTGCATAATATTCAAGTAGGACTATTCTTTTGATGGACCTTTGACTCGGGGACGAAGGTCCAGATGATATTAAGATTATTAAAAGAGACTGTACTGTAAATTTAAGAGATAGATTGAAAGGCTGAGAATGGATTGAAAATAAAATCGAATCCGGGTACGTGTACGAGATATGGCAAGATCATAACTTTCTCCCAATGAACGTCGTTGCGAAACTGCTAACCCCTACCGTGCCGCAGCCGCCATGGCGACCGGCACCGCCACCGGTTTCGACTGGTATCATTTATAGCTTTGAGTGTTGGAATATTTTTAGTAATACAATTTAAAAGTATATTTTAAAAAAAAGTAAGACGACAATGATCAACTAAATCCACAGAGAAAAATACATGGCAATTTTTTTCCGTTAAAGAAATCTGTTATTCTTAGAGGAGGATTATTTAAGTACCGTGTATATTAATGAGTTGAAGATAATGAGTAAACTCTATATGGTGTCTAGATATTTCTGAACCAACATTTTGTAACTTAACTGGTGGCAAGGTAAAGGAGTACGCGTGAGCGAGCAGGTCGGCAACAAATAAGAATTCCAAGTGCTCTTAGCCGCTGGCCATTATATGCGCCGAAGCCTAAGAACACGAACGGCATTACGGACGACTTTCACTCCGAAATGTCAACGGTTCTCTCACTTTTCAGACCTCCGTGATCCGCTTGTCAATCCACAGCTATGATAACGAGACTTCTATCACACAAAGCCACCATCACCCCTGAAATTCCAACTCCTGATATATATTCTTATATAGCTAGACCTTATTATTCCGGTACAATAATCATTGTTCAACTATCCAATCTATTTTTATTAGTGAATGTATTTTGTACCTCATAATTTTGTTTTAGGATCCAATTTTCAAGGACGAACAAGTACGAACAACGGAGAGGCATTCGCTGGGAATGAAAATTCGAAGATGGCAGTTTTTGGCGGGGACATTTTCTTTGGTTATCTAGCTGTATGAGTTTCATTAGACTTCATAAAGCTAGGTTACCGGAGTTAAGCTCCTCGCCGTATCAACACCATCGACTATCCTCGTTGAACTATTAAATTAATTATTAAGAATAAATAAATATAAACATTAAATGTGCGAGATACTCCAGAGGAAAAAAATCTTTATACGTTTTCGGAGTGGCGCCAGCAAGCATGTCTTTCTCTCTATTCAACGAACGACCTTCTGTGACGTAACGTCACGTTCACGTACTTTCTTTAGAGTGCTGAGTTTTTATTCTCGTGGTGACAACAAGCCATATGCGTATTCAAGTACATCCCTGCTAATATTTTCACACCGGGAACTTGAAAATTTCACTTTATACTGTGGAAAGACAATTTACCCTGAAATGAGAAAAGATATATTTAACTCTTTACTTGGATCGATGCCATTAAATTAGTAGTATAGCAGTATACTATATATAGATCTGATAATGATATGCATATAAACTAAAACTATATAATTTATTCCTGCATTAATGTATGAAATTTGTCACGAAAAATAGAAATAAAGATAAATAAAGAAAAATTGTATTTACAATGGGATAATTAATTATTTTTCTCCAACTTCTTGAATCCTTCTTTTTTTATTTCCACGTTTCATTCAAGAGAAAGATTACTTTTGAATGGTGAAATAAACGAAAAATAGAAAGTGCCTATTATCCTCATATCATAGTTAACTTCTCAGGGAACGGTCAATCCAGTCTTAGTAGTTGTTCACTATTTTCATGACTATTATCACCGCATACCACGGAATTATACAATGCATAATTGGATCCCATCCAATTTCATCGGGCAATTTTATTCAAGCATCAACGATTGCTAGCAAGGTTGTTGCTTGCCTGTGCTTGGCTACCTGTCCGTATGGCTATGCTTTCTTAAAAGACCGAACGCACGATAGTTTTACTTTTTAGGCACGGACGTGGTGCGTGACGAGGATAGTTCCCACAATAAAGTGAGTTCATGATGAGCCTGTGTATTTTCTGTACACGTATGTATATATGGGAATCCAGGGCCGTGATATTATTACCATTGGCCAGCAAATGAACACTAAAAAGAAATATACAATAAATAGATTCTCACGAATGTCTGTAGAGAACCTCTGTCTAAACTGTGTAAATAAAAATATATAGTTTTCCTTCGTTTCCGCATTTCAGACAAGTTAAATATAAAGTAATTGAGGAATTCATTTTTGCGGAATAAAGACACCAGCAGCTGTGGTACGGACGCTTTAATAGACCAAAATTGATTTAAAACTGCTGCAGTGCCATCTACAATTGTAGGAATCTACGGTTACCGTATCAGTTCGATAAAAAGTTCCTCCTCTAAAAAAGAGTACGCCACTATGTGGCCTATAGTGAGAGTGACTTTATCAACTAAGTACTTGTGTGTGTTCATCTTCACTCTCCCTTCTTTCTTCTTTGGAGAATAGAGGAATGGATCGTGTACTACCAGAACATCAGCGAGTACACTTTCCATGTTTCCACAGATCAATACAACAGCATACAGTGCTCGAGCCCCAATGGTTTTTCAGGAATATCCAGGTGAAGCTTGGAAATGCTTCGCAAGACGAGTACCTTATTATTCACAGGGTTATGAAGGCTGATTTCATAGTTGTTTTATTTTTATGGCGGTAAATCGAATCTTCTAGACGTTCCACAAGGACTGCCCATACGTACTACAGAATCAAAGTTTCAGATGCCATTAGATATTTTTACATAAATGACGTCCTCTTCTTTTGCGAATTAGAGAATAGGTCTAATTTATACTGTACCGTAGATACCAGTTCTTCCTTTTTTTATTGGTACAAATGCTAAATTCAGCATCTACAGAATTTTCGCGCGTAAAAGGCATCATTCATAACATAACCGTAAAACAGCGTTCACGATTTTCAATGAATTTTATACGATTTAACTCTGCTCTATTTCATTTTCGTACATATTTTGAATTACCTAGACGACCGTTGCAAATGAATAAAAGAGATTTCTCTGTTTTACAGAAAAGCTGATTCACTCATGTACTAAACGACCTATAATAATAACAGCCTCGCTGTAGGACAGACCGGCATCGCGAACCTTCTTTCCTAACAAACGCCGGAAGTACTGCGGAATGGAAAGCATGACTAACTTTCAACTAATATTAAAAACTAATCAATTGGCTTGACATTTACTAACTAATCTCACCAGTTGAATTATTCGTGAGGAATACTCATAACGGTTTTTACAGAACCTCATCTTTTTCGAACGAAAAGTCTTTTTCGATATACACTATGACCGGAAGTAATATGTACTGGCGGCAGGAAAAGTTCTAGAAGCTTCTAGAATGTTCGATGCTCTGTGCTGGTATATAAGGCTCCCTCGCACCCGGCGCGCCACATTACTGAAGTCAGTGTGAAACGTCTAAGGCTGTGTTGCTTTTGCTCAGCGAAGTGCATTAACGTTTTAATTGAATTTTCACGTAAAAAAAAGCTACGAAAACGTAAGTAATTTTTATTGATATAATAATGTTAATAATTTTTAGCTTTTTTTATATAATTATTTAAATACAAGTGGAAACTTCATTCCTTCATTCTTCAGTAGTATCGATTCGCAAAAATGTCGCATGCATACTTGTCGATGAATTTTTTTTAAATTCTTTTACTTGAATTGTATCAACGTTCAATAACCTTTTCATTTACTTAATATTCATGCGAATGGCATCAATTTTACAGAATAATTAAATTTAAATAATGCCATTAATTTTGGGTACTATTGCATAGAACACGCGGTCGCGTTTGATCTTTTTAAATACTATAGATAATTGCCATATATTTTTCACAATCATATTAGAACATCTATAAAAGAATATTTTACTTTTTTTTCATTTAGATGCCTGAACAAATGGAGACCACTGGTGGCGAGGTCGAGACCTTTGCCTTCCAGGCTGAAATTGCACAGTTGATGTCATTGATCATCAATACCTTCTACTCGAATAAAGAAATTTTCTTACGAGAATTGATCTCAAATTCGAGTGATGCTCTTGACAAGATTCGTTACGAGTCATTGACAGACCCATCTAAATTGGAGAGTGGCAAGGATCTGCACATCAAGATCATCCCCAACAAGAATGACAGAACCCTAACAATCATTGACACCGGTATTGGAATGACCAAAGCTGATCTTGTCAACAACTTGGGTACCATTGCCAAATCTGGAACAAAAGCTTTCATGGAGGCTTTGCAGGCTGGAGCTGATATTTCTATGATTGGTCAATTTGGTGTGGGTTTCTACTCTGCTTACCTTGTTGCTGACAAAGTTATTGTTGTTTCGAAGCACAATGATGATGAGCAGTATCTTTGGGAGTCCAGTGCTGGTGGCTCTTTCACTGTCAGGCCAGATGTTGGTGAGCCACTTGGCCGTGGTACCAAGATCATTCTTCATATTAAGGAAGATCAGTCTGAGTACTTGGAAGAGAGTAAGATCAAGGAAATTGTAAAGAAACATTCCCAGTTCATTGGCTACCCAATTAAGCTTCTTGTGGAGAAGGAACGCGAAAAGGAACTAAGCGACGACGAGGCTGAGGCTGAGCCTGAAGAGAAGAAGGAGGATGATGATGGTAAGCCAAAGATCGAGGATGTTGGTGAGGATGAGGAAGAAGATAAGGATAAGAAGAAGAAGAAAAAGAAAACTATTAAAGAGAAGTACACTGAAGATGAGGAATTGAATAAGACAAAACCTATCTGGACCAGGAATGCTGATGACATCACTCAGGAAGAATATGGTGAATTCTACAAGTCATTGACCAATGATTGGGAAGATCATTTAGCTGTCAAACACTTCTCT
Source organism: Pachycephus smyrnensis (assembly GCA_030142225.1). Lineage (NCBI taxonomy): Eukaryota > Metazoa > Arthropoda > Insecta > Hymenoptera > Cephidae > Pachycephus > Pachycephus smyrnensis. The sequence continues at coordinate 125,910 of JARQST010000689.1, forward strand.
GTCGAGGGTCAACTTGAATTCCGTGCTCTCCTCTTTGTTCCACGTCGTATGCCTTTTGATCTTTTTGAAAACAAGAAGAGGAAGAACAATATCAAGCTCTATGTACGCAGAGTTTTCATCATGGACAACTGTGAGGAACTCATCCCAGAGTACCTCAACTTCATGAAGGGAGTTGTTGACAGCGAGGACCTTCCTTTGAATATTTCTCGTGAGATGCTTCAGCAGAACAAGATTCTTAAGGTTATCAGGAAAAACCTGGTTAAGAAATGTCTGGAACTCTTCGAGGAACTTACTGAGGACAAAGATACCTACAAAAAGTTTTATGAACAATTCAGTAAGAATATCAAATTGGGTATCCATGAGGACAGCACAAACCGCAACAAACTTGCCGATCTTCTCCGGTACCACACTTCGGCATCTGGAGATGAGGCATGCTCCTTGAAGGATTATGTTGGTAGAATGAAGGAGAACCAGAAGCATATCTACTTTATCACTGGCGAGAGCAAGGAGCAGGTGGCTAACAGCTCCTTCGTGGAGCGTGTGAAGAAGCGTGGCTTCGAAGTTGTCTACATGACAGAGCCCATTGATGAGTATGTTGTACAACAAATGAAAGAGTTCGACGGCAAACAGCTAGTGTCTGTAACAAAGGAAGGTCTGGAACTGCCCGAAGACGAGGCTGAGAAGAAGAAGCGTGAGGAAGATAAAACCAAGTTTGAGAATCTCTGCAAGGTTATGAAGACCATCCTGGACAACAAAGTTGAGAAAGTTGTTGTTTCCAACAGGCTGGTAGATTCGCCATGCTGTATTGTCACATCTCAATATGGATGGACCGCAAACATGGAAAGAATAATGAAGGCTCAGGCTCTCAGGGATACTTCAACAATGGGTTACATGGCTGCCAAGAAACATCTTGAAATTAATCCTGACCATTCAGTCATTGAGACTTTGAGACAGAAGGCTGAGGCTGATAAACACGACAAGGCTGTCAAGGATCTTGTTGTTCTTCTCTTTGAAACTGCCCTTCTTTCCTCTGGATTTACCCTGGATGAACCCCAAGTCCATGCTGCTAGAATTTACAGGATGATCAAGCTTGGACTTGGAATCGATGATGAAGATCCTGTTCCTGAGGAACAGAAAACTGTTGAGGATGTACCACCCCTCGAAGGCGATAGCGAAGACGCTTCCCGTATGGAGGAAGTCGATTAAGGAGACTTTCTTTATTAGAGACTAATTTAACTTGATCTTAGTCAGAGACTGCCCGCGATCAAGCCACGTTTTATGTGGTCGTCCCTCGTTAACCATTTACAATCCCTTTGTATCATACATGACACCCATTCTTCATCGCTCTTTATAATTTATCATTCCTAATGTTAATTCATATACCAAATATTTTTTGCACGTAAGCTCCACACTGCTATGTTGTAATAAATAAATTATAACATAAGGAAATACTTCTGTCTTATTTCATATTTTCTATCCAATCTGTTATTTACACCAACATCTAGTATTAAAATAGTTGAAAGAATTCAAATAAAATCAATTTGTTCAATATAAAAGAAACTTTACCTTGTAACTAATAATAGAACTTAAAACTTGAAAAAGTAAATTTCAATAAAGTGTGAAACTATAACGTGATGGGGTTATAAATAACTAGGTAAGGTTAGAATATCAGAACTCAAATGCTGCAATGGGTTAGGGATAGGTTAGAATGGTCTGTATAAAATTTTTTAAAATTTTGTGTACAATTTTTCGTGTAAAGATTTTCTGCACAGTTATTCGGATACTCATTTATTGGTACAACGAGGAGCAAAAATTATCCTCCAAAATACTATTGTAAATTAATGCTATTACACTATAAACAGGAAAGCCCCCATTGCTCGCTAGCATACACGGTTGACACCAGTTGACACCCACTTAAAATATTGAATGGCGAAGTTCTCTTGTTTATTGACTGAACCTCATTTGGAGAAGCTTCATGTCAAGTTAGTACGAGAATTCGTCGCAACTTCGCTAGTGGGCATTTCCAATTGACACTTTTTCCGTTAACGTGGAATGAATGAAATTTCTATTGCGCTATGCATTAAAATAGTGATGGCATAATCTCCGCTTTTAACGGTTGAATATGTTAACTAGTGGTTTAATATTGTAGACTGAAACGTTCCAGGAAGGTAAGCTCTTGGTTTTTTGTCACGTACTTATTAGTATCATATCGGTGTATTGTTTTCAAATTCAAAAGTATAACCTCTGTCCATTGGAACATTTTTTCTATAGAGTTGAACGTCACTTTTATGCCAAGAATTCTATTCTTTGAAACAGTAATAACATTTACATCTGCATCAGTGCTGCTAGGTCGCACTTAACCTGTAATATTCACCAGGTAGTTTCTGATGTTATTTTTCACATTATAAAATATCTAGAATATTATACAGGATTCTATATTCTTTCTCTTATATAAAAAGCAATGATTGTATTACAAAAAAATATTATGTACACACGATTAATAATTGTTTTTTAATTTCAGTGTGTCATAGTGTATAGTGTATGGCTGATTCGAGCAAGATGGGTGAGGCTAAAGCCTCAGGTTTGCGCCCACCATCAAAAATTGGAAGACCGTGTTGTGCATTGCCACCTAAGCCAGCTTTACCAGTGTCACCTCCAAGATCATCATTGAGTAAGTCTTTGGGCTGCATCTTTGCATTTTTATGTATTTTTCTCTGTTAAAAAGTGTGTTTACTTTATGTGGTCTTTATTGTATTGCACAGATTTTTTTGCTTGATATATTTATTATGCTTGTTTGTACATAGTATACATATATTTTTTATAAGTTATATTCTCTATTATTATACAAGGTTCCTCATGTATAGTGTAATATGACTCATATACGAAAGAACAAAAGTTCATAAACCCTTAAGGTTTCAACTTCCTTACGGCAAATATAGTATTCAAGAGGGATGCACTATATAGCTGATATTATATGTCAGCAAATATAAAAATCATAACACTGAATTCCTGAAGCAAAGGTTTCTCAGGAATATTAACCAAGTATGACATCATATCTATGCTCAAGTCTCTGAATAAGATCAATAGTCTATCTGTACTTTTTGTTCTATATCAATTAACCAACCGTGCTTCTAAGAGATCTCTAATGACAGCCGATTATCGAGCTAAGAAAAAGAGTATATCCCCTCTTTCATACCAGTCTACTATCTGTACGTTTCAAGTTGTCTTATATACTCTTTAAGTCATCAACTACTCCAAAATTCCAAATATGTCCTCATAGTCTTGGATGACTTAATATCTATCGCTTAGTCGTGATTCTTTTTAGTCACTACTCTGTTTACCCGGTTTACGGTATCTCGACCGCACGACTGGCGCTGTCAGGATGTCCTTTAAATGAATCTGCTGTTAAAGAATTTGTACCCCACCATAATACTTTGCGGAGTCCCTTCGGATCCCCAATGAGATCTCTCTGGTCGCGAGAACCTGATATATACGCCCACGAAGAACTGTGCCACTCAGGCTACTGCAAGTCTCACAAGATTTTCGAGACAAGTCGTTCTCGTACCTCTCTACGCGACACATCGCTCTCCTGTATCCTATTGGTAAATACTGTTGCTACATTGGAAAACGCGCACGCAATATCGAAGAAGCCGCTTTCCATAATCTCTGAATAATATTATTGCGGATACGCATTCAGTGATCTTCGTAAAAGGCATCCTTGAATTTTGGTAATTTTATATTTTTTGTTCATTGAATTTATTTACTCATTTTTCATAGAAAGTTCGAGTGCTTCTGAAACTTGAACACAAGGACTGGATTTAATAATTGTACAATATACTTTTGATTTCTAAATCTTTTCTCTTCAGTGTTTCTTCTTAGATGGCGCGGTAATTTTAATTTTTCTTTCACACAGTGTTTTTAATTTTATTTTTTTATTTTTTACCACGTCACAACAAATTTTAATGTTTATCAGCATTGTGAAAATAATTAACTGGATGAATTTGTGAATTCTTATGTCATCTTTTTTTGGTCAGGTCGAGTCTCTCAGCTGTCGCTCCGGTTGACCGTAGAATGAAATAAAATAAAATCTCTAAATACTCGAAGAAACTGGATAAATAGGAAGTTCTCTGTACCGTAAGATTACAATTGAAAAAGTATAGCATGGGCGAGGCCTCTTGGCAGGCATAACCACATAAGTACACTCACATCGAGGGCACGTATCTTACCTTATTGGTGCATCTGAGCACCGCACAGTCTGAGACCTAGAAAACATGGTCAGCGCAGTCATCGCGTGACGCATGCACTTATGCAACACAATAATTATTGTCCTTTTTGCGAATCATTCGCACTGTTCAATTGTCAGTTGCATCGATTTCAAAATACCGAACACTTTCAGATTTCCATATTCATCATACGACGCCGACCCTTCTGGAATGTCTCCAAGTCCATTAACACTCTGTAGGATCATAAGAAATGGCAAGACAAACATCACACATAATTTCACAGCATCTTTTTTTTTTTCTAATACCGTTCACTCAAGTCCCCAAGGAAAGAACTCGATATGTAAACATCGATAATTAAAATGTTCCAAGAGCGTAGAAACGCGCGCCATTCAAGTTTGACGCAATAACTTTACGTTAAAGTCGTAAAGCGACGGCATTCCTGGATAACATCGGCTAATATGGATTACAGTACGCTGTTGGCCCACAGCTGCCACTGAGGATTTCGTAGCGCCAGATCTCTCTCTGGAATTCGTCGTTGTGATTCTATTTAATATGCATGAGAGTCTCGGAAGAGTGTTCTGTCAACCGGTTTTTAGCGATAACGCTTCATCCACGTAGTATCTCGTAGGAATGTCTGGCCTCGTATAGAGATTGATTAATTGCACTGTCATCCACCGGTATACATAGAAAATCGAAGATCATGGTCGGTTAAGATCACTGCACGAGTATCATTGATTGAAGCAAATACATTTATAAGCGTAACGATTTCTTAGGAAGCCAGCAGGAGACTTCGAGTGTAACCGGAAGCACACAGCATTATGATCCGCGGGGGTTCCTAATTCTAATTGTCATATTGATAGGTCATTTTGAATATCATGATAACCTTGTGCGCGTAAAATTTTTTTCCTTCTCGTTTCTTTTCTTATAAGAATCCGTCTCGATTGGAAAAATATTCTACCCACACCAGCGGCCTACAAGAATCACACCCACTATCATTCATAAATAATCAATTATATCGAGAATGAAACTACAAGGGGAACGCGGAGCGGCTTTTTCTGTGATACCTTTTCAGGATTTTTCATTCTACGCTGTGGATAAATACGCGGAGATTAAGATTAGTGTTGCGTTCGCGATCAGTTTTTCAATTTCCTCACGTTTTAACAACTTTCATGATTCCTTGACAGACATCTTTTTACTTCACTTTTTAACCATAGCCGGATTCTCGATCCGAACTCGTTATCCTTCTGCGAAACTACATCTTATTACCCTCACGTTTAAATATAAAGCAACACTAACGAGCTGTTTACGTAATCACGTATCAGAAATCTAAGGACTCTTAGTGGCGTGATCGACTTGACTTCCGGCAATGAGATCTTTAACAGCGATAATTAATGAATCGAAAATACCCAACCCTTTATTGCCTCTTATGAGATTGAAGATCCTGCTGTGATTCTAATTATCTCAATTGAGAACAATACAAATTATCTCGACAGGATGTCAATTCAACCGTAGCTACTGTACAAATATCTATGACTTAATTTTTTTATTCAGATGAGCAACCCTTGCTCGCAAGACAAACTTTAGCCAGTGTAGAGCTATGTTGTTGCATGTAACATGTGAATGATGATAAGGATTCGATTCAGTTATCATACGCATACATCATTACCCTTAGTGTCTGTCCGTTTGGCTTATCCCTATGCTTTTAGTGTGATTTGCATTGTGTTGCATGATGCAGCTGATATCATGGAGCATCTCTGGGAGACGCACGGCCGTCGATTAAGCGAGGCTGGATTGCGCAGAGGTTCAGGTAGGTTGCTTAGAGTGTTGTTCCTGTGCCCTGTAAAGTCCCAATAGATTTGTGCAATGTAGTATATGATTGTTCGTTGATGCACATGCACAGAGTTTTCTGTACCTGAATGTTTTACACTACTTGCTTAGCACGGAGTGTTGCATGGTAATATTGTTGAACTGCGAAGAATTTAGGAACATATACTATTATATATGTAATAGCAGACGTATAATGTATTGTACAATTTTTATTAAACATATGTATGTCAGAGAGAGAAATTGTTTTCACTTCAGGTACGATAGTTAGTTGTTTCCTAGTCATGTTTAAGGATATTGAAGGGTGTCTTATGCAATTACATCTTGGACAGATACTAGCGTGGTCCTGACTGTGGACACAGACAGCTTTATAATAGGAGATCGAGTATGGGTTGGAGGTACCAAACCAGGCTCGATAGCTTATATTGGGGAAACAAAGTTTGCTCCTGGAGAATGGGCTGGTGTTGTACTGGATGAACCTATTGGTAAGCTATAGAGAATATTTATTCGGTAACTATTAGTTGGTTATGAAATTGTAATTTGACACAACGTTCTAAGTAATACATGTAATCTTGTTACTTAGGCAAGAATGATGGATCTGTGGCTGGCACGCGTTACTTTCAATGCGAGCCAAAACGCGGCATCTTCTCTCGCCTTACAAGGCTGACAAGCCAACCGTTATCAGACGCAGCTCTAGCGGAAGCAGCGGCTGGCCAGAAGACTCCCACATCACCGCCTGAAAGTACAAAGGGGACACTCAACAAATCCATGTCTCCCTCTTTGAGTAAGGCTTGAAGCATACAAAAATTAATGTCGGTTATGCGTCGCCAGACGAGTTTGCATCCCATTTTTGTCCTTAAATTGTTTCTTTAATGCAACCACTTCCCAGTGAATAACTTCATATTGTCATTTTCAGGAACATTTTGTTTTTACTTTTGTACTCTTTAGTATACCTGCACTTGCATATTATATCAAACACTGCATTCTGACGTTCCCTTTGACTAGTGCTTGTTGAATGTTTTACACATAGGAATTCTTTATGCGTTCACATTAACATTATAAATGTTACATTGATCATTAGCACTTAGTTATCGTCATTAAATTCAATAAAATATACTTTCCTTTTTTAATCATTTATCATACGTTAGAGTAGGATTAAGCACAGTAAAGGAGCACATCATTTTCATTAAAAATCGCATACTATATTTCATACTGTGAAGAGCCTTAAGCTTATGTAGAATTTTGTGTCCACGTCGATCCCTGCCAGGAAGCACATAATGAATATCTTATATAATATCCTAATCTAGACACCTCCACAACGAGTCTGTCATCGGTGTCGCATAGAGACCTAAGGATAGGAGAACGAGTAATAGTTTCCTCGAGCCAAGGAAGTAAGACTGGCGTTCTCAGGTTCCTGGGAACAACGCACTTTGCCAGTGGCGAGTTTTGCGGCGTGGAATTGGATGATCCTCTTGGGAAAAATGATGGATCAATCGATGACATAAGGTGCACTGTTCATCTTGTGGTAACACAGCAGTCAATCACTCCTGTAGATGCATGTGGAAAAAAAAAAAGAGAAACCGAAAGATATATACAAAGACGCGTCCCCCTATCTATACAACAATAACAGCAACAAAGTCACGAGTACCAAAGAAGTTTGGTATTCGGTTGTCTGACTATTATTAATATTTACTAGGTATTTCGAAGCACGTCCGAAGCACGGACTTTTTGCTCCAGTGCACAAAGTAAGTCGATCGCCCTCGAACAAGAGGACGTCTTCGTGCATCGTTCACAAGCCTACCGGGGCTGCGCTGAATATGTCTCTTAGAAAGTTGGGTTCACGCGAATCTCTCGTCTCGATGTCCAGCATCGCCAGCACCACTGCTAGCACTGCTACGAGGGGTGCACCCTCCACCACCACCAGGGTAAGATTTCTAATGCCGGAGTAAAGGATCTCTACTTAATTGCAGGCTCAGATTTATACACCGGATCTTACCTTGTACCCGTTCTATGCATATTTCATACATATCTTTTTGTAATCAGTATTCGCTTGTTATATTGTTGTAATGTATACGTCTGTAGAGACTTGTGGAGGATCAAAAGAACACGAAAAATGGACCACTGATTGAATGTTGGTGATACGTTAAAAAATATTGTACACCTGTGAACCTGTGAACGAAGAGTAGAGGATACACATTTTTGATATGATATGTAAAACTTTTAGTTGTGAATCTTGTGTAATGCGTCTTCCGCACATGTCTCTCCATCAGACTTTTATGCACCGTTGTTGTTGTCATATGTCGTTAGGAGTACTAATGTTGTTTGTTTGCACGTATTGTTTATAGAAATATTTAATCTTGAGATTGGTATTGCATGATTTATTTATTTTTTTTTGTTTTTAACATCTGAAATTACAGAGAACCGGTTTGCGCACTTCGACACCTGCACGAAGTTCAATGCAGGTGAGAATTTAATCTTACCTAATGATACATTGCAGAATCCTCCTAATGATCCCATAATCCCTTAGTTAGTTTTCTTTTTTTGTTATCCCCCGACTCGTTATTGCCTTTAATAAAAACGTAGGACTCTCTAAGGAACCGTAGACGTCAACACGTTTCTTAATATATGCTAATCTACGTCGTTCTATTGTTAATTAAATTAATGCGTTCGTAGGCCACTGATTAAATGTAGCGTTGCGTAGCAATTGACAAGCGTACATTTAATGCTAATTTATTTATTGTTTATTTATTGTTGCTCCGTTTCGTTTTTCGTAGATTGTAGACTGCTGTTTCAAGTTCTTTTATAGATTGTTTGTTAATATCAATTTTTAAATGTTATCTTTATGTGTACGTATATTATGTCGTTAATAAAATCTCATGTACATTCCCGTATAGGCACCTTGTAGGAAATGAGTAGTATCCTCGGTGGGTATATAAGTTTTACAATATTTTTCACAACTGTCATAGCAATTCTTGTGATTCGTTGAACTACTCTGTTATATGCAAAAATTGAATAATTAGACCCGACATTCTGCGCGTCATTATTGCTGAATAAATTTCTCATAAAATCCTGTTTTCTTGATGGAATACCGATCAAACGATAAGCGTATTATATAGGTGGCAGTGAGATAGAAGTTGGATAGTATAGTTGCACAATACATTGGATATAGTTACTAAAGAAATACAGGTCATGGCTCCAGTGTGAAACCTAAGCATCCTGTGTTGCACGTTTAAGAGTGCATTTACAGTAAACAAGGCTAAACGTACAAGTGCATAGAGTAAATCATTTCTTATTTGTGTGGAACTGTATGCAGTAGGTTTTTTAATAATGCAAAAGTTATGTCACATTCACAAGAATTGCCGTGAGTAACGTGAACTATATTAATATGGAAATTAAGTCAGGCCGATAGAAACCAGTACAGTTGATACTATAGTATCTGAATTATTGAGTATAAGGTCGAAGTTTATTTTCTATTAATGCTCTGTGAAATTGATGCCCAATGAAATTTCTTTTGATGCAAAATTACTTGGCCAAATGCAACACGTGGTTATTGAACTTGCAGGAGATGTTAAAGGAGAAGCAAATGGAGATTGACTTTCTTCGCAAAGAAAGAGATTTGGAGCGAGAGCGTGTAACAAAGGCTGCTAATCAGGCAGACACTGCGGAGCAATCTGCAGCAACAATACGGGAAGAGTATGAGAAGGTATATAGACACGTTGTATGTTTTAACGTACTTCTGTTTGTGATAAATTATATAATGATATTTATTGGGCCATTTAGTATCGTGAGATTATGGAAAAGAATGTGCAAGATGCGCAAGCTGCACTTGCCAAATTGCTGGACGAGAAAAACGCCCTTACCGTGCAATTGGAGGAAGAGAAAAGAAAATCTGAGGATTTGTTATTTAGATTCGAAGAAGAATCTGTTAATAAGGATGACATTCAGGTATGTATGGCGTTGACTAAATTCATTCTGGTAGGTATTGTATATCTAAGACTTAAACTGTGTCTATACTCTTAAAGGATTCACATCAACATCTCGACTTTCAATAAAAGATCAAATACTCAGAGAGCGAATCTAGAGTAAGAATATCATGCATATTCAATTTAAAAAGAAAATTTTTGTTGCATGATTAGATACATGTAAACACTGACAAACTGCAGGCTGAAGGATATTTTACAGCTTTGACTTTTTTCCCCTCATTCTCACATTATCGCTTTGTGACTTCAAGGTGGCGGTTTAGCAGCCAATATTAATGATGCAGACACAAAGAATACTTTTGACAAGTAGCATTTTCACTCTTCTATCTTTCACTGTATAATTTTGCATTTATTATACAAATTCACATGAAACGCGATTTGGCCATCTCACGTTTCCAGAGTATTATGACAAAGAAAGGCTTGGTGGTTCGCGGAGCTGTTAAAATTGATGGATATGGTTGAAATATTACTGATTCTTTTAACATGAGGTTATAAAATATTCCATTGCCTTCTTGTAGGGCAATAAATACGCGTACTATTTAGCTGGGCTAACTAGGCAAACTTATGATTTATTTTCAGAAAGAGAGAACTGATCAAAGTGTGAGTATTCGAAGGAAGCCTTTTGGGTCCAAGGAGTTGCTGCTGCTGTATTTCTACACTGCTTGTCTTATCATCATTCTAGTCTTGACATTTAACATAGCGCCCTATCTCTGTCAAAATTGGCCCAGCTCCTCGAGATTTTATTGCTTTTATACAACTAATACACCTATTTAAGACCCACTACGTACTCTTATGCAAGGGCTGCTGTAAAGTCTTGTTGGCATCCTTTTGTGATGTCAGTAATGATATTTGTCTTGCATTCTTATATTTTTATTATCTCTCTTTATTATGCTTTTCATAGTCTACGTGTATAATTATACACGTTTATTAATTTATAATTATTTAAATTTTTATTAAATTTAAAATTATTTAAATTTCATTTATCAACTGAATATTTGATATATAATGGCATTATACATAAAACATTCAGTTATTTTCGTGTTCAACTTACTGGCAGTTTAATTCCCAGCCTACAAGACTTTCAGCTGGATAACAGAGAACACTGTATTAACTTAACTAACCAGAAAAGAATCTCAGTGCCATAGAGCTTTCGCTAACACAGCTTTTTTATATATTTCAAGGAATAATATACACAGATATAAGCAGTGTAACTTTACTGTCCCACTGTACTTTTCCACATACATGTATTGCTAAGAATCCATATATCTCGTAATCTGTGTTACGCTTACTTATTTTTTTTTTCATTTATTTATTGTAATTCAATTGTTTCTTTATATTGTATTGTTAAATCTCTCATTCAAATAATAACGTTATCATTGATTTAGATCATTGTTAATGTTTCGTTGAATTCTATTCTCATACATCCCTTCAATGTCTCAACACACTTTAACTAATTATTAGATTAACATGTACTCACATGCTTCTTCTTGTTGTCTTATACTACGATGTATGTGATGTAAATTGTTTTTGTCATGTAAAGCTCCGTGTTTCTTGCTAGGTCACAAATGCTTTAAATGAAAGTAAAATCGAGGAACTTGAGAAACAGCTTTCAGAAGAGAGAGAGCGGGTTGTTCAGCTCGAGCAGGAAAGCACAAAATTATTTGAAGTTGAAGAAGAACTTACGAGACTTAAAAATGAGCTTAGTTCCAACGCAACACAAGACAAAGATGCGTTACAAGGTGAATTTTGTTTAATCAATTATTCTGCCAATTATTTGCTGTACTTATCGTACATTTGATTTTTTCTTTTATATATCAGATTTACGGAACCTTAATGAAAACCTGGAAAAGACGAAGATCAGTCTCGAAGAACAAGTCAAGGAAAAAGATGCCCTTGTGGTGCAGTACGTTGAACGTATTAAGGTGCTTGAATTGAAGCTCAATGAACGCGAACAAGAAATGGGTGCACGAAAAGAATTTGAAGATAACCTGCAGAAGGACTCTGAGGAAGTCAAGCAGAACTTGCAGGAAAAGTGTAGCCTTATCGAGAAGCTTAGAACAGAGTTCGAGGCGAGCTCTGATAATTTAAAGAAGGAAATTGAACGACTGAAGAAAAATATAGAAGACATGACAAATGAAAATAAAAAAGAAAAGGAATCTCTAATTGCTGAGCACAAGAGGATCATTGAAGATAAGGATAATATTATTCAGGAGAAGATCAAGGAAATTGAAGCACGTTCTTCTAAGGAGTCTAATGTACATCGTGAAGCTTTGGAACGACTTTCTAAGGAAAATGCTGAAAGAATTGAAAAGATTTCAAAGGAATTTGATGAAAAATTGAAAAGCAAGGATGCTGAAATTAGGAAATTTAGTGAAGAATGTAGCCTCAAAAATGTGGAGATTGAGAGACTGACTAAGGAGTTAATCAGCCAGGAAAATAATTGTAAGATTAAGGACGAACAACTTCGCGATCTTCAACAGCGATTTGAGGGTAAGTGCATATGGAATTATTTTCACAGATTTAATTATGATTTTTCTATGTGACCTTCGATAACATTTGATATCTTTCTTAATATGTAAAATCCAATTTCAATTTTGTAGATTTGACTAAATTGGTTGAGAGTTTAAAAACTCAAGAAAGCGAATTATCAAAGACTTGTACTTCCAAAACGGCTGAGATCGAGGAACTCGCGAAGAATTTCCAAAAAGAAATTGCTGCTAAAGATAGGTTCATTCAAGAGATAAGTACCGATTTAAATCACAAGACACAGAGACTGAATGTCCTAGAAAAAGAAGTTGCTGAACTGAAATCGTTCTTGGTGAATAAGGAGGAAGAAATTAAAACAGTTACTGATAAAACTTCAGGTAATATTAATTCAATTCCAGTATTTATACCTTGTAAATAAAACTTTGAGAACTCTGACGTACATTGCAGAATTGCGGGATGCAATAACGTTATCTGAGCAAACGAAAACGAATCTCGAGAGTGAATTGCGCATATTTGAGTCAAACGTGGAGATTCTGAATCAAAAGTTAGTCAGATCCGAGGAAAAAGTTGCTCAGCTCACAGAGCAGAAAGAAAAATTGGTCTGTATTTGATATGACTAAATCTTCTTGAATTAGAATTATTATAAGGATAATAAATTTGTAGGAATTGGATGTTGCAAGTGCTATTAGTACTTCGGCCGATTCCTCGGATCAACTTTTGAAGTATAACGAGGACTTGAGAAAGAAGGAAAAGGAACTCGACGAAGCTCGCGATAAGGGGTTGCAAATTCAAAACTTATTGACCTCTACCGAAGCAAAACTACAAGAAACCGAACAGGCGCTAAATAAAACCAATGCAACGGCCAAGGAACTCGATGTACAACTTAACGAAACACGACACGAAATTATCTCACTGAAGAAAATTAATGAAGAGTCATCGGAGAAAATTGCACTGTTTCAAAAAAGAGAACAGGAACTTCTGGAAATTGTGGATAAGAATAAACTTATTGAAGAGAATTTGAATGCAAAGGTGAAAGAAATTTCGGACCTTGAGACAAGACTGAAAAAAAGTCAGGAAGAAGCAAGTCGACTGAATGAAAAATGCATGACTTTAGAAAAATTACAACAGGGTGAAAAATCGACTCTCGATAAATTGGTTGAAGATTTGACTAAAAAATTGACGAGTTCTTCTGAAGAGTTGAAGAAGTTGCAGGAATCCAAAGAACAAGTGGAGGCTGATCGAAATATGAAACAAGAGTCCCTGAAGGAATTAACTAATAAACTAACATCTGTTGAAGAGCATCGTATCAAATTAGACAAATTGATATTAGAAAAAGATTCGGAGCTTACTCAACTAAAAGACAGGGTTCAGGATTTGGAAAAACAAGGAACTGATGTAAAATCTATTGCAGATAAATATCTTGAAGAATGCAATAATTACAAGAAGCAAATTGAGGAACGGGATGCTGCGCATGATAAATCTAAGAACGAGACTGATGCAGAATTAAAGACCGTGAAAGATCAGTTGATAAGTATCACCACAGCTAACGAAGAACTAAAGAAATCTTTAGAAACAGAAATTAAATCGGCCAGTGAATTAAAAACAACGTTAGCTACTATTCAAGAGAGTACAAAAATGGTCGAAGGAAAAGCTTCACAATTGGATAATCTCGTTAAGCAGAAAGATAATAAAATAGTCGAACTTGAAAAGATCGTTACTGCATTGAAAGATGAAAAACAGCGATCTCAAGATGAGTTAAAAATCTTAAAGGATGGCTTGAGAATGAAGGAGATGGAAGTGTCATCGATATCTGAAGGCCAATCTGAAATGCAGCAAAATATTGATTCTTTGGAGAAACAAGTAGCCGATGCAAAAGCCGCACTGCTTGATAAAGACAACAAGATAAAAGAGTTGGCAAGTCAAATTGATGCTGTGATGAAAGACAAGGAACAGTCAGGTAAAGAATTAAAGAGTACGATGGAAAATGAAGTTACAGCGAAGCAACAACAAATCGAAGCAGTTGTTAAGCAGAATGATGTTTTGGAAAAAGAGAAAAAAACTCTTCAAGACGTTGTGAATAAGCAAAGTTCTGAAATGAATGCGAAAGATGCTCTTATTGCAGAGCTCAATTCTAAGATCAAGAACTTCGAAGAAGCTGAAAAAGAAAAGGCAAAGACAGACGCTGATTTACGAACAAAAGAACTTAAGACAAAGCAAAATGAGATTGAGGAAATTCGCAAGCAAAATAATGATTTGCAAGCAGCCAAAGATTCTCTTGAGAAGTTGGTGCAGAAGAAGAATGACAATTTGAAACAATTAACAGCCTCAATGGAGAACAAAGAAAAAGAAGCCGAGAAAAAAGTACAAAATCTTACAGAAAAATTGAATTTGTTCGTAACTGAGTCTACACAACTGAAAGAAGCGCAAAGTCGACTGTAAGTAAACAGTTTTTATTGGTCTTCCGAAATTTGAAAATCGTGTATAATATAGTACATGTAATTTTTATTGCAATCTTAGGGAAAAGGAAAATAAGCAGCTTACTGCGAAATGGATTCAAGCAACCGAAGATATGAAACTGATGCATGAAAATAATAAAAATAATCAAGATGTAAGTAATGTGTTCTTATATGTTAGATGATATGTAATAAAAATTTCCAATTAATTCCTTTCAGATCCAACAGAATTCAAATAATCACATGATTCAAGCACAAGGAGATACAAATCAGCATAGTAACGGTATATATATCATATATAACAAACATTTTTACTCCTTATAATCAAAACTCTAACTAACTTTCTTTGAATAACAGGTACTGGCATGGAGCCACAAAAATTACTGGAGGAATACGAAATGGCTAAAAGTCAAATAGATTTCCTGAATTCTGTGATAGTAGATATGCAGAGGAAAAACGAAACCCTTCTATGTAAAATTGAAGTTCTTGAAATGGGAGTACCTGCTAACGAAGCTGACGATTATAATCGGTATATACTCACAAAAATATAACAAGTCAATTAATTTAACAACTTTAAACAATTTAAAATCTATTTTTCAGGCATACTCTAGATCAAAGAAAAGCAGCACCTCGCACGTTTTGTGATATTTGTGATCAATTTGATTTACACGATACCGAGGACTGTCCTCGACAAGCTCAAGATTTCGTCGAGCCTGATCCAGTACCGAAGTCGCCTAAGAAGCCACCAGTCGAGAGACCATATTGCGATAACTGTGAGAGTAAGTGATATTCTTTAGAATATACATATATTAATTCAGCTATTTAGAAGCTTGGCGACATAATTTATTTTGCAATGTTTTACAGTGTTTGGGCACGACACGCTCGACTGTGACGACGCAGAAACATTTTAGCAGCCACTTGTAGTTCCTCCATTTTGCTTGCCAGAAAAAAAGCTACTAGTACTACCGATACTACCACCGCCACCATCACCATCACTGCTACCACACCTACTATTACTATTTAGTGCAGACTCGTTGAATTTTCAGAGTATATTTTTCTATTGGAAATTTTCAATTGAATCCTAGCGTAAGCAAGTCTTCCTACATAGCACAAATCCATATCCGGTGAAGTTATCTGCATTATTATTTATGTTGAGCAGAGTTCTCTCTCCCCATTTCTCTGTAGCATTGTAGTATGTAATAGAATTAGTTGTCAGTCCTCTGCTAGATTTCAAAAAGATTTTATGCTAAGCACTGTCAGTAGTACTGCTATATTTTTCTGCTGCCTTCAACTTTAGATTGGCAATAATTTCACATAGATCTATCTTATATATATAAATTTATTGATGTCAGCAGGTGAAAAACATTTCTTTAGCAAGATCTCAGGATAGCGTTCTCATATGAACTTCAAGCTGACTGGGGAGAGAGCTGTCACGAATACACCTCTGCCTATTATATATCATCATTCAATAGATATCATGCTACGATATCTGGCATTGTTCATTATACAATTGTACATATAACAATTATTTATATCACCTTGTATTCTATTTAATATTTATTGAACAACACATATGTACATATGCAGCACAGAAGTAGGTAGAAAAAACGGTTCTTGAATACTATTAGTCTGAAACGCTCCATTAATTCATAAGTAATTCATCAATGCTTACAGTCCCCGTGATCTCACAATTAAATCATCAATCACAGGACTGAAAGAGTTAGAGGAACGTGCTTACTCAATTATAATATATGCTCATTCATGAAATCAATGCCTGTTTTATTTTTTTTGTGATAAAAATTGTGTATAACGTTTGTAAAGGCTTGATTTCACTCTTGAATCTTCGTGCTCATATATTTAAGTACTCCTTTGATATTAATTGCTCGAATAGTTTGAAGCTGAATCTTTTGCGTTTACGAAGAGCTAAAAGGAAATTGCACTGGAATTTACTAAAGGCTGTAACTAATTTTTGATTCATCTTTGTAAAGCAATAGCATTATTCATGTAATGTAGGTGTTACGCTGTTGTCTTACAGCATTGTTGATGCAATATTTTCTTCATAGATTTTACAAGTTCTTATTTTACTGTAAAAATGTCCCAGAATAGTAATGAGTCTATAGCAGGAAACTACAGCTTGTCTGACACCTTGAAAATGTTACAGTACTGTTAAGTGCTATAGATACAGTTCGTGTAGAAATTAAGAGGTTCTAATTCTATACAAAATGCAGACTGCTTACACATTTTACATAGCAAGACTAGTTATAGCACTGTCGTGCTGTTTTTCTATGAATGTTAAGAGAATGAGAAATATTGCAGATCACTATGTAAAGAAGAGCCACATTATAAAAAATATTGTTGCACAATTTATTGATTGTTTTTTTAAGTATAATTAATATCTATATTTACATTTGCCTTAATGTTATATTTGAAATTAAGGAATCATTGAAGGCATTTAGTCCAAGCCTTCCTTCTTTTCTTTTATAGCCTCCTGAAAATTACGAAAATGTAGTTTCTATGCAATGGAACAGTTAAATTCTAGTATGTATAGTAAAATTACCTTAAAGCGTTCTTCAAACAATGACAGTTCTGCGATGAGATCTGTAATAGCATGCATGAAAGCTTCATGTGGTGTATAATCAGAAGTTGTTTGGATCCTTATCACAAACTTATGTTCCAAAGGATGAGGTACTTTATATCCAGCAAATAGTACTTGTGGATCTTTCAATAGTTGGCTGTTGGCCATAAACACATCGATTAGCTTCTACAACTATGTTTAATACTAAATACAAAAACTATAAGTTTAATTAAAACATTAAAAAATAACTCACTTTCTAATCATGTTTCCAAGAGTATGATCTTCCTTGTTAACAGTAAATATAGCTGCATTAGGAACTTTAGTGTCCTGTTCCTTTATTATCCTGTATAAAAAATATAGGTTAGCAATTACCATTCTTAAATACTCCAAAAACATAATGTAGAACAATATCACTTACTTCTTCTCTCCATCATATAAAAGAAATGATTCGAATGTCGGTGGTGCGTTCATGTTTCTCTTATAATAAACTTAATTATTGTTCCAAAAGGATACGTAAACACTATAACTGTCACTCTGAAACAAAAGCGTTGCTACGCTTCGCTCTAACGTGAAAATGCGAATATTCAGTGATCGATCGAAGAGGTCTCGAAAGAGTGATACGAGTGATAGCTGCCTCTACTTCTCGTAGAGCGAGTAGAGTGCCACCCAGTCGTTACGGTTGCTACTTGCTACCATGATGCCATCTTGAAGAGCGTTATCACCTTTCGAATAAGGGCGGTGTTCTAGGAGTTTCGTGGTTCGTGTATCGCCAAGGCTCTTTCCCGACGTTCGAAGGAACCGCAAAGTAGTTGTCAAAATGGCGGGCGAAGGTTCGGCAAGTGTAAATCCCAATGCAGAAATTGTTCGCGGACAAGTGTTTGAGGTTGGGCCGCGATACACGAACTTGTCATATATGGGGGAAGGGGCCTATGGAATGGTTATGTAAGTTATTTTATTGAATTCTTCCCATCAGCGAACGGCTAAATGAAATCCAAATTTTCAGCTACATGACAGACGATAAGATAAACAATTAGAATTAACCAGGATTCTTATTTCGCATGATCCATGAAACGCCTTTTGACGTTTATGTCATTCAGAATATTGAGAATTTGTCTGACGCTGATTTTGGAACATATTACGTCTTTGTTTCTGCCATTTATTACTATTTTTGGCGCCAGTTTCGAACACATGTCACACCCCTTTCTTCTGGCGTTCTATTTTATCATAGTCTTAATAATCCTCGTGGCCTTTATATATTCTTATCATCTATTTATTCGCAATTTATATTTCTTTAGATACACGAGCAGGATTATCGTTTTAAATTCAGGGTATATTATGTTTGGAGTAAATTATCCTATTACATTTTGATACTAGTGTGACTTGCATTCTCTTGACTTTATTCTTGGAACATGCAGTAACTTATTTATATTTATACTTAAACCTTGTAGCAAATAATGTAATCTAATCACTTAGTTTTAAAGAGTAACATCTTTATCTAATGCATTCAGAGATATTTTATGAGGATAGTGATAAGCCACATAGACATCTGTGATATGAAACCATATCCTGATGAAGCATTTGCTCCAGAAATCACTTGAATGATTCATAGATTAAATTAAGTATTTTTCATCAGCTACTCTGTATGTTAAACAATTTTTTTATATATTTGGAGCCTTAGCTGTTTGTTTTCCTTCCAGGATGTTTGTATAAAGAAACATGTAAATATTTAGATTTTTTGTACTGTTATAAAAGCTGTAGCAGCCATTGACGGTATATAGTCTTGACTGACTGATGAAAAACCTTATAAAATGTTTGAGATACATACTACAATATGATTTTAAACGCTCTCATGATTGTAGACTTGTTATATGTTGTGTGTTGTATATTTGAATGAAGCAGGTACTTAACCATGGTGGCTATATTTGCATTAATCTTATTTTTACAGATCTGCATATGACAATGTAACAAAAACAAAAGTAGCTATTAAAAAAATTTCTCCTTTCGAACATCAGACTTACAGCCAAAGGACTTTAAGAGAAATTAAAATTCTCACCAGGTTCAAGCATGAAAACGTAAGTTGGTGCTAAGGACAGATTACAACCCCAATATCAATTGTCTGTAGATTGTTTATTGAATTGAGTTGATTGCAGGAATAATTAGTGGCCAATTTGTTTCAGATAATAGATATAAGAGATATATTGAGAGCACCAACTATAGACCAAATGAAAGATGTCTATATAGTTCAGTGTTTGATGGAAACCGATCTTTACAAGTTACTCAAAAGTCAGGTAAATTGCTCTTCCAGTCTTCGCAGTTTAAATTGGTTCCTATAAAATGGTACAAGCCAAGCAAAATTACTCACTTTAGTAGAAACTATCACAGTCTAAGCAATGTGTCCTATTTCAGACTATTAGTAATGACCATGTATGCTACTTCCTGTATCAAATACTGCGAGGACTAAAGTACATTCATTCGGCGAACGTGTTACATAGAGACCTAAAGCCCAGTAATCTGCTTTTAAATACCACCTGTGACCTTAAAATTTGTGACTTTGGCCTAGCCAGAGTTGCGGACCCAGATCACAATCACGCTGGCTTCCTTACAGAATATGTCGCCACGAGATGGTATAGAGCACCAGAAATTATGCTCAATTCAAAGGTGATGATAGATACTGCATTATAGCAAATGTAACTATACCAGGCAACCTCATTTTATCCTTATACATACTCTATTTTATTCTACTTCGTATAGGGTTATACGAAATCCATAGATATCTGGTCTGTAGGCTGTATCTTGGCCGAAATGCTTTCACGAAGAGCAATATTCCCAGGCAAGCATTATCTGGATCAACTTAACCATATTCTCGGCGTCCTTGGCTCACCGTCATCGGAAGACCTCGAATGTATCGTAAATGATAAAGTACGTAATAATCAGTTTCTCGTGTATCCCTGAATTTGTGAATTCAACTATTCTGCTACAATAGACATTTCTGAACTACAGGCTCGTAGCTACCTTCAGTCCCTGCCATATAAACCAAAGGTTCCATGGACGAGCCTATTTCCAAATGCTGATCCAAGAGCTTTGGATCTTCTGGATAAAATGTTAACATTTAATCCTAACAAACGTATCGTGGTGGAAGATGCTTTAGCGCATCCTTATCTTGAACAATATTATGATCCAGCCGATGAGGTGGGTATATCACGCGTGATTATACAATGCCTTTGCAGAAACGTCTGCACTTTTCCAATTGACAGATTACTTGATTCTTCTCCTTTAATACCTAAGATGTCGAAGGACGTTATAAACATTTCCTACTATTATCTTTTAATTTGTGTAGCCCGTTGCCGAGAAACCGTTCAAATTTGACATGGAACTGGACGACCTACCTAAGGAAACATTAAAGCAGTACATCTTCGAGGAAACCATACTGTTCCAAAAAAACCATCAAGAGAATGCTATGTAGTCTACTGGTGAGTGTCGACTCTTAATACCATCCTAAGAAATTTCCTCTACTTTTCTCAACCCCGCGATGCGTGCTGAGAATTTATTTTCTCATTGCAAAACCTATAAGAGTATCCTATGAATAAATCTCTGCAATAACTGGTTATGACTAAAGAGTACCACGTGCTATGCAAATTCCCCAATGATGATGGCATTCGGTTATGTAAACTTGAAATTCCTAGCCGAGTACTCAGAGCGACATTTATTCACAATCGTCGTAACTAATGTATAGAACTCCAACGATTTTCAGTGAAACTATGCCGCTGATGCGTCATTCCTTAAACACACATTATATTTCACTATCTAAACCTGACGTACGGATTCTCATCTTATATTGGTATACGTGTCTAATTATCGTTACAGCTTAAATCCACAAAGCGCAGGATGCCCGATGAGCGAAGAAAGTACGTTCAGTGAAAATTGGACGAGGGAGGCGTACTTGCTAAAAAAAAATAAATCCAGAAAAAAAAGAAATAAAACAAACAAACTGTCTGCTCTATCGAGGAAAGGATCGTGGGAAAGAGGTAAAAGGTTAGTCGAGTGATTAAAAAAAAACGATTAACGGCGATGAGAAAGCGTCGGGGGTACTGTGGTTGGGGTCGGGGTTGGGGGGTGGCAGTGGGTGCTTAATTATCTGAAGCTAACCCATGCCACGAGTTTACACTTGTACATTCACATGTCTCTACAGAAATACAGTGATTTTTGTTACATTAAATGCATAATATTAATTTGTATAATAATTTCTATTTATCCCGTGTTATACGATAGGTTTACACTAGTTGACAATTTTATTGTTAATTACCGTCATACACTATCTGTGATTTAATTACTGAACAATGAGACGATCGGTATACTAGTGGTGGCGTCTCGCTAATTCCTAACGCGTTACAACAAAATGCGCTCCGATTTGTCCTGAACTTGTTCCGGACTGTTTTCAATATCAGTGTATGTACACCGCGCAATAGGATGAGAATGTATATCCTGAGTGCCGTTCGGATGCCCCGCAAAGTAACATAATGTCGATAGTATATTTTCGGTACACGAATCCATTAATTTTCTAAATTTTATATTAACCAGTAATACAATCATTTTATTGCATACACACAATGCTAATTCCAAATATCATTTATTTCTTAATCTTGCTTCATTTATACTCTGAGGATTCCTTGATGAATCTAAACAAAAACAATATCAGTACACTCAATTCTATTGAGTACCAAGAATTTACTGCTGTTACACCGATACTGCCATGCTTGTGCGTACCATATGCAAGGTGTCTGTTTGAAGCATCGAACGTAAACGTTACGATTAACTGATTAAAACCAAAATTAAAATATCGCTTGGTCATTTTGATTAGATTACAATAAAACTGGATACGGCGTGAGAAATTCCTTGGGGGATATCATAACTCAATGAATATATGTGATAGCGTTGATTATCTTGGTATCAAACCGTAATACTATTTATTAATATGAAAATTAAATAACACTTATAATTAATCATTCAAACTTCTTCCTTATATGTTCAGAGTTAAGGAAGCTAGGTGAAGAATCGTGATGTTAAAAAATTCAATGTCTTTCAAAAACTGCCGCGTGAGTATCTTGAAGAAGTGAAAAATGATTAGAAGAGGAAAAAAAGAAAAAAAAGATGGAGAGATACGTTAGCCGATAGAGAACGGGGGATACTTGTCAAAGTGCTTTTAGATGGTTCTATGTTTCAAATATTCATCTTTGCGCACCTCTTGCATTTAGTAATTCTGTAACTCATTTCAAGTCATATTTCTTGTTCTGAATGTATGCGTATTCGAGTACTTCCTTCTTCGATACGCGTCAGTCTCGAAAGCACGACTTCCTGGGGATCTGTTATCGCGCGCTATACATTATTAAACAGTCAATCCAGTCGGTTATATCTGTATGTCTATGTATCTTTTTTTAATTCTTTGAAATATCAAAGAGTAGAGTATCGAGATATGTATTTGAAATTTCTTAATCGAACGCTTGTCATACGAGCACGTAATATTATTGTGATCCCCAGGTAATGGACTGAGAGTAAAAGGACGACTCGTACTAAGAAAAAAGAGAGCAACAACAATAATAATAACAATGTTTCTTAATGCGTGTGGAATTTGAAAAATATCTTCCATGTTCGAATCGATCTTTAACGGATAAGTTACATGAACAAGGTGTGCTTAGGAATTGCGTGATACATACTGTGTCCAATGCGCGATCGCAGTGAAGATTGTAATTCTTTAAAAAGGGATTATTAAGTGCGCCTATCACGCCGAAATTAGTATTTTCCTAGCAGGAAAAAAGAAATGAACGCATGTATTGTCACAAAGCGGCGCATCCATATCGTTCCTTTTACTATCAATCCTCGTGTTTTTAATCCAATGCATCAAATAAAAAAAATTAACACTAATTGTATGTGTTGTTCATGATAACCATTGCTGTGAAATATCGATGAGACATCTAGACGTTTTTAATAATTACAACTTCTCGTTAAATGTTAATAACGGACGTGCGGTGACGGTATTGATGTAATGCTTCATCTGGTATACGAATGCGAAGAGACGAAAAAGCAAAAAAAGCCAAAAAAAGAAAGCAAATGAAAAATGTCGATTATTCCCTAATTCGCGTAGATACTCTCGTAGCTATTTAAAATTAAAGCGACTTCCCTTATCGCAGGGTAATTTGTCGGTCCTGCACTTTTGCTTGTACAAATTTAAGGAGAGCGTTATAATTTAAAAGAAAATTATTAACTAAGCTAGTACTTTTTGATCTTCGTTTCTCTGTAAATCAAAAAAGTGCGATTGCCACCAGAGATTGAAAGGATAACGAGGAGCTTTCCATATTCCTTCCCAAGGATTCTATCCTCTTGATGAGAACTCACTGTTAGCATATCAGTATTTCAAAAATGGACGAGCAAGTTTCGCCTCTCTCGTTACCACAGTAAATCCTAGTCGCAGCTGTATCATATCGTAGGACGAAACGAAAAAAAAAGAAACATAACTGTAATCGCGACATATACGATGTTTTACATTGACGAAAGGCTTCTCGTTACCTTCCCACGATATTTTACAATTAACGTTAACGTATACGTTGTTGGGTAAAGGATATGGTGAATTTTTAATTATTATCACCTCATTAATTGCACGTCGTTTCCTTGAAGTGACTAGTTGCGCTGTAGGAATACTTCTCTTTCTTTTAGCCATTCTAAGCGAACGAATGAATTAATATAAATTTTCAACTCCTACCTTAATAAGTATATAAGTCATTCGATAACGTTACGAAAACATACTGTCTCTTCGTTCGTTGCGGACTTAGAAGAAGGTGATTAGTCGTATGAGATATTTATTGAATAATTTTTTGAGATAAACGGGTGAACGGTGGAGGAAGAAAAATTAAAAAATCGTTGGTTTTAAAAGGAGAGGAGAAAAAAAATGGAAGTAAGGTTTTGTTCGGATATGTCTGAACAAAGTCCTCTTGCATGCCACCTCGCCTGTAGTACGAATCCAAGTTGCAAGTTGGAATGCAAGTGACTCTAGATCGTAATATACACAAATTGGTATATTATTATCAATATCATCAGGCCTAATATACTTAACGTTACGTATGTGTATTTGTTGTTGTTGCTAATTCATATCTTATATCCAATATTAAATATTTCGTCTATCGATTTTCAATGTTATACATCATTTAAAGAAGAGTAATATCTACGTTACATTGGCAGAGGACACGGCCGTTTCTTTGGTGGTCTTTAAACCAACGACAGAAGTGACAAAAAAGGAGGGAGTGAAAAAAGAAATTCGAGTGAGAGTGAAAGAGAGAGAGAGAGGGAGAGTGGGAATAAAATAACAAAAAGATCGAAAACAAACGAAAAAACGAAGGAAAATGTCTAGTATTACATAGAATAGATGCGACACTCGAAATATAATATTTATTCTTTAACAGACAAGACTGATATTTTTGACAAAGAGACAAAAATTTTCATTTTCAATTGCCTAACGATCGACGAACTATGGATGCTTAGATAAAATGCGAAAACCGAAAAATTTGTTCACTCTGTTACAACTTCGAACTTGCATGTTTCTCTAATCGATTCTCTTCGATACTATGACGGAGTGTTGTCAAAATTTGTATCACTATGAAATTTCTAACTGTATCTTTTTAAGCAATTTAATAGATTTAATTGACTTTAACAATAATTCTTATTTCACAATGTCAATTGGTATTGCACGTGTCATAGTAACGTATAAATTATGAAAGAAGCGTCGTCAATAATAATTGATAATTGTTCCCTTTCTTTCATAATTTCTCTTAGCAAGATCGTTATCGTTATCGTCACGCAAATGTTGAGCAATTTCACTGTTATTCTACAGAACAACAATTAAGCTATGTATACGTTCAACGCATATTACGCATCGAGTGACAGATGTCACGTTAGATGAGAGCAAAACTAAACGATCTAAAATTGCTGAACATGTGCGAGATTGTAATATCCGAAATGACTCCGTCTCGCTAGCGTGACACCGGAACGTTGCAATAATAATGTAATAATATTATAAGAGCCGTGCGTTAATAAATACTGAAGAAGATAGCGAAAGACAACGAGGAGGAACCGATACACAGTTAGTCTTGCTAAGAGACGACGACGTTCATTCATTTTATAATAATATTGCCAATATGCGAAAATGATGTGTCTTCGACTTCAAGAGAAAGAAAATAATGAAAACCGAATCTCAATAATATTTTGTCTTGTTTGTTAACATAAGATATTAAATATGCCCAGCTGCATTCATAGAGTTTGAGAGAGAGAGTGAGAGAGAGAGAGAGATAAAGGGAGAGCATGCGTTTTAGAAACATAACAAGGGCGAAAGATAGGCGTAAGAGAGAGTGAGCGTGTGAGTAAGAGTGAACTATAACGAGGCGTAAGAAAAAAGTAATATTGAAAAAGAAATATCCTGCATTTAACGTATTTAAGACACGGGATTATACATCTTTACTAAGACTAAACCGACGTGCTGCCTTTACGATTTTCTTACTAGAAATTCAAAATTCGATATTTTACGTTGATCGACACCCAAGTTCAGATT
Organism: Pachycephus smyrnensis; assembly: GCA_030142225.1. Taxonomy (NCBI): domain Eukaryota; kingdom Metazoa; phylum Arthropoda; class Insecta; order Hymenoptera; family Cephidae; genus Pachycephus; species Pachycephus smyrnensis. Next base: position 152,045 of record JARQST010000689.1, read on the forward strand.
CTCTAACGTGGCCGCGCAGTATCAGATACTGCACCGCGACGGACCAGTATATACTTTTAGGTGCTTGTAAGATCATTAAAAAAAAAAGTAATAAGATGAAGTTACATTTAAAAGGATGAAAAATTGAGAAACGCACTCGTACGATCGTATAACGTGTGCACTACGTTGCATTTATTGTAATGTTAATTGTATCAGTTGCGGACAATCTTTGTTTTAATCATTTTGATATAACTACATGCCACGTTTGTATACTTTAGATTACTAATTATTTACTTACTTACCGACTGTAAGGTGCATCCGATACATTCGATTTGTAATTCTCATCTGAAAACGTGTCTTCGTTAAATTCACTACTCGTTGTAATACCGCTGAATAGACAAATGTGTAGTATTCTTTTGTTCTTAAGTGCTTTTGCGCGAGCAATTACACGTTTGCTACAAAGAAGCAAATGTTCTACTCAAGTACCTTGAAAGGGACTAAGTTCTTCTGAATGAATTTAAGGTTACAAGCTTGCTCACTGTCTGATGTTCTTCCGACTTGCAAATATATACGTACACTTAATCAATTTCTCCTTACTAATCTGTGTCAATAACAACTCAACTTCCAATGCGCTTTTGGCCTGAGGAAATCTTTTATTTTGTTCTTCAAAAACGATTCTTGCTTCTCCTATAATAAAATTGTTTCACGGTCGTGCAACGCGTTGCTAAAATATTAATCTCGATTTATCGCTCTATTATCGTGTTATACATAAATAGTATATACGGTCTAGTATGCGAGATGTCTTAGACGATTTGAGAATAATTAATAATCACTGTTGTAACGAACTTGCGATTCAAAAAGGGCCCGAAAAAATATGACAACCGAAAAGTTCAAAAGGCGTTTTTTGCTGTTTGAATTGCGGGGCGCCATTTGAGGATTATTCAAAAATACTTGGATACGATAAGAGATATGAGATAAATGAATACATAACAAAGTGGGATAATTAAAAGGGAATGTGTATTCCACCTTTAACGGTAGAATGACAATGTAATAATGTTGTGAAAGAAAGGTTAGATCTGTCAAACCAAGCGAGTACCAAAATCAATTCTGTATAATGTGACACGCCGAATTAAGACGTTTGGTACTGTTCGGTCAATTTACTTGTAACAAACGAGAATGATGCATATACAATATGTATTTATTACGTATATGTATTTTACGGCATCGATACTATCTGACCTTCAACTTATTATTAACGATGTCCAATATTTAGCTGAAAAGAAGTACAAGAGATTCGCTCACAGTCGTTCGTTAGTAGCGCTTCTAAAAATGGCCGACGGAAATGTTACTACGTGATTTGCGAGGCGGAGAAAATAACATTGAGTTTCCATAAAGATTCAGAGATTGCAGGATGCGAGTGCGAGAATTACGGTATTAAAGATAGATAGTTTTCGAGCGAGAAAAATCGAGAATGTGGACAATTAATTTTTTTCTTTCTTTCTTCCTTTCAGCTGTACATACGTATTTTTGGCCATGCGGTTGTAACATGTAAAAGATATACGAAGTGTCTATACTGCCAGGGCGATTAGAGACGACTCTGCGTCCGCAGGAATTAAATGCGACGTCTCGAGCAAGCAGAAAGTAATGGCAATTAAGGAGAATAGATAATTAAGAAAAAAAAAAACAATTAAAGAAATGAATTACAAAAAAGGGCCACTTGTTGCGAAATCTATGAATGTAGCTATGTGTGTCTGGATACACATACTTGCTGTGTTCTTCAGCCGATCCTTTTTAAATTTAAAACTCAATCATTATTTCGGATGATTGTTATCAATGTAAAGTATATGTATTTGAATCATTATTATCGATTATTGTATTGAAATTACTATTCGAAGTATTATTGTGCTAATACATAAACTGGCTTTATTGGCCACTTATTGGGAAAAAAAAATATGACTCTGTATACTTCATTCTTGTTCCTTGCCTTCAGGTATAATATTGTTTGAGCATTTGCTCATTTTGTATTGAATTATTTATTGTCGATGACTTATCGTGTGCAGATTGTATCACCGTTTCCACGATACCTGTGCTTCAGGTGAGATTTAATTTTTGTTATATAAAAAATATATATCCTTTGGTTTGTACAGTAGTAGTAAAACAGTATCGAATTTTTAATAGTGTAATTTCCTGTACACAATTTTTCTACGTCACTCGGCGTATTTCTAATCCACCATCTACACTATTTACCCAAAAATTCTGTACAATAAGTTTCTTTCATGTGAAAGGTCATCGGTCAGACAATGATTTCACAAGAGAGTAGGACCTCGGTGAAAAGTATATGAATAAAACGTTGCATAGTAAATTATATATCAAGTGCATACTATTCTTAGTGGAATAATTTTGCAAGCTTTGAGTCTTTCACATAATTAAAGACACTTCGATACCGTCCTAATGTCATTCTTGAATATTATACACAATGATTACGTATCGTAATCCACATTCAATTAGTAGAATGACGCAAATTAATAATTCAAGTTCTTTATACAATTATAGTCACTCTGTGTTACTATCGTTTTCGGTGTATTTATCATTTTTAACTTCTATCCTGAGTGGTGAACGTCCTCTAGTATGATTTCCCAAACGTGATCGAAGGTCGCCACCCTTTAGTGTCTCCCTCAGATCTCCTCTCGTTGAACGTCTAGAATTAATAGTGCTAATTAAATTAATTAAATCATCTGAACTTTAAACATAAAATTTTTAAGAACGACCATTAATCACCTTTGTGCCTGAGAGACGTTATTCGCCTCGCTCTTGACATTATTTAATCTGGCCCAAACGGTAGATGCGACTCGGGGTTTACTACGTTGAACAACTTTTATCACACTACCCTTAGGACCCTGAACTTCTTTTTCCGACAATTCACTATCATCATCTTCTTCATCTTCATGAACCTCTACGTCCTCTTCCTGTTCCTCATCTTCCCACTCTCCCTCCTCTCTTTCTTCGGTTTCAATTCTTTCCTCTACGATTTCTCCTTCCTCCTAAAGTAATTTTTGTCATGAAATATGCCTCGTGCTTTTTTGTTTAATGTTATGTTATGTTAAAGTTCAATTTTTATTTACCTCGGATGCGTCATCTTTCAATGAATTGAAATTACTGACGTTTGTATTCGTAACAACGACTTGAATCGCGTTTCTAAATAGTGATGTGTTTCGTGGTCTTCCAAGTCGAGAACGCAAATCTCCACCTGCATTTAATCTACTTGTCATCTACAAGAAGATTCAAATTTGTATATATTGTAACTTAATATATATACTTGTAAGACTTGTAACTCAAAATATTTTACTTACTTGACTCCGAAGCTGAGAACGACGTTTTTGTACTTTTTCCTCCTCATCATCAGCGTGCATACGCATTCGAAGTACTTTACTTCTTTTACACCATTCCTCTTCATGTTCGCTATCAGTTTCATCATCAGATCCCTCCGATTCCACTGGAACATCTTTTGGCTGAGTTTTAATCCCTAATCTTTCCTTTATACTGCCACCAGAATCAGTGTTCTTAATGGGATTCTTGTTAATAAAGTCATCCTCCATGGAATCGTTCATGCCCCAAGATTGAGATAGAGCACCCCATGGATTTTTTGTACGTTTCCCATTGGCGTTATCATTTCTTGATTCTTCCTTTGGTCTTTTCTTATTCTGTCTGATTTCCTTGTACATTCGTTTACGCGATTCCGTTAGGATTCCCTTTATGCCTGTAAATGTTTTCAAGACAGATTTGTTATCTGTTCTTAGGTCTCGTTCAATGTTTATGTTTATGTTACCTCCAAAGTTAGGATTTCCGTATTTCTTATAATATTCACTCATTTTCTCAGCATTTGGGCGCTTCTTGTCAGCCCTTGTCGCAAATCTTAAAAGAATACCCTTGGATTTTGGACAATCTATTCCTTTTCTCCAAAGACCAGGAGGCAAGGGACAACTAATGTCTTTTATATTTATTGAATTTTCATCTTTTTTTTCTTCAGATTCTACTGCTGAGTCACCCTCAGAAACAACTTCCACAACACAATCATCATTGGCCATATTATTCTCATTATCGAAAGAACTTGACTCAGACTTGAGATCCTTATCAGCCTGTACTTTTTCACCTAAACCCTTGATCTTTTTGGATAATCCCAATAGAGCTCTAGCTGCAGATACATTATCCAACCATACAACATTGCCTAGATGATAAATATATTTTCATTTAATAAAATACTCCGTTAAAGATAATATTAAATTATCGTATGAAATACGCACATGACACATCATTTATCCACTCTATAGAAGCTGGGGCATAATCCTCAAAATATTTAAAAACGTCTTTGGTACTCATTTCTTCGGTACCTCTCATGTGTATAACATTCAATCGGAGGTTTTTCGCATTCTCATTTTCTTCCACAATCCCCATACTAAAATTATTCTATTGTAAGCAACGAATATATCTAATAACACCAGTCACAATAAAAATTATCCAATTTCTGCTCAAACAAACAGTTACCTAGAGTATAAGTCCTGATCTTCGTCATTGGAGTTTTTTATTTTATCTGTTAGACCAAACCTTTTAGCTCTCTCTTCCATTTTCAACTTTTCTTCTTTACTAAATATGTCTATACCAGTTGTAAATGTTCCACCGCGATTCTCATATCGTGTATCCTGAAACTTCAACAAAACGGTGTGTAAACATAAATTGGAGGCATTGGCTAAACAAATGAATCCAAAAGCAATGACAGTCTAGCCATCAATGAACTGTTATAACAAGTAGTTAAAATATTACGTAAAAAACAAACGTTCTACCTGTGGAGAAGGAGTGATTTCATGATTTTTCAAGTCGTTTGAATCGTTCAACTTTACATTCGACTCGACAGGTTCCTCAACTTTATCCAAATCCGTAAACGGAACGTCTACGTCCATCGGTTCTTCGACTTGATTCATTTTTAATAACAATATTAACTTGTTAATCTACCCGACACATAAGAACGCAAATATTGCTCTGTTCAACTGGCCTCAATGCGATTGTTATTCCGTAAACAGTAAATGCAAGCTTGGCGTAACAAGCACGTAGGTTAAGATTTACAAATATAAACGTTCTCCAAGGTATCAATTTTGACTTTTATAAAATCACAATTGTTCCATACTATTGTGACGTTTCGTTCGAGGAAACGTTTCACAAGAATCAGTCCAGTTGTTACATAGAAGCAAGCACGTTATTGGCTGTAAAAAAGCACCAATTGAGCAACAGCCAATAGCTTTATTTTTCAATTTTGTGATGAGCTTCATAATTTAGTTACTGACCTTACCAACAGATGGATACATAATTTGTAAAAAATAGTTACACTTGGGGATTGAAATTTGTATCACCATCTATCATATATTATATGCATGTCCAATCAGTCTAGATCTATGGCGCGTACTTACAGACAGTTACATGTTATTTTAATACAGTGAAATTTCAATTTTTAATACTATTAAACGAAGGAAATATACAAAAATGACAACAACTGCTGATGTGGTGACGGTACGTATTTTGTATTTAGCATATTAACGTTTCACATTTGCTAATTACAAGTAAAACTCATTATGGTTATATTGTGTTGTCATACCTCATCAATTACTTAGATTAAGATAAGGTAATATTCGTAATTCTATTGAATTTGTATCCTTTAGATGCGAATGCAGTCATATCTGTGTCTACCTTTGGTACAACGCTGCAGAGAAATTGCTATTTTAATTGACGAATCTAGTACTACGGAACTTCAACATGTTTTTCCGATACTCATTGATTCACTTTTTGGAATCACTGATAATATTGGATGGGGACTGCATACTATTAGTATGAAGAGGACTCCTCAGGAATATGAAATATTATGCAATTTTCTTAGTCCCCAAGGACCTATTTTTTCACTGTGCTATAAACTTCTACCGGATTGTTATTTGAAATATAATTTTCCAGTATCTTATCTACCGGTACGTATAACTACAATATATTGTTAGAATTCTCTTGTATTTGGATCATCGAATGAATTGTTTGGTTTGTATAGTCAAAGATACGTCTTATGCTGAACGATGGGATTATACCACCATTTTATTCTGATAAAATCAAAGATGACCACAGCACACGTGCACCATTGGCTTTATCTATGAGTATCCTTTTTATAAATATTAAGCGACTGCCACACTATATACAATTATCTATTACTGAGCTTATGAAACTGGTTAATTTATTAGATACAAATAATTTCCTTACAAAAACACATATCCTTTCGAGTATTATATATTCCACTTTGCCTATCATCTTACTAATCCCTGGTTGCAACTTCAACAACAAGAAAATGTTTGGATGAACTGGGAAACAGCATATGTTCAATTAGCGCACTGTTATCTCTATCATTTTCTACCAAGAGACAATTCTCCAGTGTTACCCATTATTGGACCATACATAAAGAAAACGCCACCAAGAAAATTGATGCAGTCACCTGAATCAAAAAGGTATGTTAAGTACAAATCTGAGTTAAACCAGTTTAAAAATCATTATTAATCTGAAATTTCTAGGGATTTTAATAGGTTACAAACACCACGTCTTCTGAGAACATCAATATTGTCTCCAGGATCCACAAGTCCTCCCAGCGGAGTACCTCAACAGCAATGCTTACCACAAGTGTGGCGCAGTGAAACCATTGTCCAAGTATTTCTCGACTTCTGGTTGGAATATACAGAGGTGGATCAACTGACCTCTCATATCAGTAGGCCTTTAGGATCCTCGTTACCTCCTAGAGTAAGTAGTCATATTACTATTTAAATCTAGTATCATTGTTCATTCATTATATATTCTATGATTGTCATAACCTTCTAGAACAGTATACATTCAGGAGAACATATTCGTCTTGTAAGAGCATTTATCAAAACCTTACACGAATTTGCAAATAGCGCAGTTGGTGATAAGAGCGCAATGGATGAATTAAAGAGGTAAATAATGCTTAGCGTAATACGTTATAACTTATTATGTCATTAATAATTATATTGTAGGGTAATTCTTCCATCAGTCCAGGGCAAGATTTATACGTTTCTACGAAAAGCCATTCATCACTGGCCACTCGATAGCTCTTTCAGACTGATACTAGAAGCTTGGCTAAGTTTCATTCAGCCATGGAGGTACATTCCAGGTGTGGGATACACAAAGGAAGGGTGTGTAAATAATATTCAATTACTGCAATACTATAATTTGATAGAATAACTCTAAAACTGAATATTAATTTAAACAGGAAAGCTGAGGAAGAAGAAAGGGGTAAAATTCATGACGAGTCCAGATGGATATCATTTGTTGCGAATAATTTATTAGCCTACACAGCAATCTTCCAACAATTATTACCTCGGTTTATGAGAACTGATCTTATAGCTCCAAAAAATGCTTTAATGTTGTTTCGAGTTACTAAGGTAACATCATAAATACGTCAAATATTTCGTATATTACAACAATAATAAAAAATAATTATGAATTTATTCAAGGTATTTTCTCAACCGCACTTGGCAAAAATGTTGTCAGAAGTGGAAAGCTGCATGGATGATTCTAATTTAAGCAGAAGTAAAATGTCGACTAATCAATGGACAGCTATTGTACGGCAACAGATCTTTGATCTGGAAGGCCCAACCTATCAATATGTTCCAATGTTCTCACCAACTACTGTATCCCATGTTATGTGGTTTTTAAGAATGATAAAACAGGCGCATTTAACAGCTACAAGTTTAGTCGAGGCTTTAGAAAAACGACGGACAGCACGAAGATTTTTAATGTCCTTGTGGGAGTTCTTTAATGGCGAGGATTATTCTGGAGATGAAATAAGTCTTGAGGAAAGACGTCGTGTACCCGTATATCTCGCCAACGCACAGCAACAACTTATAGACATATTCCAGGTAGACACAGAATTATGATACCGAAGCATAATTCTCATATGCAACTATAAAAGATATTTTATACCCTTAGATCAGACTCGAAGATATTCCTCAAGTTGCTATAGTAGCTGATCAGGAATATCACGACAGTATACTTTCCACATCTTTTCATCATCAGTCTCAGGTCAGTGCATACGTAATTATTTAGAAAAATATGATTTTATTGTCATAATAACAATTTTCTTTACTCAAATAGATGGACACGAGCCTAGATTCAAGTAGACCCGGTGTCTATGTTCCTGTGCAAGAAGGCAGGCAGAATTGTAGATATGTTGAATACATGGGTGATCCTGAACTGCAACCAGTCCGTACAACAGAATTAGCATTTTTGGTCAGAGCGTTGTATAAATTGTGTAATTATATTAATACAAAGGTAATTACAATTAGAAATACTTAATCATCTTGAAATAATGTCTAATTCCTTCCGAATATATCTAACTCCAAAATCTCCTTTATCATTTTTAGTATCGTTACGAATTGACTGCAGCATACAACAGACACGATTTTGCTGGAAGACTTGTACGACAAATCCTACAACCTCCCACAGTGGTAACAAAACTTCCAAAGCGAACAACTCACGGATTTTCTTCAAGTCACGAGGAACGAATTCCACCAAGAATCAGTCTACGACGCTTTGCCAGTCACAGTTTTGTGACTGTCATGTTCCTTGGAATGTTTTTCTTTTGGCTCATTGGGTACGTATCTAACATAGTCTATTTATTCACTTTCTTGATATATACTTTATAAACTATATTGTAAAACAGCTACGGCATCACAACTTTCCTCGGACTCGTTCTCTGCGTCTGGATACTATACATATTTGCACGGGCAACATGCGAACCTTGGATACGATCAGATATGCACAATTTAAGACCTAACACATCAGCATTCCTGAATTAGATACTCAAATATATTGTATAACGACTGACATTCTGGTGAATCAAGAAATAACGAAGACAGATATTATGTATATTTTTGGATCACAGAATTGTAAATGTGACATCTTGTAATTTTGTTAAAAGAACAACTAAGAACGTGAATCTGTTTTCTTAATAGAAATTCCAGTGAATTTCAGTGGACTATCCGAAGCTCCCATACTAGCCTGCAAGAGCTTAACTTCTTGAGGAATAATTCCGCTATCAATGTATTCCTCAATTATATAGAATAATATAGAATTATGGATCCTGCGGTGCCTCCTCCTTGATGTTACACAAGCCTCCACCTTTTTTAACCGACACAGCTACAGATCTTGTCTCCCCACCTTCGGAACTGCTCGTCGGTTCATCCTATTTAAAACTATAAATGTAATATCTTCCAACTATTTGAATATTTTGAACTTACGGACATGGACAGCTCGTGTTCATCATACTCGCTCTCCTCATCCTCAGAGTTGGCAGCTCTTTGTAAGTAGAGCTTAACCTAACATAAAAAATTCAGTGCACTAAAATGAAAAGAATATACATCCCACCCAAGAGATGTTTTATGAAACCTTGCGAATGCTCTTCAGAGAGGATAGACTTGAGCTACGGACTGGTTTTGAGAAACTGGTAAATATATCTTCTGGTACCGGTGGCAAGTTAACGACACTGCTGAGATCAATAAGAGAATCTTTGGACCAGTTCTCTGGATACTTCTCATCGACTTCTGATCTGAAACTGCGAGCACTGCTGGTGGGCGGAAGCGAGGAATTCTGTTCAGTGAACTTCTGTCTTATTTCGAGGTTACGCAAACGTTCGTTAATAGCAGTAGGGTTGACAGTATTCAGATCGTTATTCAGAGAAACGTCAACGTTCTCGAGGTCATCTATATCAAGCAATTCCTTCTCCAGGATAGCGAGGAGTCTCTCATACTCCTGACGAAGATTTTGAATGCTCTGATCGTTAAATTGCACGGAGTTCAGGTGACGAATTGCATTCCTCGCAAAACGTTGACTGAGCATTATAAATGTTTTTGCAGAATTGTGCATGCTAGAGATCGTCCTAGATGCTCGCACTGCCAAACTTTTCAGGTAGCAAACATACTTCTCGCCAGCCTGGGCACGATCCCGTAGATCCATACCCATCTCAGTGACAATTATAGCATTGTGAAGAATTTGCTCGTGCTGACTTCTCAGGCCGATTAACTTTGCCGTGGGACTAACCATTGTTTTTCTCCTCAACGATGGACACCAGGTCGCATCGGTGAAGAATTTCAGGCGTGAGTTCTTTGCCCGTTTTAACTTTTTTAATATATTTCCTAGATTATAGATATGCGCGTGGCTATAGTCAATTTTGCTGCTATCGTTCCTTTATCTTTATCGCACTATTTTAGATTCAAACGCGTAGTTGGCGCGCCGCTAAACATAAGCATGCGCAAACAGCGAAGTGCTTTTATTGTACGATTACGAGATTGTACTTACTACGGATATCTATACTATCTATATATATACTATACTATATAATATTATAAAGAGGGAGAGTTTGTGAGTTTGTTTATGTTCGATGAACTCAAAAACTACTGAACCGATTTTGACGGAACTTTCACTGTTGACTTCCTTAGAATCTTTAGACTGTCATAGACTATGTATCATCACACTATCTCACCAGGAGGGCTGAGCAATAAACAAAAATGTTGCGCAAGTCAGAGAAAAAACGCGCTAGCGCCACTTAAAACTGCATACGCTGACTAATCTGTTAAAGATGCGCAGATTCTGCAGGGCAGAAACGCCCTAATAACCAAAAACGCCATACTTCAGCATAATACTTAGCAGCACGCTTTACACGATGCTGTTGTTTTGCTGGCAATATGCTGGTATATTTGGCAGGGGAGCCGTTTTTAGTTATCTGGACGATTTCTACGCGTGCGAAGCCGCGGACACCCCCTAGTTATCGATAACCTGTCATGATGTGTTAATTAAATTTAATCAGAATCATACATCTACTGACGTTGGAACAAGGTTCATCGAACTCGTACAAATGAGAATTTTCTTTCTCGCAATTGACACACCGTACGCAGCAATACAAGCGAGCCATTCGTTGCCGCGCGACGCGACAAAGTCCGGTAAATTAGCCAATTGGAAAATGCGCGCCGTGATTCTGGGTACTGATATCGATCGATATCATACTCGCATTATTATTGCCTGTAAAAGCGTACAAGTCCGTATTCAGCAGAACCCGGTTCGTTACCGCTCTCATTGTGAGTGTCCCTATCAAAAGTACAAAGTCACGCGAGAGGATGAGAGCCGCGTCGCGTCGCGACGCGTAAGCGGAAGCCGCATTGCGGACCTCGTAAAAAATGAAAAAATAGCTATGATAAATCCAAACAGTAGCCGACCACATAATACACGTCTTATTATAATCTAAAAAAATATCTTCAAGAAGACGACGCACAGCGTTCCAAGCCTTTTAATTGGGTCTCGTGTCCCAAGTCACCAGATCCTTCTGCGTCGTCCTAATATATATTCCAGCCTTGCGTGCTGATGACAAACTCTAAGATTTATTAACGACGAAGTGTCTCACGTCGCTGACCTATCTCGCATTACTTTTGTATCCTGCACTCCAGTAGGAGGCTTATTATGTATCAGGACGTACTCCTGCTATTCAACACTGTCCTGGTTTCTCGCGTTACATCTTCTACGGGAGCCTCCTATGGATTTATTGTTTACCATCTAACAGGATACGAGCGAAGTGCCCTTTCACGAAAGAAAGTACGATATGCTCTAATCGAATTTCTGGGGCAAACAACTGCCCTGGGCGTGAATTGACCGTACACACTGCTTTTGGAATTGGATTGTTCATTTTATCTGTCCACATCCTTTGGGAAAACTTTCCAGCCTGGCCAATTAGGAGTTACGAGTTTCCTAATTCCTAAATAACTTATCCTGTCGCCGTATCCGTGCTTTATTTGTCACCGATATTCACCCTGGATTCATTACAGCTTGCGTAGCCATCGATGGGAACGTGAAATTCCTTAGTGGAGACAGTAAAGTAAGTCCCTACACTGATCCAGTTATAAGGAATGGCTTCAATGCTTGTTTACTCCCAGCAGTTTAGTTGTGGAAATTGGACGATTGGAGATTAGATGACACATAGCGTTATCGAAGATTCCTTAAGGGGATAGAAGTATAGGAAATTTTTTCATTTTCTTAAAAACTCCATTATATCCTACACCATATACTTAGTATATAAGACATGTAATGTCCATCCTCACTTGCCTGACAGTATACAGCTTTGCCTTAAATTATGCAAAACGTTAACGAGCTATTCGTGTCCCAGTAACGTGAAAAACATGTTTTATATACAGAAATTTATATGACACATGTGTTTATACTTATAATGGTGTCATCCACGTATGTTTACAAACCATCGAAATTGATAATGTTACTAAGCACAACTTTACCTCATCAGCCTATCAATGCCAGACAGAGAACAATTAAGCTGAAAAGGAGATTAATCTGCCGAAGAAAGTTTATTCTCTCCCTCACGTCGATCGATCATCACGTGACGACGTACAGTGGGGAGCAAAAATGATCCTCCAAAATACTATTGTAATTTAATGCTATTACACTGTAAACAGGAAGGCCATTATTGCTTGCTAGTGTACAAGCGATATATTAGAATGTTACCTCACTCGTAAAGTGTAAGACAGAACGAGGTAAAAAAGGGTGTGTGTCACGAGGATACTGTAATCTGAGCTTTAATATGTCAGGTTGACTGCAGTCAACACAAGGTAACTATGTCTTTACTATGTGAATTATATTTACCAATGAGTGTTCGCACCACTCTTCAGAATAGCGTAAGTGCTCAGTTGATAATAATCTAAGCAATTTTCGTATAATCTATCTAATTATGCACGGGCACTATGTTAAACAATTAATTTGATCCACGTGCGACTTCTCTTACCTGAAACGATACCCACTTCCGATCTCCAGTGGATATACAAGGTAAATTATATTTTTTTTTTAATGAACAGGAAGACGGCTCATTTATCGAGGCATTAGGCATATTAAAAGAAGCAAACATATGTATATAGAGTGTGTATTTGTAAAACCTCACTGCGCCTAACGACTGTCGTTTTCAATTGAAATATCGTACCACGCGAAAGGAGAGTGGACCACACACAGTTATAGACTATAAAGCTGCCGTCAGAACGTCCGCCCAGTATTATATTAGGAAGGCTGATGGCGTACGGTGGGCATTCATGTTCAGATTGCAAATGATGCCTTTATGCAATGTCAAATGTTCTGTTATATTCTAGTTAGAAGCATCGGGTCGCTCTGAATTACCACGAATGGTCTCGTTCTCCACTCGTTAAGCCGGCATGACTACACCCGGCATATATTGCTGTCGCTCATGGTCAGAATGATCGATAATTAATGAGGATATGTCGCTCGGGTAATTAGTCCTTCGTGAGAGATTAACATCGCCCTGAAATTAATCAAAGAGTGACTCTTAAGTTTTTCTCGATATTTTTTTTAAGAACTGCCAACATATCACTGTAAATATATATTTTATATACTCATCTTCTTCGAAAGTGCTCAGCCACTTGTTGAGCCAAAAGGTACAGTCCAAGTTTAGATGTTTGAATTATTAAAAATTCTTCAGCAACGGAAATGGATGGATGTGACTACTGTGCAAAGTCCAGCGAACGACGGACGCTTTGTTGCTCACAGTCACTCAGCCACCATTACGTTCGTTTATTGGACGTGCCAGAATGAATGAACTGGAACTGAAGTGGTAGAGTAAACAGAATCGTCGTAGCGAGTATATATGAGTACAGTGAGTAATTAACTGGGGGGCTGTAAAAGGTTTCGAAGCTGGTTTGTCAGCTGGCAATAAATATCAATTATGAGATTATGGTCAATGAGACAATTGGGAAATCCTCCTGATTTTTGGAAAACTCCAGAGAATCCCATGACTTGTGAATTTATTGTAACGGCCGATGTGACTTCCTACTCTTACTTTCCTTTCGATTTATTTATTTTCATTGCTTCGTACCGAAGATGTATTGCCGACACCATGGGACTAATTAAATGATGGCGCTAGTGAGCACCTCGACTCATTATCCACATTTCCTAGAGTCCTGTAGAGAATATTTATAGTAACAGCCCCGCGGTAATACTTTCTCGTTGTTCCCAAGTCGAATTCCGACGAGTCATATTTTACTATCTTTTTCAATCAAAATTCGAAGAAATAATATAGCACTAATCATTTACCTTATCACGTGATAACGCATTATCGAACAATTTTTCCGTCGACTACTGGTCCGTCCATTCTCCTATGGCCGGGAAATTCCAACGAATTCATTTTCGCGAGGATACCAAACGGACCCATGCATTTCGATGTAACAAGTCAATGTTTTATAGAAATTATGTAAATATAACAATCTTCACTCAGCACAGTTTTAAGCGAATACATTTCACCCTGCAATTATATATGAGATAATAGTATAGAGTTTGACCAGTATAATTTAAATATTAGCGCAGACTCATACATGAAACGAAATTCTGTTTTCATATGTGCATGCAATGTATTATATTGTATTGTCAGTATATTATGTATATCGTTGGCGCCTCTACCACCATAATCTGAAGTGCCTCCACCACCACGACCATCGCCATGGCCATTGCGTCCGCGTGTCAGGAGAAACAGTCAGTAACACCACACGGGGTTGTGAAGTCAGACGTTCCAGAACCGTTAACCCCGATCGGTAAAGACGTGGAGTGAAATCCTAAAGATAAATGATAAGCTCTATAACAGTGCGCGAGTTCGATTATTCCTTGATACAATACTAATAAGCATTATTATAATTTAAAATGTGCATGTAAAAAACGTCTGTTAATTCAAAATTGGCGGTACCGTTGTGGTTCTTTCTGATTGGATGTCGGATTTGATATTTTGCTGCCATTGGCTAATTTATATCATAAAAGCTCGTGCTGTCTATATTGTTTTCAGAATCTGTATTACGGATTAGAATTGTTAATGAGTGACATTTGATCATAGAATAATAAAATATATTAGAACATCTACTGCGTGATTCAGATTACATACTGACTGACCATATGTCGCGTTATCAATTCTGAAATTATAATATTGTGGGTGAAACCTGTAGAATCTCATCGTTGGCAGTTTTATTAAACGATATTAGCTTGCATTAAAGATCAGCTAGCTCACTGCCAATGGACCGAGCTGAAAAGTTTTGCTGTTAAAAAGTTCTTAGTGGATATAAGTTCCAATACCACGACACTCTTCTTTCATTTTGTCTTTTATACTTTACTTTTTTCTAACTTGGAGGCCGCAATTTGCCCAGGTCCTTACTGGAACTTGGATATTGAATTCTCGTCGACGTTGTTCCTGATGTTATACGTGTTACAACTTTCTGCACTTTTATACTCATCTGCTTAACTGTTCTTTAAAGTATGGTTGTTCTTATTACTTCCTGTAATAGAAAAATGATGTTTACTATGAAGTAACTATGTATCAGTAAACGGGTGAGAATAATAGAATATATACCGGATATGAATATCTCATTAAAATGGTGAGTAATCGTTTGCCAGGGCTGTTAACGATCTGTGATAGAAAAGTGGACGAAAATAGATATTACATGATAACTTCCTCTGTCCCGGATAGTTTGTACAATACGTATGTAGCTAGTATATATTTTTCGTTGAGGATCCCAGACTATATAATGAATGCCTTACTGCATGACCCCATCTATAGATGTCATCTATAAAAAATATATATATTGATATAAAATACGTCTCGACTATAGCGTTTTAAAAGTGCTGATAAGATGACGAACAGTACCACCGAAATCTCATTCACCCGCTCTTATCATGGAAATTAAACAAATTTAAATAACATCCATGGATAAGTAGACAAGTTCACCCGTTCTGTAGTGAGTACCTGAAGTTAATAGAAAAATAAATAGTGACAAATACTAATATCATGTGAATTTTTATAGTACCTGACGACCAATACCTAAAAGCTGGAAAATTACCTGGAAGAATTCCGTCCACTCATATCCACTGCCCGTATTGAATCAACATGCCATTATTTATGTGGGGAAGTTTCATGTTTCTCAATAACCTCCTGAACTTTTGAAAACCTGAAGAGAGTCATAGAACACTTAAAAATAGGCACACTTTTATGGACGGCAAAATTAGACTTTCCTAATACTTAAATTGAAGTTACCTAATGGAAATGGCAATCCTCAAGAACTACCACCGTTGATATACTACCTGTGCCAGGTGAAATAAGCAAATGGTGGAGCGATAAAAATGTCTTGAGAAAATCATGCGAAATCCAGCCGCTAAAATTCTTTGTAATCGGCACGCGAATCCTTCAACCTGGCAGCCGTGTCTCGAAATATCCTAAAGCATTCTGCAGAACAATCCCTAAGGAAATTTCAGGTTGGATTACAATGTTCCCTGTAGAAGTGATTCCTCCAAGTCTACAAAAAAACTCAGTCTGCTGGCCTCACCCGAAGAAATTACCAGCCGTGACACAAAACCCGCCTCGCTATCGCGTGACCAGGACATTTACAAAAAAGTAGCAGTGTGCCAGTCCCTGATACATTATTTATCCCATAGCATGTATCAAGGTATTCAAATTCTGCTCTATGAAAAATCATTGCTATACGAAGATCAACGAGTGTCACCCAAATACTTCCGAGCGCAAGTATTAGGAAGCTAATATAAATTAAAAAAGAATAAAGAGGAAACGTTCCTCGTTTAACGAGCGTGAATTCTAGTTAAATTATGGACGTCAATAATAACAAGACGAGATGGAATATTTAAACACAACGGACTTAGCTAATTACTTTAATTATACCGTCACGAGGAATACCACCTACAACAGCTACAGTACCGCCGAGCTTAACGTGGTTTATGCCGTTTGCGAGATTCTCGTAGCAGTATGTGCTGTTCTTGGCAACGGACTAGTCATCCTGGTTTTTGCAAGGGAACGC
Organism: Pachycephus smyrnensis; assembly: GCA_030142225.1. Lineage (NCBI taxonomy): Eukaryota > Metazoa > Arthropoda > Insecta > Hymenoptera > Cephidae > Pachycephus > Pachycephus smyrnensis. The sequence goes on from JARQST010000689.1 coordinate 168,961, forward strand.
AAACTCCGCAGACGTACAAATTACTACATCATCTCCTTGGCGACTGCTGATCTACTAGTTGGCCTCTTTGCAATACCATTCGCCATTTTGGCGAGTATTGGATTACCTACTAATTTACATGCCTGTCTATTCACCGTGTCGGTTCTGGTTGTACTCTGTACCATCAGCATCTTTTGTCTGGTGGCTGTGTCCGTGGACCGGTATTGGGCCATACTCCATCCGATGGGATATTCTCGCACTGTACGCACCAAGACTGCGATAGGTGAGCACAGATCATTAATTTCCTCTAAGTCTAATGATACCTGATGATCAGTGAAAACCGATGACACCTGCAAAAAAATGCTGTAAGCTCAACATATACTGAATAACGACAAAACGGCCATCTGTACGATTTCCCACGGGAGATTCCTACCTGGAAGTCATTGTGTAATGTACGATTCTGATAATGCTGCTGTATAAACGCTTGATCCTTTACAAAGCACTACTTATATACATACAGTACGATGAGTAACCGTTCCATAAATCTGTAGATAAGCCGTCTTTGAAAATATTCATATTCCTAAAAAAGATAACATAGTAGTACCAATGTTGGTATTAATGAATGTTTGCCATCGTTTGATTTTGAAATTACGTTCACATGTATCAAGCCGGCATAAACCGGTTGTAGCGTGAGTTACTCCCTTGCGAATTCAATTACTTTTCCTACACAAGAGAAGTATATGCGTATATTTATACAGGTAAAAAAAAGAACACCCTGATCGATAGTGCTTTTTCTAAGTTACTATACTTTACATACAGAATACTCGTGTCACGCATATCTACCCCTAACGCCACGAGTCCAGGCCGTAATACTGCACCTATATCCAATTCTCAGAAATTTTTGTTATACTCTGTATAATTCTAAAAACATCCAATCATCCCTGTGTATTTAGTATGTATGATATATCTATATAATGCTTGTTTCTTCACCAAGAGCCTGAAGGATTAAAAACTTTTTTTTAATTCGCTTACACCGGGTACCTTAATGGTACTACTTGGTATCAATCTGCCATCATCGCTTATAAAATTTATATTGCGAGTTCTCTTGCAACGCGTGAATGTTACTAGCGGAAGTTAGGTATGGGTCTGATATAGATAAGTTATCTTGAACGTACCCACTGTATACATGCGCAAGGTCATTCAAGTATAAATTTTTATCCGCCCTTAAGAAAATTCTCACGTGACTTAGTAATCAAGTGATACGATCTTAGATAGTTAAAAAAAGTCTTCGTCCATTATATATTCAGCGCCACGTTCTCCAAGACCATTTGTTATCTTATTTCTGTGGTACGCCGGAAATAATAATTTAACGATAGATATTTTATCTGTAGAATGTCGATTTTTTAACGCGAAATTTAATCTATATTGATTGTTCATTACTCATTAACCCTTGCCTGAGATACTGTCGCTATCGATAATAGATGATGCTTGTGGCTGTCATTAAAGGGTTTCAAGCTGATTTAATATTACAGTTTTGAAAATAAAAATTTAGAGATAGACTGAAACTTGACGTATTTTCAACGAACGCATGAAACTTCTCATACGAGAAAGAACGAACGTAAACAAATAACCATAAAAAAAGGATAAACAGAATGTTACCCACAAATATTAGTTCAGCATACAAATTAAGGATTATCCCTAATTTTGTAATGCCCTGTCTCGTTAAGCAACACTATACCTCATGGTCCTTCTTCCATTTATATTAATTAATTAATCTCTATTATTTTATATTTCCAGGCATAATTTGCGTTTGTTGGCTGGCTGGTACTCTCGTAGGTTTTCTACCACTCCTGGGATGGAACGCAGGCAAGAAGTCGGACGAAGAGTGCATCTTCTCTGAAGTCATGGATTACGATTATCTTGTCTTCCTTTATTTTGCCACGATCATCTTTCCGGCACTTCTGATAGCTGCTTTCTACGCTCATATATACAGGGTAGTCCTGAAACAGGTTAGTTGTGAAATACCTATCGCACTATCAAAAAACTCTGTCGAGTCTCGCGTCAAGTACAGGTCACGCAGCGTCCGTGCCGCGTGAGCCTTGGCTAGTAACCCTATTCCATATTAATATTGTAAATCCCAAAAGTAAATGTCCTGAGGCGACTTGGCGATGCGGTTATTCGCGACGTCAAATCGCCATTTAATGAATCTCATAAATTCTTCTCGATTAAATAATTGCGATTGTCATGCTTAAATAAGAAGAAGCTATCGTTCTGTTTCACGAGTGACAGTTTTCTAATGGATCGTTTTCGTGAATCCGACCATTACTGGGCTCCTAGAATCTCATACATACACCACACCATAATGTCCTATTATCCTTGAATATATAAAGCTAACCCCATAATATTCTACGTTCTAGACCATTATTCTTGCTACACGGCTGTAGGTACTCGATTTTCCAGAAATAAGAAAAGGAATTTCTAAACTTTTAGTATCATAGCAATTTCCTTAGACATGTAATAAAGCATGTGCGCATCCTCTATTTAACATTATATTGCTGAATAATGTAATATTATACGAATATCTTCTTGTCTCTCTGATATCTCTAGATCAATTTAGAATATCTAGAAAGGTTAACGTGACATTATAATTTGCACTAATACTGGAACTCTTTCCATAACGTAAACATATCTACAGCTATTGTGGTTCAGTTGCAGCAAATAGTGACAATGAATCCAGGACGTCGCACGGAAAACCAAACAACTGGAACGATGCTGCGTCTGTTGGGTGCAGCGCAGAAGCGAGAAGTTAAAGCAACCCAAAATCTCTCCAGGATCGTGATATTCTTCATAATCTGTTGGTTTCCATTATACACGATCAACTGCGTCAAAGCCTTCTGTCCTGATTGCGAGGTCAACGACGTCTTCCTGAACTTCTGTATAATACTGTCGCATCTAAACTCCGTGGGGAATCCCCTGCTTTACGCCTATCACCTCAAAGACTTCCGGGCAGCCCTGAAGACCTTCATGTACAAATTACTCTTCCCGAATAGCGACGTCAAAGCCAGCGTCGTCAGCGTCATCCATGACAGAACATCCGTGGGTTCTCAGCACAATGTGCACCAGGTTTCCGTACCCTTGTCGTTCAGAGGCTACAAGCCTACTATGCAGAGAATTCCGGATATCAGGAATACCACTACGTCTATCACCAGGAACTCGACGATTCGTCGACGAGAGGATGTCAATGTTACTGCGAAATCTTCGCCAAGTGATCCTAGTGACAGACAAGAAATGGACGCCTTCATCAGTAACAACATCAGTCCCAATAGCAGTGAATTACGTCAGAATGAGAGTCTCTCGACGAATAATCAAAGTGGCTATGGTACCTCGGGACCGGTCACACCCTCCAAGATATCCCCGTCCATGGAACTCCAAATATACAGTAAGCCCTTTGATCAGCTCATCCAGGAGGAGATTAAGAGAAACTCCGGCACGCGAGGGGATACCTCGTCGGAGTTCGTTTTCGTGATAGAGGCGGACATCAACCGTACGGCATCCTCCAGAGAACGTCTCAGGTTGGAAGAGAGTATACAGGATGACGAGAAAGAACGTGAGAACTGATATGTAGGAAAGATGAAAAGACAGAAAACTCATCCTCTGGGAAAAGATATCAGATCGCATCGTGTTTACATTGACGGATCGAATATTTCCTTCTCTCCTGGAATATATATATCCTTATTTAATTTTTTGAATATGGTACACTACGTGGTACAAACGAGAATTTTCTTTTTTCTTTTTCATATTGCTGATCAATACTGTACAAAATACTGACTGATAAATATTGCTGATGTTTCTTTGTATACATATAGGTATATATATATATTAATTGTATAGTATATAAAATAGATAATAATAGAAATTAAAGCTCAAGTTTCTCGACTCATCAAAGAAGAAGAAAAAAGAAAAGATCTGGATATATACTTGCCGTAAGAGTATATACGGCATATAACTCTATCAAATAAATTAATGCATGAGTGTATAATAATCTATTATCCCTAATTTAATTACTAATATAGGTATTACTTTCAGTCGCGTGCTAGTCAGCCTGTAAAATTTCCAATCGTGCATAAACGAGAGGATACGATAATACGATAGTAACGCATTCTAAAGGATGCAGCCATAAATTGATTAGGCATCATTCCAAAGGCAAAGACCAAAATAAAGTAAATCAGCAGGTACAGCGCACGTGGTCGTGGTTCTGTACTAAATACATGTTACCTAACCTGATCTACCGATTCGATTAGAACAATGATTCGACGTAATAGAAAGAAAAAATCCTTGAGTATCACATCATGAGAATGAGCCTTTAGAGAACATCAGTAATCAGTGCCTCATAATTCCTGCCCCAGAATTCTTTCTTGTCACCTATAATATACTACTGCAATAACGACGTTACACGACGTGTAATTAAGTAATTAAAAGTATTCGTTACCCATTTCAAACCTGCTGGATGTGCCAATCGTAAAATAACCTATCTATTATGGGTATCGACGTCCAGCGATGAATCCTAGCAGGTCAAGAGAAACAAAGTGGCTCGTTAGGATGAGCAGAGGGTCGGCCAGATATAACTTTGTAGTAGTCAGTATGGAAGAGTAAAAGGCAGAGGATCGATAATACAACATGATGAGGATTAGATGAAGTCTCTGGAGAGCCGTTCAGTACCGTCTTAATCTAGCCAAGTGGCAACTCAATTTATGGCCATCCCCTGTGGTTGAATTGATAACCATATAGTTAGTTCTCTACTATATGATACACAGGGAGAAAGTAAGAGGAAGAGAGAGATCTCGTTATTTCCTGAAATGTAAAAATCGTACAGTAAGTATAAGAGAATTAAGGTATACATACAATGTAATATGTCCAGCAACAAGTACCCTTACGCTTATTACATGTAAATGTATATATGGATCCGTTGATATGCGTAAAATTCGCTGCTTCCGTATACACATTAGTATAATGATAGTGCGTTGGGGAAATAAATGTCGCCTGAAAATGTAAACGCTATGCAGTAAGACTCTAGCAACATATGAAAGAGGATGAAAGATATGTACTAAACTGTTGCAGTGGCGGAGTGCTATTGGCTATAGGTAAAATATAGGTAAGAATAATGGCTGATTACTGATGAGAAGCTTTCGTGTGTTTGCTAAGTATATAGGTAAATTAGGAAAGTTATGTTTCCCTTCACGTTGAATGAATGTACTCGTCTCGGAGTATGAGATATGATTGTTATTGACTTTATTATGAGTTAATTGCTTAGACGATAATGAGTAATTATATTCGTGTGCAGTTATGAATTTGTTTTTACTCAAAACACGTCGATATGATTCGTGTAAGTAAATATGGATAGGTTTTTATTCGAGTCAAAAGAGAGTTAAATAGTACTTTACGATACTAGTGCGAAAATTTTTTTCCTGACGAGTGTTGCAATCACACGAGTTTAGAAAAGGTTTTTCGCACGAGTATCGTATAATGAAAGATTATATATCTACACGTCGGTAAAACATGTATATACTTTATATGTTTTTACTCTCTTTTCCTTCCTTCCTTTTTCCTCTTATGGTTATGCCTCCTCAGACAGGAGATATGCCAGTAATTGGTCATTGGCTCTCTTTTTAGTAACTCCGATGGAAACATATCGTAAGAGTTCTTGAAATAAAGTGGGTGACGTGTTGAATGTTACAATGAAATTTTATACAAAGTGAAAAAATTGCATGCAGATCAGAAGTTCCGCTGTGCGATAAAGTTAGAGATCGGTAGATAATATTCTTGTTGTACTTTTAGGTATATGCGCTGTCATTGTACTAATATAGATAATTTAAGTATGGAAATGCTAAAAAATTGATTTTACATGCCTCATTCACTTATTCCGCGGTTGGCTCCTTTTCCCACTTATCGGTAAAAATACGTTTGAGTCATAATTTTTCAAGTTGCCAATGAAGTTTGTACATGTCAGATGGAGTACAAAATTTGTACATACTGCTGTCATCTGTTAGTAGTTGCTAGAACTCAGTTAACATCAGGAAGGTTATTTTATTTGATGCCTGGTAAATAAAGCGACTGATTCAATAATTTGCTGAGAGAGAAGGGAATCAACAATAATTCACAACAATCGTGCGACAAGAGCTGACACGGGGACACGTGTCTTTATTTATTTACATTGTCAAATAATAACTGGTAATATATTCAAAGTTGCAGGGGAGTGCGATAAATTGCGTGGACTGACGTAGACAATTCTTTGATATACTGATTTTGTCATATGTTGCATTTTATGACTGATGTATTTATTTAGTAGTTGAAACTAAAAGTAACTGATATACTCTGTAAGGATGAGTACTTTCAGCATAATTTCTTCGCTGCAGAAGAAACCATTAATACTGGCACGTACCACATTTATAATATTTTTTATAATTGTTGGGACACTGTTTTTGTACCTCAATCGAGTACAACCTTATTATTTTATTGATGAAGTTTTTCATATTCCACAAACATTGAAATACTGCAATGGTAAATTTTTTGAGGTAAGTATTAACATTCTGAACTGTGTTTATTTTTGAAATGATAAATTATTAATTGGTTGTTGCAGTGGGATTCCAAGATTACAACTTTACCTGGATTGTACTTAGTGGCAACTGCAATATTGGCACCTTTTGGTCTGTGCAATATAATATGCATACGATGCATAAATTTTCTAACTACTATTGTCAATGTTTATTTACTTTTTGAAATCATTCAGACAAATAATAAGAATAAAGGCAGAAGCGGCATAAAGAAACCATGGATGCAGCTTACATCTGCTTATTCAATAGGATTATTTCCTCCGCTGTTTTTCTGGTTCTTCTTATTTTACACAGATGTTGTATCTGTTAATATGGTACTGTTAATGATTCTGTTCCATGCACAAGGACATACCGCAGTATCAGTGTTTTTCGGCAAGTAGTTATTAAGCTTATTTAACTTTGCTAAAACATAATTTTACATAAAATCATGATAACAATGAATTTTTTATTCAGGAGCACTGGCCATACTTATGAGACAAACAAATGTTATCTGGGTAGCATTCCTTGGCATTGAACTTATCTTAGATATTTTAGAAGCTGAGAATCCTATTCCAGTTCATGCTAAGAGTACTCCAAGTTCTATAACTGTAAGTAATCAATGTCTTTCGATCATAGTAAAGCTTGTGCAGTTGATTTTTGTAGTCAACATTAATAACAGCTATAAAGCATTAAATACTTTCAGATACTGTGGAGGAATCTAATAAAAAAAGTACGACAAGGGCCATGGTCTTTTTCAAAATTTATTTTTCGGATATGTATTTCTATATTTCCATATATATTTGTTGGTTTAGGTTTTCTTGCATTTCTCATATGGAACAAAGGAATCGTAGTGGGGGATCGTACTGCTCATATACCGACAATTCACATTCCACAAATTTTTTATTTCTCTGTTTTCACTTTCTGTTTCGCATGGCCTTATATGCTTGTGCACTGGAAGGAATATTTGAAATGGCTAAAGAACCACTGGATCGTAGCAATTTCATTTTGTTTTCTAATGATGGTAACAATTCATTTTAATACTTTAGTTCATCCTTACGTATTGGCGGACAACAGACATTACACTTTTTACGTGTGGAATAAATTTATTGGCCGTTATAAACTACTACGGTACTTACTGATACCGATATATGGTTTTACAATATATTCATTTTTATCTTGTATCAATCATTTACGATTCGCATCGCAAATTACGTATATTGCAAGCGTATCTATGGTATTAATACCACAATTACTGTTAGAACCGCGTTACTTCGTTATTCCATATATTATCTTCCGTTTGAATATACAGGGAATCAAGAAATGGCAAATAATAGCAGAATTGCTTACCACATTAATTATAAATTTTTTACAATTTTTCATTTTCATTAACAAAACCTTTTACTGGGGCGATCAAGAGCATCCCCAAAGGATATCTTGGTAATAAAACTAACAAAGAAGAAAGTAGGTGACAATGAAAATTCGGCATATAAAGAGACTTAAGTATATAACGAGAAAAAAAGATTTATTCAGCAATATACCAAACAGCATGTAAATAATCGATTGGTTAAATAAAAAAATTAATATTTCTATATGAATAAACTGATTTTTATTTCTTCCGCGTAGTTTTTCGTAATCAATACTGTTACGCACTTTTTTCACTTTTATACATAATCTTATACAGTCATTCAAATGTACTTGCAGCCAAGTCGAAACAAAAAAATTGGCCGTACATTGTCGTAACTCGTTAAAGGCCCATGTCACAGTTTGCGAAATACGTGGATCTTTACAATTTATAATATTACATTTCATGTTCTTTAAAGAATATCCTATACGCATATACAGGAAGTATAAGCGACATTAGCTGTTATTACAATTTCATATTTCGCGAGCCATCACTTTAATAACTATGACCCAGTGCCATAGGATGCACTTATTAACGTTTCTTCATGTGCGCACGTCCGTAACTTGATTCAAGTACCATCCCTTAAAAAAATTAATACAATTTTAAATACATACTCCATTATACAGTGTATCACACTATACTTCGAGTTCGCATACCAGAAGAGCCAATACGATTATTTAACAGTCGAATGATCTTTAATTACAGTAACTTTGTCTTCTATAATTTCATGATTTGAAAAATAGGTAAAAATTTACAGAACGGAGTAAATTAAGTCGATATTATTTAGGCGTAACGCCCTGTGGATATTTGGGGGTTTCATTTCTTCGCTACAAAACTCACTATGAAACGTAAGGTACTTATTGCATAACTCATTGTATAAAGTACACCGACAAGAATTATGGAAATAAATATATTTACTGGCTATTTCGCAGAAAGACTATTCATTTTTTTTTTAGTCTAGCCTGATTAAAGGTAATGCGGAAAGGAAGGATAATTTTTCTCTTATCACATTTTGAAGAATCAACCATATATATACGCACCCATATTACAGACGTGACTAAGCCCGTATTATACTTGTACGATATACAGAGTGTAAGTTTAGTAAGGTAACAATGGATAGTACCCAGATAGCACATGATATTCTCAGAATATCCTAATTTCATCCTCAACATTCGAAATAGGTAGTCAATATACTCAATAGATTTCCGTAAATTCTGAGCATATGCAGAAAATACTCATATGTTCTAAGAATATCATTGTGCTATCTGGGTCGTTCATGTGTTTATTCGAACTTTACGATTTACCTAATAGTTGACGAAGAACGTGTGTTCATAGTCAAGTTTTTTCTTGTATCGTTATTAGAGAAGAATGGAGCGCATTTAATAGAAGTAGTGGTGATGATAGTGGTGGTGGTGGTGGTGGTGGTAGTAGTAGTAATAGAAGCAGTAGTAATAGTAGTAGTAGTAGTAGTAATATGTAATCTGAAAAGTTTATCAGTGTTACTATGATTTCTATTTATTTGGAAAAAATATATTTTTACGTAGATTTCATTAATTCCCATGTCGACGAGAATCTTTCTAATTTGGCTAATCGGCATCGCCAAGAAGAACAAAGTATAACAAGTCATCATTTAATGCCCGACCGTTTTTCTTTGCAATATTCATACATATGTTTTCTCTTTTTTTTGTGTAATGGACTGTAATTTTGTATACAGTCAAAATTCATGGTTCACTATATATATATATTGCCCTGTATAGATTTTGCAATAACGAAGTTTGCGAATTTTATAAGGTATGTCAAGTTTTTATACGTTAATCATCGGTAATTTTATAGCGGCTTTAAATTACTCTCTTTTATCGTTGCACTAACCATTTTATTGCTTGATATCACCTAAAGTATAATGCGTTATACTTAAACCGTATCAACGGTACGTCGTAGTAGCTAAACTATAAGAAATATGCAGTAGGATAATTTTTTAAATATAAATAAAATCATAGCATCTAATCACTATCAAGTTGCTTATTATAGCAATTTGTCAATTTTTCGACTCTGCGCAAAAGGAACCATTAAGGACAAACTGTAACTGTGGTGATACTGAAGTTTACGGCGTTCGGATTAAATAATTAAAAGGACAAGAGAAAATTATGCAACGGATTTCACCCCATGCACTCTACCGATCTTCTTCTTAGGTCATAAGGGGAAGCGCCATAAGTGTCGGTACTATTATTAGTAAGTAAAGCCCCTTGACAATTGATGAATGAAAATTAATTGAATTCATTCGTGCATTAGATAACAGCTAGTCGATTGCGCAAGAGTATGCACGAGAATAGTCGAAAGTGTCTTGGACACGATTTCTTCAAGAAAAAAAATAGTTAAACAAAAAATGAATATTTTTTACTACAATGATATGTAATGAATGACAGTTTGAAAAGCTCGACGAGCAGTAATACTTTTGTTGTCAGTGTCAATGACTATGACACCTTTAACACACTAAACGCCGTAGCGATTAAGTACTACCCGGACATATGCGTCCTTGGCGCTCAAAGTGTTATGTAATCTCACGCACGTAAATAATTTTCTTGAACAACGCATAATAGATACCTGATATAATCTCGCGGAATAAAATAAATAATACAAAAGATAGTCAACAGTCTGTTATTAAATACTCATCCGTGAACCATCATCTCTGAAAGCATGGAGCCTGAAATTTGGCCAAATTTGAAAATCTATTTACCAATCCTCCTGCTAGCACAGAGAGAGATCAAAACCGGAAGGCCGATCTTTGTTATTTGTCTATTGTCGTGTCTCCAGAGGAAACAACCGATCACTCTATCACGCAACAAGGGTCAGACCAATCTACATAACCCTGTCTACGATATGTAGTTAATATCGGACAAATGTTTCTTTCAAGTCTCACTGGAAGAAGTCGTACTGGGCGTTAGGCAACACTGTCCCGTGCACAGATAATAAAATCCTCCTGATTATATTATAAGTATAATTGGCCAGCTGTCGTCCATCTGAATTAACCTCAAAGTAATTACTGAACGACGGCTATAATTTGAGTCCGTAAGTATATCATGAAAATGGCCGCATTATACTATCTGGTTCTTCAATACGACCAGATTCGTTGAGCCATAGAGCTTCTTGTCCAGCGGAGCACTGGGCTCGTTTTTCTTAGTTTGCGTATGCCAGGCGAGTATCCTCGTGCAATTATCAGCAAGAAGCTCAATATCGCGTGGTTCGAATGGCGCAAGACTTTTGAGGAAGCCGTCTTCTTCGTATCCGGCCCGGAAGGGCATTGTGGCGTTTGGTCTCTCTAAAAGAAACTTGACGCTCACTGCGAAGCCCGCCATGTCCACCGGAAACTTTCTTCCGGCTGTCCAGCCGTCATAGAAACCGGTGAACTTTCCGTTTTTGACTATCGGCGAACTAAGTCCGTACTTCGTACAAAGACCCACCGGAAACATGGAGACCTTTTTTGTTTTGCGGATCTGAAAAGGTATAAAGTCCTCTTTAGAAACGTGGCTGATACGTTGTGGCAATGTACAAAAGAAAAAAAAACAGACATGATATCTATCAGTCGATGAACTCTAATAAAATAATATCAGAATATAATGTTGTTATCAACAGGAATGGCGTGATTAGTAATGAAATGCCTGACAGCTGCCTATTATTTATGATTTTCCATAGTAACGATATCGTGTCTGCTAGACATTATTGCCACGTGCTTCGTTCAAGTTATATGCAAGTATAAAGTAAAATATGTTCAGTGTTTGTAGTAAATTTTTATAGTAGGCCATGGAGCAGAGTGAATGATCATTACGTTTATCATTAAGTAAAGCTACGTGACGATTAAATAAAATTTGTTCAAAGTTCTTCACGAATATACTTCACTGTCACGTTCGATTTTATTATTAATCGTCTACCTAGAAATTGGCTTTCTTACAGTGATTGAGAATCCTTTGAAATGTAGCAAAAGACAAAAGAAATATGGCAGCGTTACGCGTCACTAGCTAATGGCCTTTAGCACTTACGATAGGCGTTATAAAAGAAAACCTTGAACACTAACAAAGTAACCGATCGATAGCTTGAAATATAATTTAGTTTCCAGTAATAACATATACAAACCTCATCAAACAGTGCAATATCATAAGTATTATCGTCATCAGCAAAATAAAAGACGCCATTCGTCGCATTCGATCGGATCCACTGTAAACCACGATTTCGGTTTGAAACACCGCGTGGTTTGGCGCCCTTTTTCAATTTATACTTCTCAGGCATCGGTGCTGAAAAATGAGGAAGAATCGTGATAATTAATTAATAAAAGATGAAAGTCATTAATTATCACTTGATAACGTGGTTTAATTATTTATTAATTGTCGTAAAATTACAAAACAACACCTAATTGCTTGTATACCTACCAATCAAGTGTTCGAATTTCAATCCTGTCTTCTTGAGCAGTTCAGTGACCTGTTTCGTCGGCGCCAAGGCATCTTCGATAACGAGCCAATGCACATTCCTGACGAGCATTAACGTGTGCGACATCCTCGTCAGTTCGGGAATTTGCTCCGGTCTTCTGTACGTTGGGGTGATTATATAAAGGGGATCCAATTTTTCATTATCTGATTCCGTGTTTCGTCCTGTCCCACAGATTGCTGCATTAGTACCCGCACTGGATGATGTTGTAGATGCTGAACGTACACCACGTGGATCATTTATCAGGATCTCCTCCTGGACCAGGTTCACGTCGTTTCTCTTTAAACGAGTCAGGAGTTCCTGACTTAAGACATTACCCAGGTCTGGACTGAGACCGTAAGCTTGTTGGACTGCATGTACTGTTCTTCGAATCTGTAATAAAATTTCGCAGGTATTATGAATTTTACCTCAATTGACTAATTATAACAGTGCTGGAAATTTTCTAATTTACGTACTGCATCCTCAGATATTTTTGTTGGACCAACGTATCCCTCTACGTCGTTGACTACTGGCAGATTCTCAGCACCTTCGGCTGGCGCAGCTTCATTGAAGTTGGCTATCTGATCGAATCTTATGCCAGTTGACAGATGATACTGATAAAATATTACACAGATCCCCAACAAGGCTATCACTCCCATCTTCATGGATGGCTTCATGGTATCGCTATCTAAACAGAAGCAGCTTTGATACCTTGGTATTCATCTAGCTGTGCAGCCTTCTTTTTGCAGTTTTTTAAAGTGCAAATTGTCATTGGGGGTAACGAGCGTAGTAACTGGAACAAAAAAGAAAAGAATGACGTGGGTTTCGTAATTGCTTGATGATTCTAACGAGCTAATTCGTTATGGATAATATACAAAAAAATATTGCGAAATTACACTCGTCACTGATGACTAATTATCATGTACGTTATTCGCATTGACAATATTTACGCATGACCCACATCGTGCTACTCTATTTACAAGTTCGGGAGTACGTATGCTCTTTCATATAATCTCATAATAATGTATATTAGATAATCTCGTTGAAATTTATAAAAAATTAAACAGAAAGCACTTTTTTAATAACGTGTAAGCCCGTTTGATTATATCAATTAAACTCTTGTGCAGGTGGATACATTTTTTAGACACAGACAAAGTCTGTGTAGTAGATTTTATCATTTAAAGAGAATATACGCTTTGTCGATTTTTGTTTGCATTTACGATCACTAGAAAAGCATTATTTTATTATTGTTGTATAATTAAAGACATATAAAAACGTAAAAAAGTATAATGTACGTTGATTCAATTCCTTAAAAAAAATTCCAGAAATTACCTTAAAAATGGCATTGTAAAGTAGAAAACCGCCTTAAAATACATTAAAAATTCTATGTATATCAAACGTAGGTATCTCAATTCTTAAAATTTTGCTTTTTCTAAAATATAAATCTAGGTCTTTTTTTAAACTCTAATTTATATTATCAGTACACGTGTGCTAATCGATATACAAATGTGCTAACAGTTGACAATAGATATAGTAGTGTATAGAACCGTAACGCTGTCACGCGCTGCTGGTTTTCTTCAAGATTTACCCAAGACTAAACATTCCACGCCAGGTAATACCTTCGCTCTTCTTACAAGAAAAAATATTTCTTCCACCAGACATATCAGAAATTTTAAACACAAAAGTAATTAGCGCGAGCACTGAAATTAACAAAGCGCAAGTTTCCTCTGTTTATAAGACGTCAATATTGTAACTGCTTGTAAAACAAGCGAGATTAATTGAAATTACGTTAACGCGGATTACTAAATATTCAAGTAAAGGTCTATTCATCTGAACAAATATTTGATATAACATACTCCAACGGAAGACATTGTAAATCATACGTGAAGGTGACAACGATTTCAAATATTTTTATTAATTATTTTATTTAACTCCGTGCGAGAAATGCAGTTTTGCGCACGCTTCGCGTGTGATAATCACTGCATTTTCGCACGTTGTGATATAAAATTTTGTACGATACTCGTGCGAAAAACCTTTTCTAAACTCGTGTGATTGCAACACTCGCCTTCGGCTCGTGCTGCAAACTCACACTCGTCAAAAAAAAATTTTCGCACTAGTATCGTAAAGTACTATTAACAAACTGTCAAAGACCTAACCTAAACGTATACATGAAACAAATGGAATGAATAGCAGAGTCACGTGTCAAAATAGCATTTAAAAAAGGTATAAGTTGTATTGTGTAGTTAAGCCTCTAAACACTGTAGAGTATCACAAAGTACTTTCATCAAACGGTTGCCCATTCATTTGAAACTGCTTTTATCCCTTTTGTTCTGAGACACTCTATCTCTTATAGTTCCTATTTCTATTGGCCCTCTTGTTCCTATCAATGTAGTCTTATGATTTTCGTCTAAGCCACTGGCTACAGGTATCAAGTATAATGGCATTAGCAGAGCGTGCAGGAAGTATTGATATTGATTGCTCTACTTTTTTAGGGGCAACCCTTGAGCAACCCCTATACGTCACTTGTTTCTAGTGTGAATAAAAAATATAACAACGTTGCCTAGAATCTGAAAGCGTGAATTTTCAATAAATGTTATAAATCGGGTAATGTTTGTCCTGGAAAATTATTCATCAAAATTTAATTGAAAATTTTCTATACAATAGTTACACCTCCTGCGTTTTTTTAATGGTGTCAATTTATTCTAACAAGAAATTTAATACGTATGACACGCGTGAAACCATTTATGCCAATTTTCTTTCTTTTACCGTTAAAATAATTCATGATAAATATTCACGGTCGACTGTTATGTTTATTAACATATATAATGTTGTTTTCAGTGTCGCCATAATGTCACGTATGGTTATTTGACGTGTATAATGTTCGACGATAGAACGTGCTGATAACAGCTAATTCTAAACGGCTATCAATTGTTATGATAAAAATAGACCACATGAAGTCATGCCCACGAGAAAATTTAAAGAATATTTGTCATTTGGTTCAATACAATTTATATTTATCTTCCGAAAAAGTTCGTATGGGGTAATCATAGATCAACCACAGCTATGCAATGGGTGCTTTGGCTTTAGCCAATTTTTATATCAGTCAAGGAATTTCGATAACCGATAAATTAAATTCAATAAATTCCGGGCGAGCCAATCCACTGAAATCTGGATGGGGAAGCCATTTGTGCAATGAAAGACCGATCGAACGCGTGTTGACTTTATCTCACGTTAACGTAAAGTGTAATAAAAATTGCTTCAGATAACAGTGTTGAAATGTGATTTAAGGTCCTTGTATTTTTTTAACATCTAATCAGAGTTTCCAGTTAACAATGATACACCAAGAAAATATATGGATTGCTCAAGATTTTGAAACGTAACGATAACACGTATTGTCGCATATGCGGAAAATCGTACAATGCACATGCGTGCATTTTGTCAATATAAAGTTAGGTTATAAAAAAAAATTCCACATATTATATCCTGCGCTCAAGGACAAAGATCATGTATCACGTATGTCCACTGTACTTCACTTTAGTTTCATGGAATTTATTAACAGTTAGATAAAGTAGACCACAATTGTGTTAACAAAAGCAAAGGGGACCAGACGTATAATGCAAAGAATATTTTATCCTCCTGCATTCCGCAATGCTTTATACGCTTTTTCCATCATAAAACTTTCCACAGAAAACATCTTGCGCGTTGGATTTCACTGCTGTGGAATATTCAAAGAGAAAGAAATGTAAGCGTGGGAGATACGACGTTTTCAAAAGAAACGTTACAGCAGTGCTACCGTGAAGACAGGAGCATCCCGACGTTAAAAAGGAAAAGGAATAAAATGAAAAATTTCGCATTACCAAGCTGCAATTTACCTAGATGCTGTATATATACGACTTTCGTATTTTTCATTTTCCCCTCAAATCCAAGCTCCAGGTTGTCTTTTGCCCTGTGCATGTGAAAGATCACGTACATCTTTACATAGATACAATAAATCCAAAATGCAGAATACGCTGTGGCGAATATTAAGAAACATGCATCGCGAACTCAGTAATAAGAAAATTTTTAACATTTTTCACTTATCGTTAGATATTGTGGTACCAGGAGATAAATTAACGGAAGCACGTCCGCCGTCCTGGAATGATTATCGATACTACGTATCAAAATGACAATAAAGATATTTTCAGAAGCAATGACCACACGAGGCTATTAATGTTAACCACTTAAATATTCAAATTATTTAACAATTATATGGACATTATTGACTTCAATTAATAACACCGTAATCATACTTGCATTAGCCTAAAATCGTAGGAGCAATGAAAATTCTTCGTAACGAGCAAAAGCTCGTAAAATTATTGCTGTTTAAAATTGATAAAATGATTATGGTACTGACGTCATCGTTTGCCGATATAACTGAATAATTGATCGGAGTTATCATGTCGAGTAAAAATTAACGATGCGGAACCACCGAATAATGGGTACCGTGTGGCTGGATATAATAATGATAATTTGGTTTAATGAATTTTCATATATAATTTTTTATTCAGAATGACACTCATATATATCAGTGATATTATCATCTGCACACAATACCTGATAATATTGCTTCACTCATTCTCAAATTTACCCCTTCCGTTATTAAACAAACATATATAGATAGCACGTGTATTGTTCTTACTGACGCTTGTCAAATGTTTAATCGGAAGAGACAATAATAGTATTTTTAATATCGCATTTCAGTGACTTTTGTTTAGACTGCTAATGATAATCATTGATACCAACAATTAAAATATACGTAAAGTGTATCATTGCAATATATTAGTACTTAGACATTTTGTATAAAAATTTTCAATTAAACTCCGATTATCATTTACCTGACAAATATTGGCGCAAGATTATTCTCGATTTTATTGATGATAACGATGACTGTCATGCTTCGTGCAATTAGTGTCATTCACGTGTGTCCTGCGTCTAATAAAAAGATACTCCCGTTTTCTTCTGTCTCCTTAATCTTGGTTCACAAACGGAGTCATTGCACTTCAACTGTCATCGCGATAATTCTGTCGCCCCATATGACACCATTGCAGCAGTAATGGAAACGTAAGTGTAACGTACAAAAATCATGTTAATCGCCATAAAAGTCTGCCGGCTATATTGATTATATTCTTTTTCGTCTAATCACGTTCTTACGTTCCTCGTTTCAAACTCCTTTTATTGATTCACTTAGATTTCGTCCACTTGGCAATGGGATCGTGTGACAATGAATGAGATCACAATAAAAACGTGCACCCAGAAAAAGACACAAACTGTAACGTCATGAAATTTCGTGACGCATCTAAGAGCACTATATCGAAAATTCTATTTCTGTAACTATTCACCTAGTGTTTATCTCCGGTCGCGATATTTTTAGCATCACTTCAGTGGTTTCATTTTGGCATGAAAGATAGAGGCCGGCCGATTCCAGTATAACATTACACTCTCGATTTAATTTCTCAGCAAGTTCAATTTCGTTCTCTGGATTTTGTTTTTTTTAAATTATTTTCAAAAAATTTTTATTAGACGAGAAACCGCATTGTATTTTTTTTAAATTACTCCGCCTTCGATTAAATATTTTTTGTGTAATAACACCACAGGCTTTTTTTAGTTCCACGTATTTTGTCTGTCTCTCAAAAAAAAAGTAGAAAAACGTTAAATGACCCTGACACAAAACGGCAACAACCCTAAACAAACGGGAATGAGGTTCATTCGGTACTGAGCCGCGTTGCGGTTGTGCTTCTATGTTTTCCGCTACGTTCCGTGTTATCCCCACCTAGCAGTATTCTAGCCACTACTATGCTACTAACGAAAGCGCAATGGCAACAGTGCGGGACTCTGCGGAACGATCAACGCCATTTAGTCCTCCAAGTCACGTGATAGGGTCACGTGTTTCCTCGCGCATAAGGGAGTCCCGAAGGAGCGTTGGCCAACGAGCGCTCCATCCAAATTCAGGACGTCCTAGAAGGAACTTCGTAGAAACTAAACACCCAATGTGAAGTAAAGCAGCAAGGTACACGGGTTCAGCAGACACATTTTTTCCCCAATTTTCAGTCACTTATAACACAGGTCAATTTGGTGAAAAAAATACAATTTTTTGTTGTAACAAAGTGGGTGTAGAAAACATGGTCCAGTGTTATCGGTCGTGAGACAGTGAACGTATGACAGACGTCATTCTTTTTTTTAGGCATACCTCAGCGTGTCAGTATTATCTAACTAGTACTAGACTGATAAAATATACTGATTATTTAAATCAGATTAGAACAACTATCTTATCATTTCCACGAATTTTTAAATCTTTTATACAGCAAGTGATACACCGGAAAATGTAAGATGTTTTTACGCAGATATTTAGATTATTAATGTTACAAGTAATAACGTAGGCTGCTAAACGATTAACCATAAGAATTTTAAAAAGCAAAATGGTACCAAAAAGAATGTTGAATAAGAACTTTTCACGATTCTTATAAGCTATTTAAACACACCCCGAGCATTCGGTATCAGTAGACAAGTGTGCCAGACACCATGTGGTTTTCAACTTTTTCCAATGGCGTCATTCACCCCATCCATTCCTCTTTTTCTCATTTTCTCCCACCATGACCCTGCCAGCCGCCATCCCAACTCGTGGTAGATATTGATCCAGCAGCAATGCCTACATGTGTCGCTATAATATCATAATGGCTCGCAATCTTTTATGGTTCACAGCTACATAACCTAAACCCCATTGAATTTCGTACGTATCCATCTTTAAAGTCAGTCCTTTTTGCTAGCTTCTTTTATGACTGTCCATCCGGTATCGTCATTCTTCCTATATTCATGGCGTCCTATATGATTCTTAGGATTTGCATACGAAGGAATTATGCATAATATATATTTTATTCTGACCCAAGACGAGCCGCTATAACTAAAGCGGTCTCCCTATTGATCTGACCTGGGTCAATTCTATACTGGAGCACACGTGCTTTCCAACATAATGGCGAACTTTCCATTGACTAGGTATTTGATAACAGATATTCCTCGTGGAAATAAATAATAGATTTATATATCTCTCTCTAATAGTGTCTATGGGTTCATAGATGAATTCACTCGATTTGAACATTCATATCCAATGAATGGAACGGACATCTTCATTCTTTAATGTCAACCCTTTGTCGTGACACTACTGACTGATAGTACAATAAACTCGATGCCTTATCAATGGACTTCACAAGTCGTATGATATATGCGTGAAGAGTATAGGCGGAAATAAAATCGTTGTCAATACGTGTCATTGATTTGACATTAACATTTCTGTTCTATAACAAGAGGTTGCTTTTCACGAAGCGTATCAATTCTCAGCTGATTTATTGTTACGTCAGAACCAAATATGATCGATAATCAATTTGCTTATATAGATCAATCCGGACAGATAAATTACACGTGTCATACAGTTAATGCCATTGAAAGTTAGCAACGACATATTTTGAGTATTACGTACGATATCGATATACTTCATTTTTACCAGATACAATATTTCAGTTATCTCTGTTATCAAAGTGCAAACTGTTTGTGCTTATCGCGGTATCAGTATCTTCGTTAAAAATTGTTTGCCGTCGAAGGTTTCCAAGGTGTGCCATTATTTTTTGATAACACGCTAGATGGCAGGATAGATACTGATACCATTTATTTTTGTCATCAAAAAAATTACAGTATATTCTCGTTATGCATTATGATTCCTGACATGAAATTGTCTATATAAACAGGTGCCATAAACATGCTATCATATTGTGACTGGTAACTAGGTACTTGGTGCCAGGGAGGCTGCCGGGATTCGCACAGCAGCTAGAGGGTGTCCGGAAAATCAATGTGAGACCCCAGGGGCCGAATGCCGAGGGCGAGAAGCCGTTGGCAAGGGTGCGGCAGGAACCTACAGGTTCAGGCTCGTAAGCTTTTGCTCTACAACTTTTGCTATGCTGCCGATACTACTTTCATGGTCACTAGAACTTTGGTGAAGCACTGGACCCTGGGGATCATGCTGAGGAACTAAAGGATTCTAGAGGTTGAGGGTTTCAGAAGGTATAGATATTGTGTAAACAAAGGGTAGGTCTTTAAGGGTGAAGCAATTAACGTGAATACATATAGTATTAAGAAAGTGAAATTAAAATTTTGTTAAAAGTCATTCTCTTGATATCGTTCATTGGTAGGTTGGATTAATGACTTTTTTTTTTATTAACAGACGTCTGAGTCTTTATACTCATGAAAATTGATGCTCTTCGTGCCAGTGGTGGATTGTAATAATTTACCTGAGCGGACCCTATCAAAAGTGTCTTGATAAAATATGGCGAAGAATCTTTATACCAATTCTAGTACCTAAGTGCTATTGTACTTGGGCATTTATCTGGCTAAATTGGAATAGGAACACGCAAATGTCTACAGAGCTTCAGAGTGGAGTTCGATGAGTTATAACGTCGACTGGTTACCGCCTACCGATATCGGCTTGCCTTACAGAGAATCAATTGGGTCACGTTACTGCAAGTGGAAGCTAAAGGCAAAGTGCGGTGTAATGATATAATAAATAATTATATACGAAAAGGACTAGAATATGTACGAATCCGTTTGACTTTCGTGTATTGTAAATATTTTTGTACTAGCTTGGAATGCGAAATTTCTTGTGGTTTCTGGGAATAAAATATTCCACGTGCTTATTCAAATGTTCTTGCATGGGTGTACACTGCTGAAAATTCATGTGAAAGAGATCCTGAAACAATACTGGCTTAAGCACCCTTGAGTAGCTTTCTCGCTTTCCTCTTGGCTCGTGAAAGGGTGAACTAGTGTCTATAGGGGAGTGAGTGGGCTTAGGATACTGGTGCTGGATAGTGGGCTGCCGCAGAAAATTGAATCGGCTATTTTACTGCCGCGTAAAATATCCGGAATTTTAGGTGGAAATCTGATTTTAGGTTAGGGCAATGTATTTTAGTATTAAAAACATCGTTTCCGTTTCAACAAAGTAAAGTTATCCTGATTCGATTAAAATCAATAGGTAATAATCACTCAAACTATCCTCCATGAGTAATTAACCCTTCTCTTTCCGTGATATCACTAAATGAAAGAATAGTTCTTTAATTATTACAAAAATTCTTTTAGCCGTTATAGCTGACTGAGTGAAAAGGTAAACCTAAATCCGGTGGCCGGACGAGCGTCCATTTACTTGATTAGATTGTTTATCCGTTTCTCTTCTCGTGTGCGTATTTTCCTTTTTAAATATGCCAGCGATGCATTCTGTTTCTAAAAACGTCATTAATTATACTGCACTCTAAAGAAGTGCATAATTCATAAAATTTTCATGACTACACTGCAATGAAATCCGATATATCAGCAACGATAATATTAAAGACATTTGAAATAGCATATTGCACCAATCATTACTCCAATGAAAAAGTAACAGAATGCAGCTTGCAAAGTTGCAGTGTTTTGGCACAGAGTGTAATTGCATTGTTCCTACGATGCAGTCTGATTGGCTATTTATTCTCCTTACTGCAGTATTCAACTCGCGCACTTTTTTTTAACGACCTCGTGGTAAAACATCACTGTGGTACCTCTTCAAAATTATCAGAGCATTACCTGTTCGGCTCAATGAATATTATTGGCTGGGATGCACTTTGAATGCATTTCGTGCAAAATATGCATCAGCGATTTTGCATAACGGAACGACAGTTTATACGTGAATGACTTCAATGCGTATATCGTATTTCATGTAATACGAATTTCTTAAGCTGATCAGTGAACAGTGCATCGTGAACAAAGTTCACTGTAACGTACTATAGTTAGATGAATGATTTTTCATTCAATGATAAATAATTGTTTGATATTATTGATTTGGAATATGAATTTTTTTATCTGGCTTATCGTTATTACTCCCTTTTGAACTCCATTCATTTATCGTCTGGCTTCTAGTAAAATGCATTTATTTGGGTGGTGATAAATTTTCATTGTATCATTATACTGTCATTAGTATTGTTATTTTAGCATCTTTTTTTTCACGGCAAGACCGTTTTACAATAATCGAACACATTAAACTTTATCCCGCGACGCCGGCGTCTCGAATCGGCACTTTCTCGCATGTCAACAATATTAATTGTATTAATTAATGATCTATCACTTGCCTAATGCTATAGTTACATATACATATACATATGTGCAAACGGCCTAATTATACGTGTCCAAACGATTGGAAGATTCAATTTTATTTTTATTTTTGCTCCCAAAACTATCTTATTTCATAAATATATATATACCAATCACTCGAAGACGTATACTTATTGTTTCTTCTGGACTACGGAATATTTTGATAACACGACTGTTCCTCATAAACAATTTTACAAAGTCTTCGACCTTTGCAAATTCATATTTAAATCTATAAAAACTTTTATCACGACGACGTACAATAATGAACTTTCAGTTTTTGACATTTGCAGAATATTGATTATTCTTTAACTATTATTATTTCACGTGATATTATATATGGAGAAGATAACGCTCATTCACCTGTTTTACGCAATAGATATATTATGCCCTTATATGGCGAATATTATGTAATAATCATATCATGTATGCAGATGATTCCAGGTGAGATGATCAGATTATTTTATTTCTAAAACGAGTCTAGTGTCGAATAAGATTGCTTAAATAAATTTGTACTTGACGAAAGGTGACAGAGTAACGGCGATAACTATATATGCTTAAATAATTCAGATCCTCGTAGGCTGACTTATACCTTCGCCTTTTTTTTTAATGGATATTAATTATAGAAGGATAACACAAAATTCAGTAAGCAATCATAAAGTGTATCAATGTTCGTCTTAGCTTAGAAATAATGTCTAATCTTCCTTCTAGCTACTCCGTCGTTGTACTAAATGTTACAGTTACACAAATGATCACCCAAGGAGAATACAATTATGAACTATCAAGAAATTTCACATTTGACTCTACCTGTATTTACATATTATATTTCTTGTTCTCTTCTTATCTTTGATATTCTTATAAATCCTATTTTGAGTATATAACTTTTCAAATAATTTTATTTGCAAATACCGCTTCGACCCACGCTCGCACTAGGTATTTTAATTAATTGGATGATAAACGAGATTGATTAAAATGAAAATTATACAGGTACTTACAATACACAAGAACACTTCGTAGGCCAATTTTGGGTACATTATATGGACAATAATATGAATGTCATATTCTCGTATCCCTTAATGTTATATTTAGTATATGCCATGTTATCAATAGGACTGTTATCATTCTGCTCTTCACTGTTGATCAATATATCATTTAAATAATAATTCACGAATAAGTCTGTTTAATTGATTGAACGCGAAGTGCGTAGAATGATTGAACGAGAAATCATGCTAACGGGACAGCGCGCAGACTCTATCATAAATAGTGGAACATAAATTCAATAACCTTTGAACCTCGTCGGATCAATTTATTGTTCGACAGTCCCATATATGACTAGTCTGTGATACATGCTTGGGTTGTCACGTGCATGGGGCCTTTAATATCGATCCACCGTCCTACGGATGTTCATATTGATGTTGTGTGATGGTCGGCTTCGTTTTGCACTTGAGGCCCTTGCGGAAGTGAGACCAGCTCATTCCGGCTGAGATAATTAACGATACCAGCACCCAGAGAATCGCCCATTACGTTTATTGTGGTCCGGAAACGATCCCTTTGAACAATTGAGAATATAAAATATTTTATACAATTTTTTCATTATCATACAAAAATTAATAGAGTTTCATTATACAATTGTTCCAACTTACAGCAGCCAGTCGACCGCGATAATCAGTGTGACATCTTTTGCTGGAAGACCAACTGTATCCAGGACCATGACCATTGTGACTAATCCAGCTTGTGGAATTCCAGCTGCGCCGATACTAGCCGCTGTCGCAGTTATACTACAAATTGTCAACATTTATTTTTTTTGTTGATAGACTTGAGTTAACGAATGTTTTTTGTTTTTATTGTTTTTTTTTTACCTTACAGCAACCAACTGTCCAAAAGAGAGGCTGACGTTGCGAACTTGAGCGATGAAAATGGCAGCCACAGCTTCGTACAGGGCTGTACCGTCCATATTAATGGTAGCACCTATAGGCATTACGAATCGAGAGACACGTGGGTCGATTCCATTTCTTTCTTCAAGACAACCAATTGCAACTGGTAATGTTGCTGAGCTTGAACTTGTTCCAAAAGCTGTTGCTAGTGCTTGTGCCATATTCGAGACATATGATACTGGATTCCTCTTTGTCAGTAAGAAGAAAATTAATGGTAGCACTATGAAACCGTGAATGCATAAACCAAGTAGTACTGTCATGAAGTACATGCCCAGTTGACCTATTATCACATTGAATGATTCCATTTCCAGAATCTTTGATGATACGAGGAACAGCACTCCCAGGGGTGAGAACCTGCAGATTGAATAAGGAACGATTAACAACGAAAAATAATTATTTTCATTTACGTTGTTACAGAAAAGATCAACTGCTCACCAGATTACCCAATTAGTTATTATCATCATTGCCGAGGAAAGTGCTGCGAAAAATGCTAACAGTGGTCTACCATCAGATCCCATTTTTCCAAGAGTAATTCCCAGCACCGTTGAAAATACTACCAGGCCAAGAATATTAGTACCACTGGTATACTCGTGAGTTATGTTCCATTCAAGAATATGAGCTGGTGACACAGACACTAATATTTATTTAACTATATTTACGATATTACTGCAATCAACTGTTCTTCTTTTTATATTAAAAAGATATTAAACTAAATGTACATTTTTTAACTATTCAACACCGTCGTTATCATCCGCGCAAGAGACGTTCCTCTAGCCGCCGCTA